>JAWZYV010006648.1:0-387050 GCA_038373885.1 Cheiracanthium punctorium | reverse complement strand
TTTTTCACAAAATCTCAAATCTAATAAAAATGTTTAAAAAATTGGACTCCTATAGTTTATGTTGAGCAACCATCTATCGTGTGACCAAATTTCATATCATTCGCTTTAGTCGTTATTACGTAATGCGGGAACAAAGATTCACTCAGTTTTAAACGATTTTCACAAAATCTCGAAATCTGATGGATTTTTTTTAATTAGATGCTTATAGTTTAAGGTGAGTGACCACCTATCATTTCACCAAATATCATTTTTTCACCTTTGCAGTTATTACGTGATGTGCGAACACAAATTTACGCAGTTTGAAATGATTTTCGCAAAATTTCAAAATCTAATCAAGATTTTTTTTTAATTCGACGCCTATGTTTTAAGTTGAGTGACCACCTATCATGACACCCAATTTCATATCATTCGCTTCAGTCGTTTTTACGTGATACTTGAACACAAATTTACGCAGTTTGAAAGGATTTTCGCAAAATCTCAAAATCCAATCAAGATTTTTTAAAAATTGGACGCCTATGTTTTAAGTTGAGTGACCACCTATCATGACACCCAATTTCATATCATTCGCTTCAGTCGTTTTTACGTGATGCTTAAACAAAAAAAGCGTCACGGACAGAATGACATAATGACAGACAGACAAACTTTTTTTTGAGGGTCGCATCGGATTCCCGGGTGCTTGAAACGGAGAGAAATCGCAAAATTTTTGAATTCCAAGAAATGTACAGGCAAAAGTCTAATTTTATTTATATAGATGTCACAATGAATTGTTTCGTGTCACGAACGTATTTTAATTTTTATCTTTCGCTTAAGATACTTTTTAATATTTGTAGCATTCACCAGAAATCCGAAATAGTTTTACTTTATGAGAATGAAAGTGTGGTGACGTCATTACTTGAAGGCCTAAAAATGATGGCGTCAAAGCTTCAGCTCTCAGGCTTTCTGTATCTAGGAGGCAGTGCTCTGAGCGGCCAAACCCGACGTACCGAAAATATTTGGCTGCTCAGAGGGAGTGGCCGTTCTGAAGGTTTTATTGACTATTATAAGATAATTGCTATAATGCGTAATATAAACAAGTCTGACACCAATTCCTTATTTAAAATGAAATTTAAAACTTTTCTAAAAAAGAAAATAGTACTTTATTGAATGCATTCTCGATACTAAAGCGATCCCACTCGGTGGCCGTTTAGAGGGGGTCGGGTGGCCGCTGATAGAGGTTATTTTGACATTAAGTCTATGAGCCAAAAAATCCGTGCCATGAAAAATTGGCCGTTTAGAGGGATGGTCGCTATACAGGGGTGGCCGCTCGGAGAGATTTCACTGTACTTGCAAGTGGAATGAAGGCCCAGCAAGTTTCCCAATCGGGAACATCCAATTAAAAAAGGATTGAAAAATGAAACTTTATTGACTTGAAAAAATAAGCAGATAAAGTTAAAAGGTGACTGTGGGTTTTTGGTATACAGCTTTAGGGCCCGATTCAAACGAAACAGAGTTCTATCGTTCTCCGTTGCGATCGCGGAAATTTTCGACTGATTCCTATGTTTCCTATTCAAGTGAAACCTGTCTATCGCTTTTGGATCACGTGACACTGCGATCGGTGTTTTGCTATCGCTTTTTCAAAAGCGATCGTTTTCGAGAACATGGCGGATCGATCGGCGGATGGTTGATAAGAAGATTACAACAACAACGAAGACTCGTTATTTAAAATTACGAAGCAATCCGTAGGAATTATCAGACAGGGAATTCTGCAAAAGATTTAGGCCTGCGGAAAGCTGAATTTTCTCGCAGAACAGAATTTCTGTAGGGTTTATTTTCTGTCGGCCTTCGAGTTCCACTCTAGCAGACACTACGATGCAGGCGCCATCTATAGTCCTTATTTTAAATCGTTTATTGCTCGTTAAATTTGATGTTTGAAACAGCGCGAAAAAATACATGAATAATTTCTCGAATAATTTCTCGCTAAAATAAGCATCCTAGCAACCCTCCTAAACAAATACAAATATTCATACCACTATATTAAGGATGTCTTTGATTGTTAATTATATATCAGAACATAAAATATATAGTAATTCTACCCCTCCATTATAATTATAAACAGCTTCTCTGCTACAGAAAAATAAAATGTAGTAGGCAAACTAGAGAACAATTATTATTCGATAATTCGAACAATTCGACATGATAATTATGACGAACAATACTATTATTAATAATTTTCTAAAAAAAATCTTCATAAATTAAAAATGTATTTCCATGATTATAAACATACAAAAAATATTAACCTAAACCAGTTAAAATTTTAAAACATTAACCTACAATACTGTTGGGGAAAAAAATTAAGACACAGCCTGTTGTCCGTTGCAGCTCAAACATAAATAAATAAACAGTTAGTCGTCGCCATTAAGTTAAAAGTTTTTTCCAGAGAAAGATGCGATTTTTTTATTGGTTAACAGCGACTTTCTACGTCACCGGAAGTTGCGTTTTCACTCTGTGGCGATAAAGTTTCCATCTAGCAAACCTGTAAGTTCGATCGCCTATTTTGTTTCACTTTGAATACACTTTTGCGATCGCTTGTAAAAGCGATCGAACTTCCAGAGAGAAAACGATCGTTTTGGAGACGACCGATCGCGTTTCGTTTGAATCGGGCCCTTAGTATGGTCGCTTTGGCGCACTTTTTATTGGGCGACTTTTTCTTGGCGCGAGAAAAGGATGCCATTTAGTTTAGCGCGATAAAGGATGCTAGTGTCATTTACCTTATTTACGATGTTGAATGTATCTATGGATAAATTATGATCTTTAATTTATGATACTTTCAGAATTAAAAAAAAAAAAAAAAAAAAAAAAAAAAAAAAAAAAAAAATCCAAGATTAAGTGAATATTGGGCAGTGTGATTTCATTTAAGGCTGTTCTACCTGAAAACGGAGGATTTCGGTTGATTTTCGACCAAGATGGGAGTAAACTTATAATCACATAACTTTGAGAATTTTCAGAATGTTTCCTCTAAAACTAGAATAAGAACTGACATTGCGATAAAATTTGAAAAGTTATTTAATTTTTTAAAAAAACTATTATTAAACTTGACACTTTTTCAGAGAAAACGCTATTTTCTCGAATTTCGCTCACGATTAGAAATAAATTTACGATGATATAATTATGAGAAGTTTCAGAATGTTTCCTCGGAAACTAGATTGAGAACTGACATTGAGATAAATTTTGAAAAACAATTTAATTTTTTTTAATAGTGAAACGTGGCACTTTTTCAGAGGAAAACGTTTTTGATAGACTTTCACTTAAGATCAGAAATGAACTTATGATGCTAGAACTATGAAAATGTTTAGACTGTTTCTTCAGAAACTATACTGTGAACTGAAACAAATTTCAAATTTGAAAAGTTACTTCATTTTTTGAAAAAAAAAAATTATTAAACATGCCACTTTTACGGAGAAGTCTGTTTTTTGGCTAACTTTCACTACAGATAAAAAATAAACTTACATTCCTAGAATAATGAAATTTTTCAGAATATTTCTTCGGGAACTGTACTGTGGACTACTGCAAATTTAAAATCTGAATAACCAGTCAGTTTTCATAAAAAGAAAGAAGGAAAAACATTGTTTTTTAAACTTAAATTCAAAATTGGCCGACTGAAAAATTTTCTTTCAAAAGTAACTTAGAAGTATAAATTTGTAGATGTATTTAAGAATATTTTGGGGCCAAAAAATTTAGTGCATTTTGCTTTTACAAATTTTATAATTGAATCTCTTAATTGATTATGAAACCTAATGAACATGACTTCTGATCAAGATTTAAAATAAAATTACAGTAGAAAAGCTACTGAAAATTTTATAATGTTTCTTCTAACACTACTTTACGATGCTTTATGAGCTTTAAGTTTATAGGAGCAATTTAATTTAAAAAATAAGTAAATAAATGAAGATGATATTTCAGACGGAAATTTAAAGAATTTCAGCAGTTTTATCGCGTTTCAATCGAATTTCATTTGAAAAAATCAACTCGCGCTGATCTCTAATACTTACTACACTATTTTACATCAAGAAAAGTCCATTTCATCGTTTCAATTTTAGAGTTATAATTATATTCCTAAAATTTTTCAGAGAAATTCTAAAAAATACAGTTAACAATTGTGTCCATTACATGAATAAAGATGGCGCGACATGTATCCTTAAACCCACAAACCACCCATATTTCGCGGTTCTCCCCTAGTCCTCGATTCGACTTTCGCTCGTCAGGTTAAGGCCTGGACTCCACAATACCAGAAAACACGACAGAATCAGAAAACAGAAACTGAAAATTGACGAACTTCCGGTTTTTCAGTTTCTGTCAAGCAGAATCAAGGGCGGAAAACGGAGTTGAAAATGTTGAACTTTTCTGTTTCTGCCGGCGTTTTCTGGCATGTGCCAGCCAATAAGAATTCGCCTAGATCCAGAGCTGTCATCCAAAAACAAGATGGCGTCCCATTTCGATGCTGAAGTACTTGTATCTCAGAGATAATTATTATTGTTTTATAAATTTGTATTCAATAGAAAAGATAAATGAGAAAAAGGGATATTTTCTTAAAACCAACGTTTTTGTATTTAAAATAGTACTTACTCTTCATCTACAGTTCGGGGATCTTCATTCAATTTTAATGCTGTGAAAATTCCATATTTCTCTCTTACTAGGAAATGTTTTAAACTCATAAACTATGTTTACGTTTTTTAATTTCATGTGTTCTAATCAAAGTCGTCCTATTCATAAAGTGAATGCTTATTTTAGCGAAAAATTACTCGGTATTCATGTATTTTTTCGCGCTGTTTCAATCATCCAATGTACTTACCTAGCAATAAACGATTTAAAATCAAAACGATAGATGGCGCCTGCATCGTAGTATATGCTAAGGCGTATGCTAGAGTGGAGTCCAGTGCCGACAGAAAATAATCCCGACAGAAATTCTTTTCTGCGAGAAAACTCCGCTTTCCGGTAATGTGGAGTCCAGGCTTAAGGGTGTATGTCGAAGAAAAGAAACTCCGTTTTTAGTCTTGGTACACGCATTGAAATAAACTCATAGCACCAGGGTCTCCAAAAAATTCCAGAGGGTTCTTCATAAGCTCCTTGACACACTGTCATAAGCGAAAAAGCTGTGGCGTTTGTGACATGTTCAGAAAAAATTCTTAAACATGGAACCGAGCCGCATGATTTTTCGAAGAGTGACACGCTTTGCGAAAATGTCCGATTTTTAAGAATTTTTTCTAAACGTTTTGAAACGGATACAGGTGGATCGTTTATTTCGGTATGGAGTACATCTTGTAAAGAGACCTGTTTCAAAATTTTGAAGTGCCTGGCATCATGAGTGTATTTGTACCAAAATCACATGATTTTTTGGAACTGCACCGTTAATACAAAAGCGGCAGTGGGACAAACGTTTGCATGAAATTATTTTGAAAGCTAACAGTCGTGAATGAATGCTAGGAAAACTAAACCCTTTGTCTTGGTTGTCAACATCTGTAAATGAATATTTTGGGGACACCAATATCTATGGGTTGGAGGGAAAGTTCTGTCGTATTTTAAAGAAAATATTTGAATTCATTTATAAAAATGTGTGTTTAATATTAATCAATTATATATGCTCCGTTGTTTGTTACAACCTGTTGACATCTTTCAGGTAACCTGTGAATTCCTGTTCTGTAGAAGTTCCCATCCTTGGAGTTAAAATAGTCAGCAACTGCCTTAGAAACACTTTCGAAAGACTTGAATTTTTTTTTTTCCCGTTAGATAATTTTGCAGAGATCTGAACAGGTAATAATCAGATGGTGCAATGTCAGGTGAATACGGTGGGTGACTAAGGACTTCCCATCCTAATGGCCTTATCACACTTAAGGGAAAATCCGAGCAACTTCGCGCTGGACCCACTTTTCCGACGTACTTGAAGGCGTGGTTATCTTTAAGGGTTGCAAAAGTAAACAAACTCTCTCCGACGCCCAATAGTCATCACATCGCTGATTGGGCGGGCAGGTTCTTATTTTACTTATCGTGCGTTGGTATATTTACATCGGATGGACAGCCATCTCTAATTCCAAAGTCACTTGAACGCGGCCATCATTTTATTGATACGTGATTCTGACATCGAGCCAAGCTTCGAACAGAGTCGCCATTGCTCGAAATTGCTTATGACGTAGCAGGAAGAAGTACTCTGATTGGCCGAAATTTCGTCCGACTCCGATTTTTTCCTTCGGAAAGGAAAAAGTTGGAATTCGCGGTCGTCAAGGTAACGGCGGAGAAAATCGGCCGGAAACTTGATTTGCAAGGAAAGTGGGTCGGATTTTTCTCAGTGTGATAGCCCTATTACGCATTCAGTTTTTGTTGTGTCACCATTGCAGTATGCGGGCGAGCATTATCGTGGTGGAACACTATTCCTTTTATGGACGCTAATGCTGGCCTTTCTTTCTTTGATAGCTGCATTCAATTTATCCGGCTGATTGCAGTACAGATCCGCGTTGATGGTTTTTCCCTGTTTCAGTAACTCGTAGTACACTGGACCTTTTCTGTCCCACCACAAACAAAGCCAGATCGATGACTTTCTTTGAGGCTCAGATCCCTGGAACGAAATTTGCTGAACCATCTTTGACAAGTACGAACATTTACAATATCTTTTCCAAATACCGCACATAAATTTTTAGATGCAACCGATGCGTTGCTTCCTTTTTGGAATTCATATAAAATGCAGTGTCGCAAATGCACTTTATCTACTGACATGTTTTTCACTTTAAATATCACAAGTAAATGATGAACGGTAAAAAAGGAGCTCCTTTTACATTACACAGCAGCTAAAAAAACAAAAAATATATCCAATCGACTCACTAGCCAGATGTTTTTTTTTTTTAATTATTTACAAGAAAAATCACCCTATTTAAGATACGACAGAACTTTCCCTCCAACCCATAGCATAGCAATCTATGCTTATCTTATCGCAGTGGTGAAACAGAAGCTAAAGCCGGATTCATACTGGCCGTACCGCACCGCTAAGACGCCGCAATGACGTCACGTGGCGGAGCAACACGGCCCCCGCGCGGCGAGCGCCTAGGGTTTGCGCAATATCTGGCAAGAACAGATATTCCGCAGCGACCGCAAAGCTACAGCCAATTACAGAAGAGCTTTTCTAGGGACGAGCGTGTGATACGCTCCGTAAAATTCGCGCCCTTCGAATATCGCTCTGCTTCTGACAGAACGATGGCTGATGTTCGATTGTTTTAAAGATAAATATGTTAAAATAAGTTGACATCTCCTTAACATTAATCGATTATCCATTATAAAACAATCTTTTAAAGTCCAAAACGGCGAAACAGTACGGCATGGTTGCGGTGCGGCGCGGCAGGTATGAATTCACCTTTTTAGTCAATTCCTTAGAACAAAAACAAAATTTCTGTCTCACTCGAAACTTACTGACACGTTACAGAATTTGAAATTACATTTGCTTCTGCCTACCTCCGATACAACGCGAATTACATATCGGTACACATACATGAAGAATTCCATGACGATACAGAATGCGTTAAAGGACAAACCAAATCTATGAATCTGGTCGACCTGGGGGATAGCTACGATCATTACATAAACTGGAACAAAGGAAATAAGAGCTCGAGAAAGGATGGGTCTAGGAATTTCAGGAACTTCCATCCTTTTGAAAGTAGAACCTGGAAAAAAAAAAAAGCTTTATTAATGTAATAAAAATCAAGTTTATTCACAGCCTGAAAGATTTTTAAAAGTATTCAATTTAATTAAATGGTAGTCGACAGAACAAAGAAAATTTCCGAAATTAAAACTTTACAGAATTTATTTAAACCACTACACCTTAAACCTTTACGAAATCACTTTGTATACTTAGCACAGCAAAAAGTCATTGAGGGATTTACGTAGTCGTCATTTTATCAAACTTGACTCTTGTTTAAACAATGGATGTACTAAAATCAACGTTTTATTACATGGAGATAAACTACACGGTAAAAAATGCAACGGTAAAAAATGCACGGTAAAAAATGCAATCCAACAGCGTTGAAATCAAAATGCATCCGTTTAAACGAATTCAAAATTAAACAAACGCTGTCACCAAAACAATCTAAAACACTCAAACACTTTTAAAATAAGATTTCACAAATGTCACGCCATTAACGTTTAAAAACACTCCGCTGAGAGCAATGAAAAAAAAAAATAACTTCCGCAAACAACAACAAATAAGATTTCTAATTAATGAAATAATTAACAGTAATCTAATTAAAAAACAATGTCATAGTCACAGGGGCGTAGCCAGAAATTTTTCATGGGGGGGGAGGGTTACGACTACTGCAACTCATATATATGTATACATATGTGTGATAATGTAGTGAAGTATATACATTTTGTATGGCAAAAAATTTCTCATGGGGGGGGGGTTATGACCCCCCTAACCCCCACCTTGGCTACGCCTCTGCATAGTCATAATTAAAATTTGTCCCCAATTGCTTTTTTACATTGTGGGGACAAATCGCAAAAATTGCATTAGACGGTGCAACAATTGCACAGAAATTGCATTAATTGTCACGCGAAAGGAGTATTTTCGCCAGTATATGACGTCATTTAATCGATCTCGATCAATCTACGCCAGGGATTATGTTCCGTGAATTTTTTTTCAAAGAATCGAGGAATCATTCCACACGCGCAGGAGTTAACAATATAATTCATAAACGTCGCCCCCAGACATATTTGAAGAATTGAATAAATATTTGAAGAATTTTTTTTATAATACAAAAGGAAAAATAAACACAAGTTCAAAGCTAATCCTAAATATTTCAAAATTTCTTATTATTATGAGAAATACAAAGTGTCCAAAAGTAATCACTAGATGGCGACACCATTCATTTCCTGAGCGGATCGAATTTTGAACCCCGTATGAAGTCTACGAGCATGCGCATTGAATGGTGCCGAAGTAGCCCCATCGGGGGCTAGACGCTTGTACGCTACAGACCACTGGCCACCCAGGTGCATACTTTAAAATACAAAGAAAAAACAGGTTTGCTATCTATTTGCTTTTCAAAAGACATTCCACAAAGGATTAACATTGTGTTGCTGCTTACAGCTATGAACTGGAACCAAGAAAAGGGAGATTGTTTTATAAGTACAGAAACTGCCACCAAAATAAACTGCCCTTGCTTTGAATAATTAAGTGGAAACTAATAACATAATAAAATGAAGAGTATTACAAAATTTTAAGTGTATTGATAATAGCAAATCATTATTTCATTTTCAAATTATTAATTTACTTACCCAGGAAATATTTATAAAACAGATGTGGTTTATATGTAATATTTATGCACATATTTAGAATTTTTAAAAAAATGTTTAAATAACTTAGGATTATTCATTGAATAAATTATAAGGAATAGTTTTAGTAACACTTCAAATCCCAAATCATGCATAAAGTAATTCATATAATTATTTATATTAACACATTTGGAAAAAGCTGAGTAGTTAGGGGAGGAAAAAATAGATGTGCATAAGTACTTACACAAATACTTTTTACCTTTTCAGATATTTAGTTCTAACATGACAAATAATATGAAGGGTGATATGTAGTTTTAATGTAATTCTATTAATTGTGAAATACAATGTATTTAAAATTGTTATTCATGACCATAAAAAAGAAACATTAGGTTTTCGTCAGTTTTTGACACTTTTCGACTGGCTTTTGCCGTGTGATGTCAAAAACCCAACCCTGATTTCTTTATTTTATTATTTCCAACAGAAAGTCCACAATTTATGCATAAATAAAGAAATTTTGTGTGTGTGTGTGTGTGTTCTATGGCAATCCTAAATGAAGGCATCTGCCCCCTCTGCCTACCTTTTGGGGGGGGGGGGGGGAGTTGTGCCTTGGGCGGAGGACAAGGACAAATTCTTCTTGTACAAGCTGTCAATTTAACTAAATGCATCTGTACAGTAAAAGATCACGCCTTACTTGTGTGAATATTTTATACTATGAGAAATTTTGTTGTACTTTGATTAAAAAAGGTAAATAATAGCTCCCCTTTTTATTTTTTTTCTTTTCTTTTGGAAAGGAAGGAAGTGTTTTTAAGTATTTGAAATCTCGTACATTTTTAAAGTCTCACCTTTAAAAAAGCAGACCCCCGCCCCTCCCCACCGAAAAAAAAAAAAAAAATGTGTGGGCATTATTTTATACATAACTATTCGCAAATATCAGATTACCGTAATTTCCGGCTTATAATCCGCGGATTATCTACTAAAAAAGATGAAAATTTATCCAGTGCGTATTATGCATCGCTGCGTACTATCTGCTGAAATTTTCCCTGAAGTCTTCAGATTTTACAGTAAAAAACTTTTTAAAAACAAAATAAAAGTTCATTTCTTTTTTTCCACTCTATTTAGACAGTCTATTTGCTGTCTATATATTATTCCAGAAAAGGTTTATTGTTTGTATAAGTATTATTCCAGTAAAAAAGGTAGGTCTCGGTTCAATTTTGTTTTTCTTATAATAATGTCACTTGACTCAATAATTACGATGTTACAAAAGTATTCTGCATTCTACCCTACATTTTGTTTTGTTTGTTCCGAAAGAAATGTTCGCTTTCTTATATTTGATTCATTTCATAATACAGTTCTTAGGGCTTACAGGTAGAATGCCTAGCTTAAAAATTGTGTATCATTTGTGATTTAAATCGAAAAATGACCGTTAAAGTATGTTTGATAATTCTCATTCATAACAATAGATTTTTAGTAGGAAATGTTTTACAGTCAGCGGATTCTAATATGAATACTGTCGTTTTACTATACATAGAAAATAATTACCAATTTTGGTCAAAGCCCTACTATCCGCGGATAACCTACCGCTGAGGATTATCTAAAGAAATATTTTTTTTCTACTTGAAAAAAAGCGCCTGCGGATTATCTATCGCTGCGGATTATAAGCCGGAAATTACGGTACATTCAAAATTTAAGTCATTCAAAGGCACGTGGCACATATCTCTCATTTACTGAACATTTTGATACTATTTTATTTTACTTTTTTGTACTGTCATTTATGCAATTCATTACTATTTAGATGTCACATAAAGCTAGGAAACAAAAATGATTTAAATATTTTAGCGGAAAGAAATCAACTGATTACGACTTTAAATTTCATTAAAATTTAAATAAAATCGTTTGAAATCAATTAAGTTCGTTACCAATTTCCTTTCAAATAATTTAGAATATTTTGTTTCAAAAAATCTCAATAAAAGGTTTGTATCTCTTCTAAACAGAATAATTGGTATAAAAATTAATTTTTAAAAAGTCTGATAAAACATATTTATTATAGCATGACTTTGAAATGTTCTTGCTGGATACAGGGGCGTAGCCAGAAATTTTTCATGGGGGGGGGGTTACGACTACTGCAACTCACATATATGCATACATGTGTGTGATAAAGGAGTGAAGAATATACATTTTGTAAGGCAAAAAATTCCTCATGGGGGGGTTATGACCCCCCTAACCCCCCCCTTGACTACGCCCCTGTGGATATAATATATTTTGTAATGTAAAGTGTGTGTAGATGTATGTTGACACGACAGGAAATGACTTCAAGAAATATTTCAATACAAGAAACAGGTTGAGAGAGCAATATATTATAATTCTTAGTAGAAAAAATTGTGTTCAATAGTTTTATTTTAATCTGTGCAATAAAATAAACTAAAGATTTATATAATTGGTTCTAAAGAAAAAAAAATTGCAGGTAAAAAAAATAGATTAGCGCTAAAAATTTAACTATTTCAACTAAAAAGGGAATTTATATCAATGATATTCCGAAAGAACTTTCTCAAA
The DNA here is from genome assembly GCA_038373885.1 of Cheiracanthium punctorium. NCBI lineage: Eukaryota > Metazoa > Arthropoda > Arachnida > Araneae > Cheiracanthiidae > Cheiracanthium > Cheiracanthium punctorium. The sequence goes on along the minus strand of JAWZYV010006648.1, from coordinate 375,215 downwards.
ACCAAATTTATCAATAGATTTAAATAAGTTGAACCTGCGTACTACGAAGTGGCTAAATCTTGTTAAAAATAAGTTTGTTATATGGAAAATTCGTTAAACAGAGGTTTAACTTTTTAAATACTTTAAACTACATAAAAAAGATTTTAAATGCGCAAACATTAAATATTATAAGAAAAGGTGTAATAAATCTCACTCTCTTAAGAATAAAACAAAACTTATGAAAATGTATAGTGCTTTCAGTTTTAAGAAAATAATTTTAAATTAATGAATTTTAATAGCATTGTTACATTTATTTTTAAAAATTAAATTTTAGGATGAATGTGATAATCAGGGGCGTAGCCAGAAATTTTTCATGGGGGGGGGGGGGGTTACGACTACTGCAACTCATATATATGTGTACATATCTGTGATAATGTAGTGAAGAATATACATTTTGTGTGGCAAAAAATTTCTCATGGGGGGGGGGGTTATGACCCCCCTTGGCTACGCCCCTGGTGATAATGTATGCTTAAAATTATTTGCTATTTATTATTTGAGACTGTATCATCTAAAACTTGGATACTTTCTCTAATAATACAAAGAAACAGTCAAATTGTTATAACGCGTATTGTCGTTACATCTCTAGAAAACCGCCCCAAACTGTTAGATCTACAGCGGCGCGACAGGCCGGAACGCCGGACTTTCACACATAAAGCAAATTTTAACATGGGAATGTTCAAACCTCCAAGTTTCACTTGAAAGAAGATGTGAAATGTTCAGAAATATATTTGAAAATTTTGGAAAGGGGCAAGCACGATTACAGGGTTCATACTTATTTTTCAAAATGAAATTCCCTGAGTTTTCCAGGTGATTTTTCGAGAATTTCCAGGTTATCTCAAAAAAATAAACATAAGATAAAGACTAAATTCTTTTTATTTATATGCCCCATTCTTAGGTAATGAAATTAGGATAGCACTATGGTCATCAAAATGATACTCCCCCTCAATTATCGCATAATCAATGGATTACATTTATATCAACCATGGTTTTAAATTCAATTTCACCTATAAAATATCAGAAATTATGCAACAGGTTTACAGAAGTGAAAAAGAATTTTTGGGACCACCTCACTGATGGATAGTTTCAAGATATGTTTTTTATACTGTTGCCAGTACACAAGGCTATTGGTAAAAATTTCCATATTCTTTAGAACTCAGTAAAATCCACCAATCCTATGCATAAACAATGAAATATTTAACATTATAGGAACACACATTCTACATTGTATTATAGCAAATATCAGCAGAGTTTGTATATATGTGTTAATAATATTACACAATCTAACTTTGTGCACAGTACACAACACAAAGAATAGCCCCTCCAACTCAAATGAGAAAAGGGGGCAATCACAAATGCTCAGAACTGCAGAGACAAAAGGAGAAGTTAGTGTGCTATTCGTCCTAAGCAGTCTTAACCCTTTGAGGCGCAACCCTTTCCCAATGCTGAAAAAAGGACATCCGTTGCCATCGCTCGACTGAACTACCAGCAAGATGGCGGACGATCGAAACGTTCATCGCGTGTCACAGATCTAGAGAACTTTTTTTGACGACAGCTGGCTGTGCTCGCGCACAGCCAGCTGTCGTCCAGCGGTTGCCTAATATTTCAGTTAACCCTTTGAGGCGCAACCCTTTCTCAATGCTGAAAAAAGGACAGCCGTTGCCATCGCTCTACTTAACTTGCCCGCGCACAGCCAGCTGCGTCAAAAAAAGGGTCTCTCGATCTGTGGCACGCGATGAACGTTTCGATCGTCCGCCCTCTTGCGGGTCGTTCAGTCGAGCGATGGCAACGGATGTCCTTTTTTCAGCATTGGGCCTTCTATCCAGCTGTTCCTCGCACCCCATTTTTCAGCAGATGTCATTGCTGTTAAAAATAATCGTGACAAATCTTTTTACGGGAAAGGACGTGCTAAAAAGTAAAGGATTCTCATGGAGCTATGTCACCCGCAGCTATTTTTATAGAAATCCAATCTATTCTTCGTGACTGGCAACAGTCAAAACGTCCGAGTTGGGTGTTCCCAGAGCGGGACCACTGCGCCTTAAAGGGTTAAGTGATAGATGATTAATCTTGTATAATCCATTTCCAATTGCACGAGTGCTTCATTAGCAAAGTAGTTGACCCTTGAATAGGGTGAAAACCATAAAAATAAAGAGAAGGGGGTAAATTTTCTTAAAATTCCAGGGTTGAAGCTGGATTTTCCAGGTTTTTAAAGCAAAATTATATTTTTCCATGAGATTTCACTGAGTTTTAAGAGCTAATTTTCAATTCCCCGAGTTTTCCAGGTTTCACTGAGGGCGTATGAACCCTGGATTATTAGAAAAAGTTCGTTAAACAGAGAATGCACTTCACTATTTAAAGACTATTTTCCGAAGAGGCTCGAAAATAGAGAAACTCGTCAAACAGAGGTTCGTTCAATAGAAGTCCGACTGTACAAAAGGAATTTTTTTTCTATAGAAATAAATATGCAATATCTTATCAGAATACATACAATTATATATCAGATTGCTAGGAAAAGCTCATTAAATAGAGAATGCTATTTGGAGATTATAAAGAAATCAGCGAAATAAAGTGAAATATCATCAGCGAAAGATGTGGTGTTAAATAGAAGTCCGAAAGGGAAAAGGAAATTCTCCTATAGAAGTAAATATGTACTATCAGGGGCGTAGCCAAGGGGGGGTTAGGGGGGTCATAACCCCCCCCCCCCCCATGAGGAATGTTTTGCCTTACAAAATGTATATTCTTCACTCCCTTATCACACACATGTATGCATATATGTGAGTTGCAGTAGTCGTAACACCCCCCCCATGAAAAATTTCTGGCTACGCCCCTGTGTACTATTAACTATGTACTAGTACTAAGAATTAATTGTTATGCACTAAACAAATTTCTTACCCGATTAAATACAATTATATACATCACAATGCTTAAAACAATTGAATGTTTCGGTTCACAAGAAACACAGGAATGAGAATGCACAAAGATTTAAAAATGAAAAATCTGGAGTGACTCCACTCGACTTTCCGAACACTTGCGATTAAGATCATGACCCAGCATTTAAATCAATTTTAATCGATGAATCATTCAAACATATATACCCAATGGAAGCTCCATCGAATGCGCCGTTTAAACGCTAGCACACTTTCAAGAATTTTTCCCCATACTGCATAATGTAAAAGAAATCTTTGTCGTTGCCCTGCAGAAAAACTATAAGTCCTACACACACCCAAATCCATACCGGTCTTGCGACGGTCGTTTATAACCTATATACCCAATTGCAGCTCCATCGAATGCCCCGTTCAGGAGCTATCGTGTTCACTCACATACACACAAACACACACACATACACACAAACACACACACATACACACAAACACACACACATACACACGCACATACATACATACATACATCTCGTAAAAATAGCATACATGAATTCAGAAGACCTCAAAACGTGTCCATACACCCAAATCTCGAATTCGAATTTTTTCATGATGACAATACTTTCCTTACAGGGTACATGTTTGGAAAGTAATAAATGAAAGAGAGAGAAAACTGGGTGAGCTAATAAATTTTACCTAACCGAATTTCGTGAAATGCCAGGCAATCTTGACCATTCAATTTCACCCGGATAAGAAATTGACTTTTATCCCGATTCAATAATAGATAATCATTCATGTATAAAACAAGTTTAATAATGAATGATTATGATACAGAACGCTTAATAAAGAAAATTAGACTTTCATTATTTAAAAAGGAGACTGAGCCATTTGTATAAAATCCATGGCATAGGTTCCCAACGTGGGCGATAACGCCCCCCCCCCCTGTGGGCGTTTGAGGCTTTCAGGGGGGCGGTAAAAGACCCAGAGGAAACTAGGAGGCGTTGATAGGGCACGGAGGGGCGTGGGAAAATTAACCCAATAGAGTCTAAAAAAGACTTAAAAATCACTCTGATCATTCATTTCTGTCACGTGTGCGAAAATTCACCTATTTCGATAGGAGACTTCGCTGTTGAGAGAAAGAGATACCTCTCTATAACTTCTATTCCTTTTTACTTTCCGAACATGTACCCTGTTAGGAAAGTATTGTAATCATGAAAAAATTGGACTTCGAGATTTGGGTGTTTTGACACGTTTTGAGGGCTTCTGAATCCATTGATGCTATTGTTACGAGATGTATGTGTAGGGTTGCCAGGTCGTCCAACCCAATAGCCGGACAGACCAACCAGTTTGGCCGGACATTTGGGTGAAAAAGCCGGACAGTATTGACACTATTGAGGATTTTGTCTCAGTATTAATAGGTACAACAAAAAAATTGTATGTAAAATCAAGCTTTTTTGATTATTACCATGAATCTTGTTCAATTCTAATGAAATATAAATAACATCGAATGCCAAATCCGTTCAGTACTTTATGACTCATCAGCCAAAGTCACCCGTAAAAACCCTAACAAAAGCCGGACACCGTTCAGTTTGGCCGGACACGCAATCCAAAAGCCTAACTATGTCCGGCTTTATCCGGACGCCTGGCAACGCTATGTATGTGTGTATGTGTGTGTGTGTGTGTGTGTGTGTATGTGTGTCAAAACGATAGCTCCTTAACGGAGCATTCGATGGAGCTCCAATTGGATATATATGTCATAAACCACCGTCGCAAGACCGGTATGGATTTGGGTGTGTATAGGACTTGTCGTTTTTCTACAGGGCTACGACGAAGATTTCTTTTACATTATGGCCTATCGGGAGACATTCTTGAAAGTGCGCTAGCGTTTAAACGATACATTCGATGGAGCTCCAATTGGGTATACATGTTATAAGCCACCATCCAAAGACCGGTATTGATTTGGGTGTGTATAGGACTTATAGTTCTCCTACAGGGCTACGACAAAACTTTCTTTTATATTATGGCATAATGGCCTATGGGGAGACATTCTTGAAAGTGCGCAAGCGTTTAAACGGTGCATTCGATTGAGTTTCAATTGGGTATATATGTTTGAATGATTCATCGATTCAAATTTATTTAAATGCTTGGTCATGATCTTAATCGTAAGTGTTCGGAAAGTCGAGTGGAGTCACTCCAGATTTTTTTTAAATGAAGAAGAAATTCGGTACAGTTTCAATTCCAACAATATTCTATCTATTAGTTTTTTTTTTTTTTTTAAATTTAATTCTTGTTTTCACGATGCATTATGTACGTACGCTCTTGTTTCTCTGGAGTGGGAGGGGGGGCGGTATTGAAATATTCACTGGAAAAGGGGGCGCCAGTTGAAAAAAGGTGGGGAACCTACAGTGGCGCACCCAGGATTTTAGTTTAGGGGGGGGGGGCTGAGCTGAAAATACTGCTGAACTCGGTTATAGTGAGATCGATAATAGTTACAACCCTCTTATAACGTCAAAATATTCTGTACCACTTGATTTGCCCATACAACACGAGCCCACACAAAAAAAAAAAAACTCATTATAGAGTCATAAATAATTATCTGATCTTTTCAGTGATATTGTAACCGACTTTAACAGTGTTTCATAAACTCTCTGTAAGTATTTATTTAAAAACTAACATCTTTTTAGGTAAAAAATGCTTTAGAAGTAATTTGAAGACAATAAATAATAAAAATAGTAATAATTAAATAGTGACAATTTTCATTTTTTTAAAGTTTTTCACATCTAACTGTTCGCCTTTGGGGGGGCTTGAGCCCCCATAGCCCCCCCCCGTGGGTGCGCCTATGGGAACCTAGGATCCATGGTCAAGACAAACAATAAATTCCATGTCTCAAAAAAAAATCATTTGACATAAAAATAGAATGAATAAAAATTGCAAGGTCTTAAGAAATCACAAATCTAAAGTGCAATTCGACAAAACTGTAAAATATCATGAAAATCTGTCAAGTTTGAATCTTCCCTAGTAATCTAGTACTAGATCGTAGTAATCTAAAGTACTAGTACGTGTAGAAATGAAATCGTAGTAATCTAAAGAACAATTCCGCAAGAATGTAAAATAGAACGAAAATCTCATTTTTTGCGCATTAACCCTTTGAGGCGCAACCCTTTCCCAATGCTGAAAAAAGGGCAGCCGTTGCCATCGCCCGACTGAACGGCCAGCAAGAGGGCGGACATCGTGCGGAACGTTCATCGCGTGCCACAGATCGAGAGACCCTTTTCTGACGACAGCTGGCTGTGCCTCAGCATGGGGCAATCTATCCAGCTGTTCTCGCATTCTTCCATTTTTCACCAGATATCAGTGCTGTTAAAAAGAATCGTGACAATCTTTTTACGGGAAATGACGTGCTCAAAAGTAAAGGATTCTCGTGGAGCTCTGTCACCCGCAACTTTTTTTTTATAGAAATCCAATTTATTCATCGTGACTGGCAACAGTCAAAACGTCAGAATTGGGTGTTCCCAGAGCGGGAACACTGCGCGTTAAAGGGTTAAAGAAAAACTGAGAAAACTGTTTAGTTAGAATTTGGCATATAGGAAAATTTCACAGTATGGCAGACATACAACAACAATAATAATAACAGTGGTGTAGCGAGGGCCCCCCCCCCCTAAAATTTAGCAGAGTTCTATTATTGACAAGAAGAATGCGATCCATAAGGTAGATTATCCGTTACATCAGTGCCTAAGCCACCCCTAAAATTTCTTTCTAGCCGCGCTGGCACACCTTCGATATACCCCCTACCTTGATTTTTGGCGACTTTTTTTTGGCGCCAAGGCCGTTTTCGACGGCGCCAAAAACGAAAGAGAAGTGGCCAAAAATGCCGTTTTCGACGGCGCGAAAAATAAAAAAATGGCCGTGAAACCACTTCAGAAAGCGGAAAAACTATAAGAATTAGAAAATTTCCACAAAAAAATTTAGGGTCAAAATGTAAAAATGGCCGCGAAGCAACGTTTTCAGAACCGAAAAAAAACTATGAGAATTAGAAAAATTCTACAAAAAAATTTAGGGTTAAGAATGTAAACAACAATAAAATCAAGAAAATTTAAGAAAATTTAAGAATTCATGAACGTAGAAATCGCGTTTTCGAACACGAAATTAGAAATAGAAAAATTGTAGAAATAATTAAGGGTTAGGAATCTAAACAGGAATAAATTCAAGGAAATTTAACAATTGATGGACACAGAAATCGCGTTTTCTAGCAAGAATTTAGGGTTAAAAATTTGAAAAAACCTAAATTTCACAAATAATGGGATTTTTATGTGAGGGGGGGCTCTGCCCCCCCCCCCTTTTTTTTACGAAAAAGGTAGTCGGGAAAACTGGAAAAATAAGAAATCGAGTAGAGCGTTTTAAGAAAAAAGCCAAAAACTGTGAAGCCATTCGCCTGTACAAATAGTGCACAGTTACCACGATGTATAACGCGAAACAATATTATACGTTAGCAAAAATATCTCGGAGAGGTTAAGCTCACACTCCGAAAGGATGTCTCCCTCAAAAAATCCAAAAACTTCTCCTGGTCCACTAACAAATAGCTCATAACAAAAATTATATTAGCTACACCTTTCTTCCCACACGTGGGATTTTTATCAGACCACTTTAACGTTAAATTTTGTTCAAAAATACCCTGATAATTTTCAATTACATTAGCTACGGAGGTTCTTAAAAAATCATAAAATCCTAACCAAAAATATAAAAAAAAGTGCAGTAAAATATCAAAAGATCACAGTACCTTTGCAGAAGCGCTGTTGGTCAACTTACTACCTCTCTCCTCTCTCTAAAAATGTGAAAAAAAGTTCTCAACTTCTCACAAGCTTCCACGTGCAGGAGCTATTGCATCACGGCGCTCTGTCATTGGCCGGCCGGCCTAGGTTGCCATAAATAGCCTCCCCCCCATTCTCGCCAACGAAATTCGTTTGGGAAACCAGAAAATCCCTTTTATCGCCAAGCTTGGCGCAAAAAACGTAATCTTTGGCGCGAAAAAAAGGTAGGGGGTATATCGAAGCTTAGCCGACGTGCTCAAAAGTAAAGGATTCTCGGGGAGCTCTGTCACCCGCAACTTTTTAATAGAAATCCATTCTATTCATCGTGACTGGCAACAGTCAAAACGTCAGAATTGGGTGTTCCCAGAGCGGGAACACTGCGCGTTAAAGGGTTAAAGAAAAACTGAGAAAACTGTTTAGTTAGAATTTGGCATATAGGAAAATTTCACAGTATGGCAGACATACAACAACGACAACAATAATAATAACAGTGGTGTAGCGAGGGGTGGGCGGAAAAAAGCGCACCAGGAAAAAAGCGCACAATATTGAAGGGGTTTATTTTTTGGATGTGTGTGTGTGTGCTGTGTGTGTGTGTGTGGGGGGGGGGGGTGGCGCTTGAAATAAAAAATGTAAGGAAGGAGTGGGCATCCGAAAGAGCGCCTTTTGGTGAAGTGAATTTTTTTTAAGTATTTGATTTTTTTTTTGGCATCATTTTTACACTAACATGCTTCATACTCTGAATGCCCCCCCTCCCCCAATAGAAAACCTCACAACTGACTACTGGGTTGTCAAGGAGTTTGTCAAGGTCACGTTCACGTTTTTCCAAGAAGCACAAACAAAGAAATAGCCTCGGGAGAAGAGGGGAGAGACAGTGTGAAGGTGTATACTCTCTTTAACTAGCGGAAAACGCCGCCAGAAAAAACGCCGCCGGAAATAACGCCACCGGAAAAAACGCCACATGGAAAAAACGCCACCCGGAAAAAACGCCACATGGAAAAAACGCCACCCGGAAAAAACGCCGCCGGAAAATACGCCACTTTTAATAGTTTTATGATGTAACATAGTCGTTATATGCTAATCGATGAGGAAAGGAGCGTAGCCAGAATTTTTTTTTCGGGGAGGGGGGGTTGTATGAGATATGATTTTGTATTGATAAACTTAATTTCTTATTGACGACAAAAATCTGAAAGCTCTTAATAAATAGGGGGATATATCCCGATATCCCACTCCCTGGTTACGCTCCTGCAGTGACGTAGGAAAGGGGGGGAGGCTTTGTGGCTCGACCCCCCCCATACCTTTGGAGGATGATAGAACCCCCCCCCCCCAAACCTACTGAATCGCTACGCTACTGCGCCCCTATCGGGAAATGGGGAGACCTAGAGTTGAGCTATGGCTTATTATTACTGGTTTTCTTTTTATAAGTGCAAGAGTTTATTCTGATTCGTGGTAATTTATCTTGTTGGCTCTTTGTTTTTAAATAATAAGTTTTAGAATAAGGAAGACTTATACGTATATATATTGATATATAAATATTTCTATTTTTGAAAATATTCAATTTGAATATTGGTACTCTTATTTTAAAGATGTCTTTTTAAAAATTAAATTATTCTATTAATAAGTCAAAAACATGTTTTAAAAAATCTTCTTTAAATTAAATGTTAGTCTAATTGTAATGTTTTTAAACAAATTTTTAAATGCTGAAAAAAACAATAACTTTTTAAAGGAAACTGGTTTAAAATGATTTAAAACTCATTTCTCAAAATGTAAATATTGGCTATGTATAACTGTGATTAAAATTAATAGTTAATTAGTTTTGTTAGAATAATTAATTAGTTTTGTTAGAATAGTTTTAATAATTATATGTTTACTATTTTTGATACTGAAAAGCTTATTCCCCCTCACAGACTTTGAACTGTAAGCCTTCTTATGAGAAATCTTAAACTTTCTACATCACCTCATTAATGCAAGGGAGTATATTTTACTTATTGGGAATTTTTGCAGGAGGGCTGTATAAAAAGTAAAAGTTTGTATTTATTTACATTTAATTTCCTGAAAATTTTATTCGACACCATAAAGTAACTTTGTAATTAATTATATATGTCTAATAATAATATTTTCTATAATTATATATAATTAATTATATATTATATAAGATCAATGAAAACCGTAGATCAGTGCTTTTAAGACAACCTCTCTAATAGGAATTGGAAGGAATTATGATTTCTGATTAATATTAAAAATATAAAACTTTTTATCTTCAGTGTAAATTATGATGAAATAAGTTATTTTGATTTTGTGTTTAAGGTCCTTAAATTAAGGAAGATATGAACGAGGGCCGTCTGCTTAATTAGGGCATGCCTTTTGAGGGGCTCTAACGCTTATTCAAGATACAACTGGAGAAAACAGTCGCGCCGTAGGCCAGAACCCTAGACCTACACACCTCAGCCCTTTACCCAATTGTCAGGAAATTAGTAGAAAGTATTTATATTATAATGCAAAAGGTTAAAAATAATTTTTTTGAGCTTCATAAGATAAATTTATATCTTATAAAGCTCTTTCCCTTGCCTGTCTTTTATATGCAAAAAAAAAAAAAAAAAAAATCCATTAAAATATGAAAAAAAAATCCTTATCCCCCCCCCCACACACACCTATGTGTTAATTAAAATCCCTATTAGGGATTTTATTTTTTTGATATCTTAACACTTCCATGTCACCAGAGTACCTGCATGCAGTTTTGGGGTCATAGCCCCCTGAAAGCTTCATTTACTATTAAGTAATTGGCAATCTTTTTTTTTTTTTTTTTAACGGAAACCAAAAGCTTTCTAGGAAAGTCTTCCCCCACCCCTCCTTAGCACCTACCGAATTATGCCCAAATTGACTTATTGAATTAGACATGTGCTTTCCCCCACTTCTGGAAAACAAAGTACATTAAACCTCATAATTCAACTGAATACCCCATTCCACCCCCCCCCCCCATTTTCTGCAAAACAAAAGAAATTTATTTCAAGTATTTAATTAAATTATTACACAAATATCTTTTAAGGTGGCGTTTTTTCCGGCGGCGTTTTTTCCAGGTGGCGTTTTTTCCGGCGGCGTTTTTTCCTACATTCACTCTCTTTCTTCGTCGCGCGTTGATGAATGACGGATAACACATCCGGTCACTTAAACTCGGGGTTAAAACATCGGAATTCATCTACAGAATGGATGAAATCATTTTTATCAAAACAAATAGAGGAAAATCTATGGCAGTGCTGAAATGATTGTTGGGGGGAGGGCACGTATCTCCCTATGCTCCCCCCAATTTCGTACCAAAATCAGTTAAACAATAATTTGTTTAAAAATTTAAAACAAACAGCGTAACAATCTGTGTGTGTGTGGGGGGGGGGGGGCACGTTCCCTCCTCCAAACTTCGTTTCAAAGTCTTTTTTTTTTTTTTAAACATTTTTAACTGTTTCATTTAAAATGCGAAAAGGAACTCCAGTCTGTGTCTTGACAAAATATATTTTTTTAAAGTTCACTGTCAAGGTTGCTTAATTTAAACAGGGTTATTTTTTAAGCCCTTGGTTTAAACAATTTTTCTGATTCCCAATCTGCTGTACAGGTTTAAAATTATTTCTAAATATTAGGGTTTCTTTAAAATATTTATTTATTTATATTTTATTTTTCAATGGGATACAATATATTTTATGTAAAAAAAAAAAAAAAAAAAGTTTTATTTGGTGAACGGAAGTTAATAACATTTCCCTTTTCTTAATTGAGTTGTTCTCACAGTTTTACATGAAGTTATAATAACTGTTTTAGTAGATATTTTTTCTTCTTGCTGTATTTTTTTCATATATGAAGTTCAATATTCCATAATTCATCCATTTAACTTTCTATATATCGTCATGCTTGCTTATTTCAGCAAGTTATTTTTTTTTAAGTTTATCTTAAAGTTTAATGAGTTTTGTAAAAGAGCTTTAGAAGATATAAATTTAATTTATAAAGCTTAAAAAAAGTATTTTGAACTTTTACATTATAGTTTAAATACTTTTTACTAATTTCATGACAATTTGGCAAACTGCTGAAGTGTATAGCTCTAGCGTTCCTGCCTACCGCGCGGCTGTTTTCTCCAGGCGCGTCAGAACCCCTCAAAAAGTCCTCCGCCCAAGGCATACCCTAATTAAGCAGACATCCTTCGTGTAGATCTGTCTTACCCTCAAAATAAAAATAACTTTCTTTGATAATTTACACTGGAAGTAATAATTTTAATATTTTAAATATTAAATATAAATCATAATCACTTTCAATCCCTATTATAGGTGGTCCCTAAAGAACACTGACCTAGGATTTTCTTCTTTATAAATTGACCTTATACATATAGAATTAATTATAAAGTTATTTTATTGCGGCGAATTAAAATTTTCAAGAGATTAAATGTAAACAAATACAAACTTTTAATTTTTATAAAGCCCTTTTACAAAAATTCCCAATAACTAAAATATGCCTGTATACATTGATGTAGAAAGCTTCAGTTTTCTCATAAAAAGGCTTGCATATATATTTAATCAAAGTTGGTGAGGGGGAATAAGCTTTGCAATACTAATAATGGTAAAAATATAATTATTAAAACTATTCCAACAAAACTAATTAAAAATTAATTTTAATTACAGTTATATATAGCCGATATTTTACATTTTCAGAAATGAGTTTTAAATAATTTTTAGCCAGTTTACTTTATGAAGGGTTTTTTTTAGAATTTAGAAATGAAAATTCGTTTAAAAACAGTACACTTACACTAACATTTTATTTAAAAAGTTTTTTTTAAGGAAGTTTTTTAAATTGACTTATTAATACCATAATTTAATTCTGAAAAAAAATATGTCTAAAATAAAAGTAGTAATATTTAAATTAAATACTTTCAAAAATAAAAATATTTATATGTAAATATACTATATACTTATAAATCATTCAGTCTAAGAATTATTATTTAAAACCAAAGAGTTAACAAGATAAATTACCATGAATCAGAATAAACTCTTGCTCTTATAAAACGAAAACCAGAAATAATAAGCCATAGCTGATTACAAATCAGACTGAATGTGATAACATATTACAGAGAACGTGCATGTTAAATCTGTGGAGTCTTAGATTCTTAGGGTTGCCTGTTAGGTGAGAGATGGTACTTAAATTTTTCGAAACTGCTGTAATTTGTTACTGAATCACTAGTTCTGGACTTTTCTTAAGAATACAAACAAATTGAACAATCAGTTTATATATAAAAAAAGAAATTAGTATTATTGTTCTTATAACTCCTCTTTTTATTTTCTATTTATTTTTTAATCTGGAACAAGGAGTTTTTGTAGAGGCTGTAGGGTCTTCTGTAGAGTGTAGGACAGTAGCGGATCCAGAAATTTCTTTGGGAAAGTTCTAAATTTCGAAAAAAGCTTATTTCACCCAAACAAAATTTTCAATAAAGCAAAATTTTAGTCGAAAGTAATGTAAAACATTTTGGGAGGGGCTAAGTTATAAAAAAAAGATCATTTTATTTAATTAAAATGTATAATAAAGCAACCCCTTAGCAATCTCTTTTGGGGGGGCTGAAGCCCCCTAGGCCCGCTACTGCTTGTTTCTCACATTTTTTTAATTCAGCCCCCCCCCTCTTCTCTTCACAAAATACAAACCAATTCAATATTGTGCGCTTTTTTCCGGGTGCGTTTTTTTTCCGGTGCGCTTTTTTTCCGTGATTCGTAGCGAGCCCCCCCCCCCTAAAATTTAGCAGAGTTCTATTATTGACATGAAGAATGCTATCCATAAGGTAGATTATCCGTTACATCAGTGTCTAAACCACCCCTAAAATTTTTTTCTGACTACGCTAATGAATAATAATAATTAAATAAAAAAAAAAAAAAATCACTAAAAATACAACTCAGTAAAGAGATACACCAAAGCGATAGACTTGTAAGTAAAAGGTTTTGTCACAGACCAGTCATATTAAATGCAACAAATGTAAACTTCTTTCACATCCAATTGACCAATACAGATTTTGAAAAAAATAAAACCTATCTTATCGTGAAAATGTATCTCTTAATTTTATTAACTTTCCCCACGTGCATTATTGAAACTACTCAAAAATTAATACATGCACAGTAAAAAATAAAAAATATCATTAGTTTTAGTAATTAGGGTATGTTTAAAAAAAAAGCTTTACTGTGAGTAAACGTGTTCAAACCGGAAAACTATTTTCAACAAACGTTACTCAATTTTTAAAAGCCACACTACGTCCAATACAAATTAAAAATACTTCACTGTTATCCCTAGTCGAAAAAAAACACACTTTATGCCATCCTAATTGAGTTAATTTATTCTCGAACAATAACTTTCTAGTTTCAACATTCATTGCCTTTCCTTTCAATAAAATATTATTAACGGAAAGTAATAAATTTGCACATTAACAGCACGGGAAAGGGGAATAAAATATTCATTTCTTTGCTACAATTTCTAAAATATATTTTCTCCATCCAAAAAGTCAATTGACTGTATAAAAAGCATTTTCTGTGTTTATGCGTTTAAAACACGTGCAGACTAGAATTATTTAGAAATTGTAAGTAGGATAGAAATTATTTTTATTAGATTTATTTTTAATCTATCCAAAAACGAAACAGAAATCATTCAGAAATACGGCAATACGTCATTATAGATAAATCATTCAGAAATACGTCATTATAGATAGGGATGGAGAAATACGTTATCGATAGTCAAAATATCGTTTATACTCCAGTTTATACTCCAAGAACACACCATTCAGAAATGTACACTGTAGCACGTGCAATACTATGAAATTGTTCAATTTCTAATTTAAAAAAGAAAAAGAAATATATTTTTAAGAAATACATACTTTAACAAATTCATTTAAATCCTCTCTCATTATAAAATATTTACATTGGATACATGCTTCAGAAAACTAACTATCGCTCACATTTATTCATGTGAGGAAAAAAAAAAAAAAGAAGTGCCATATCTAAGCCACATTTATTTATTTTTGAGTTAAACTACAAACTATTTAATAAAGTTCTAAAATACCTTCGCTCCAATTGAGAAGACTCAAGTGAATGTACACTTCGTATATCAAAGTACCAAGCGGTCAACTCAGAAAATTTATAATGTCCACTAAAGCAGAGCAAAACTTACCAGGAAACCAGAGTAGAGTAGAAGACTGCTCAAAGGCTAGTCAGATCAAGAAACTGCTTAAACTATCGTTTCGAGGGTTATTTATAGTAGTATGACTACCTACCTCCCCCCAAGCTAGTTAATTCCCAAGATAATGCGATTTCAATGGATCCTGCATTGGCGATTGGAGGGCCGTTTACTTCCATCTATTGGACAAGGTATCAAGTATTTCGCACCTTTTCTTATCTTGATTATTCACACCTGTTCAGGACCGAATTTCCCATAAGGCCAACCTAGGCAAATGTGGCGCACCCAGAATTTTAGTTTAGGGGGGGCTGGGCGACATACAAATACTGCTGAACTCGGTGGTGTGCGGAAAAAACGCGAACGGTAAAAACGCCCACGGAAAAAACGCGAACGGTAAAAACGCGAACGGAAAAAACGCGAACGGAAAAAACGCCAAACGGTAAAAAAGCGAACGGTAAAAACGCCAACATGATTCATTTAACATATGAACTATAGGCGTAGCGTCGGTTGGGGGGCAGAGGGGGTCACGTGTCCCCCTGTGCCCCCCCTGAACAATTTCGTCAATTTTTAAAAAATAAACATGTTTGAAATTTTAAAGAAACTTTTCTTTTCTGCTCTAAAATTCGATATGTGACCCCCTCAAATGTTTCCTGTGCACCCCCAAAATTTCAGTAGGTCTGGAGCAGTGATGAGCCTTCCTTAGGAAGCTATTCTTAATAGGTTTTCCTAAGAGTGCAATACATATGAACCATAGGCGTAGGGTCGAAGAGGGGGGCACAGGGGGGGGGACTGCCCCCCCGAACAATTTCGTCAATTTAAAAAAAAAATAAACATGTTTGAAATTTTAAAGAAACTTTTCTTTTCTGCTCTAAAAATCGATATGTGACCCCCTCAAATGTTTCCTGTGCACTCCCAAAATTTCAGTAGGTCTGGAGCAGTGATGAGCCTTCCTTAGGAAGCTGTTGTTAATAGGTTTTCCTAAGAGTGCAATACATTCGAACCATAGGCGTAGGGTCGAAGAGGGAGGGGGGGGCACAGGGGGGGGCTGTATCCCCCTTTCCTCCCACTTCGTCTAAAAATTTTTAAACGGACGTTTGTTTTAAAATTTAAAAGAAATTTCCTTTTCTGCTCTTAAATTCGATATGTGACCCCCTCAAATCTTCATGTGACCCTCCAAATTTTCAGTTGGTCTGGGAGCGGTGATAATCCTTGTCTAAAAAAGCTATTGTTATCAGGTTTTCTAAGCATATTGTACATATGAACTATCGCAATCGGGAGAGGGGGTTACAGGGGGGCATGTCCCCTCTGTCCCCAAATCTTTTTATTTTAAACATTTGTTTGAAGGGTCGTTTTAACCGCTCCACTTAAAAATGCAAAAAGAAACTCCAGTCTGTGACTTGAGAGAATATTTGTTTTTCTTAAAAAAAAAAAAAAAAAAAAAAAAAAAAAACTTTTCACTGTCAGACTAGCTTAATTTCAACAAGCGATTCGTTTAAACAATTTTTCTCATTCCCAATAGGTTGTGGTTTTAAATTCTTTCTAAATACTAGGTTTTCTTTAAAATATTTATTTATTTATTTTTAGTTTTAATGCAATGCAAAGTATTTTATGCAAAAATGTTTTATTCGTTGAGCGAAAGTGAATAGTATTTTCCCTTTTCTTAATAATACTCTCACAGTTTTACATCGAGTTATATTAATTGTTATAATAGATTTATTGCATCTTTTTTTTTTTTTCTTGCTGTATTTTATTCATATATGAATAGTTCAATATTTGATAAGTTATCCTTCTAAATATTTATACTTTATCAGTCTTGCGTATTTTAGCACGTTTTTTTTCAGTTTATCTTAAAAGTTTAATAAGCGGTAAGTTTTATAAAGAAGAGAGCTTTATAAGATATAAATTTATCTAATAAAATTTTTTTTTAATTTAATCAAGTACCTTTCACATTGTAGAATAAATAATTTTTACTAATTTCATCACAATTAGTAAAAGACTAATGTATAGGTATAGGGTTCTGGCTTACCGCGCGGCCATTTTCTCCATCTGTAATATGAATTCGGGTTAGGACCCCTACAAAAGTCCTCCACCCAAGGCATGTCTAAATTAAGCAGTCAATCCTTGTGTAGAAGGGGCCTTGGTAGCCCAGTGGTTAAGGCGTTGGACTCGTAACCGGAAGGTCGTGGATTCGATACCGGCGTACCACTCAAGACCACCGTGTACATGCGGCGTACGTGCACGTAAAATCCGTGGTTCCGAAAGTCCTCTCGGCGGTCGCTAGCCGTTTCCGAGGGGTGCCAATATTCAGAAGTCCCCCACCTTCTTATGAGGTTCCAAATTCTGGCGGGAAATTACGGGAAGGACGTATATGTAGCTCTAAGTGACACATTCAGTGACGCGAGCTGTCCTCTCCTGGCAAACAATCCTTGTGTAGATCTGCCACAAAACTTCAATAACTTTCATGATAATTTACAGCGACAGTAAAAAGTTTAATACATTTAATATTAAATAAAAATCATAATCACTTCCAAACACTGTTATCGAGGTTGTCCTAAAAACCCTGACCTACGGAGTTTCCTTTTTTAAATGTTAATCATAGACATATAGAATAAATTACACAGTTATTTTATGGAATCAAATAAAAATTTCTGAATATTAAATGTAAATAAATAGAAACATGCATTTTTTATACAGCCCTCTTTCTTCTAAGAAGGCTTACAGATGTGTTTAATCAAAGTTGGTGAGGGGCAATAAGCTTTGCTATATCAATAATAGCAAAAATATAATTATTAAAACTATTCTAACAAAACTAATTAACCATTAATTTTAATCAGTGTTATAAATAGCCAATATTTTATATTTTAAGAAATAAGTTTTAAATCATTTTTAAAAAGTTTCCTGTAAAAAGGGGTTTTTAGCATTTATAAATGAAAATTTGTTTGAAAAGTTACAAGTACACTAACATTTATTTTGAAGAGTTTATTTTAAGTTGTTTTTATTAGTTGTTGACTTATTAATACCATGACTTAATTAAAAAAAGCATTTTTAAAATAAGAGTATTCATGCTAAAAATGAATATTTCAAAAAACTAAAATATGTATACATAAATATATACTGATAAATCATTCATTATTCTAATAATTTAAAACCGAAAAGCTAACAAGATGAATCAGAATGAATTATGATGAATCAAAAATAAGATCTTGCACTTATAAAAAGAAAGCCAGTAAACATAAGCCATGGTTGGTAAGGAATAAACTGAAGGTCAGAATTTATTACAGAGAACGTGCATGTTAAAACGGTGTGATAGGATATATTTTTTAGGGTGGTCTTGGTAGGTGAGAGATGGTACTTAAAATTTTCGCAATTGCTACAATTTGTTGCGGAATGACTAGTTCTGGTCTTTGTCCTAAGAATACAAACAAATTGAACATTCAGTTTGTTAAATTAGTAAATAATTAATTAAACTTGGTAAATTAATAATTCATTAATTAAACTATTTCTCTATTTTATTATGTTCAGGAGAATTTTTAAATCTCGTGCATTTTTAAAGTCTCCCCTTTTAAAGGTGAGAAGGTGTAAAGGCAAACACTCCACCACCCCCACCCCCCCATTCTAAAAAAAAAATGTGATCAATTTCAGTTAATTAAAGGCACATGGCTCTAATCTACTAAATATTTTGATTTTAATTTGTATATGTCTTAATGTCATTTATATAATTTATTACTGTTTAGATCACATAAAACTAGGAAATAAAAATGAGTTAAATACTCTAGCGGAGAAAAATCAAATGATTACGAGTTTAAATTTCATTCAAATTTAAATAAATCGTTTGAAATCAATTGCTCTTTAACGCTAAAATTACCCTTTTAAATAATTTTGAATATTTTGTTTTAAATAAATCTCAATACAATGATTGTATCTTTCTCAACAGAATAATTGATATAAAAATTAATTTTTTAAACTGTGATAAAATATATTTATTACCGCACAGCTTTTAAATGTTTTTCTGGATATAATATTCTTGAATGTAAAATCTGTGCAGTACGAACCTCAATCTCAAAAAAAAAAAAAACCTGTTTGTTCATGTTGCCTTAGGCGCGCTATCTCCCACAGTCCCCATTGTCCGGGGAATCTCCCCTATTTCTTTCTTGGAAGAGACACGGCTTTCATGACCTTGACAAGTAGCTTGACTAGCTAAAAGCAATTAATTCCTTTTTATTTAATGTTGTAAATTTTCCTGATTAATATGATGTTCTCAAAATATAAAAAGTGGCTCCTTTACTTCAAAAACAAAAGAATTTTGGTGCAGACCAATATTTGATTAAATACCATTATCGTATTGACTACAAAACAAAATAAGTTCATGCCAATATTTAAATAAAAACTATTATTCTGAAGGGGGGGGGGGATATTCTTTTTTTTCTGGTTCGCGTTTTTACCGTTCGCGTTTTTTCCGTTTGGCGTTTTTACCGTTCGCGTTTTTACCGTTTGCGTTTTTTCCGTTTGGCGTTTTTTCCGTTCGCGTTTTTTCCTACATTCGAACTCGGTTATAGTGACCTCGGTTAGTTACAACTCTCTTATAACGTCTACATATCCGGTACCATTTGATTGTCCCATAGAACACAAGCCCATAAGCAATGTAACTCGGTATGGAGTCATAAATAATTATCTGATCTTTTCAGTGACGTTGTAACCGAGATTAACAGTGTTTCATAAACTAACTGTAAGCATTTATTTAAAAACTTTTTCAAATAAATGTCTTTTTTGGTTAGAAATAACTTGAAGACAATTAAAAAAGAAAAAATTATAATACATTAGCGACAATTTTCATTTTTAAACTTTTCGCTTCTAACTTCCTACCTTTAGGGGGGGGGGGCTTCAGCCCCCATAGCCCCCTCCGTGGGTGCGCCTATGCTAGGCAACACCATCTATGAAGGAGACGGTGTTGACCTAGGCCATGGGCTAGGGCGCAGAACAAAGAACTCCCCTGCAGAACAATCACGGATGAGGAAAAGGACTGGAAAGGAGAAACGAAAACGACTTACTTTAAGGCTGTTCTTCGAAAAAAAAAAGAACTCTGTTTTTAGTCTTGGTACACACATTGAAATAAACGAATAGCACACGAGAGGCTGGGCATAGCGGATTAAATTGCTCTCTGGCGATTTGGCGTGCAGTCAGACTCCTTTGGCAAGAGTCGTTTCTCCCGCTGTTATACACTCCACGCTAGGGGTTGCCGCCCGCACCGCAAGTTGATCCGCGAAAAACAGCAATATTTTTTTTTTTTTTTTCTGTTGATTAATTGTTCTAAATATATATTTTAATGCATTTAAAATTTTAGATTTGAAGGTAATATGTTACGGAAATAAAAAAGAAACAGTGGACAGTTAAAATGCAATCATCATTTGGCTTTTGTATGAAATTTACATACGATTAGAGAAAACCCTTCTTTAAATGTTTAGTCCGGGGTTTTAGCAATTAATAGATATGGATTATAGATGCAGATAAACTCTTCGGGTTTAAACCTATATGTTCCCATGGATGCAGATTGAAGCGAGGACGAAAATTGCATTACTGATTCTTGTAGGATACTGAAAGATTAATATGGGCTAGCAATAATGTGTGTAACAACAAAGAATAATAACCGCTCGTCTTTGTAACGGTAAGAAAGTAAATGTTAAACTTTGTGTAAAGTTCATTTACATATAATCTATATTTATAAAATGCTAAATTCTTTTAATCAAGCACAAACTACTAATTCAATGAAAGAAAAAACTAATTCGTATTCAAGAATGATTTTTTAAGACTTTCTTTGGACCATTTTGTTTCAGTGAAAAATTAATAAGGTAAATAGCTAAAAACTTAAAATTAAATGAGAAAGCAAATTCTTGATAATTTTTTTACTGTTGACTTTGTTTTAAACCGCAAAAGATTTCTTATGAAATAACTTCAATTTACAAAACAAGTCAATCTTCTATATAGTATAAACTTAGTTCGTCTGAGGGTGCGGGTGGGAGCACGTCACGTACCCTTGTGCCCTCCCTGTAGATCTGTGATGGAGGGGGCATCACCTGAGCTTTTGACTGTTTTTAAATAATCGGAAAAATGAGAAACTCAATCATTTGAAATGAATTGATGAAATATAATTGATGCAGATCCCATATATTGCATTATAATTTTTTTAATTTTTTTGTCTTAATTATCTGTTCTTTTAAAATTCATTCGTTCTTATTTCCCCCTTACTTTGGCTTTTAAAATTGCTATATTTTGTATGTTTCTTTTTAAACAAACAAAATCCTAAATTATCCTATACAGTATCTTAATGTTAGCAATTCTGAGGTCGTTCTATTCTAATCGAAAATATCGAAAATTCCCACAGCTAGGTTTAGAGGATGGAGAACCGATATTTTAAACACACTTTTCTAATGAATATTTTTTGCTTGTAATTTTTTTAAAAGCACACTTCATGTAATACACAAATGAAAATAGATGTAGTTTACATGCAAATGAACTTTACAAGTCATAACCTGCAGGCTCTCTACTTTACAATGTTTAAATTAGGATAGTTAGGATGTTTAAATTGACTAGTCCCCTTATGCGTCCAGCGTTGCTTCCTAACTTTAGTCTTTCAATGCTAAAGTGCGGAAGCAATGCAATTATTTGAAATGAAAAATTGATGAAACATAACTGATGCAGATCCCATAAATTGCATCAATCCATAATCACCCTACAGGCCTCAGCGTAAGGCAACGTTGAGCGCTCTGTTTATAAATCGAAAAGAGCAGAAAAACTATTTCGTTTGCATAGATCAGCCTTTCTTAAAATGTGTTCCAATTTTAAAGTTTAATATCTCTTAAAAATCACTTATCAACACCAGTCAAAACATTGTCTATGTATAAAGACAGGAAAAAAAAAAAAAAAAAAATTGAACGGTGAAATCTGGAAATTTCTTGTATTGTCAATGACATAAGTAAAACATTAAGAAAAAATAAAAAGATAACAAGAAAACTGTAAATAGCTGCGAGATAAAATTTCATGCGGGCGGCAACCCCTAGCGTGCAGTGTGTAACAGCGGGAGAAACGACTCTTGCCAAAGGAGTCTGACTGCACGCCAAATCGCCAGAGAGCAATTTAATCCGCTATGCCCAGCCTCTCGTGAATAGCACCAGGGTCTCCCAACAATTCCAGAGGGTTCTTCATAAGCTGTTTTACACACTACGATACACTGGCGTAGCCAGGATTTTGTTTCGGGAGGGGCACAGAGAGTTTTGTCCAACTAATTAATATTTCAATTATTAATTGTAATTAGAAATATTTTAATTATTAATTAATCTTAAATTTGAAAATTTTATAATTATTAATTATAATTAGAAATAATATTAAGTACTAATTATTACTAAAAATAAGATTCTAATTGTTAATTCTAATTATAATATTACTTAATTAGTAATTTCACAAAAATATCCTTAAATATATGTTTAAAGATGCTATTCAGTATTAATTTCCCGAGTTAATTAATAATTCTTCAATATAATTATCTCTGTAGATAGATGCTTATGTACCGGTTTGTCTGGCGATTATCTCAACCAGATAAGATTTATTTTTTAATCCAGGCCCGTATCTGCTACTACAATAAGTCTTATTCTACAATAAATATATCTTAAGGAAGATACTGAAAAGAAAACTAAATAAATGATTTTTAAAACACAATAAACGTCCATAGTAAAAAATATTTCTATGTAAAATTTTCTTGTTATAAACAGGAAATATATCAATCTATCCCGGATTTTCAATCAGCTCATTTGCAGCTGCATAGAACTAATACATAGAGGTTGATTCAAAATTAGTGTGACCAATTTTAAAAGCGTATAATTATTTATGGTAAATTTTAATTTACCACCTGTTTTATTTTAAAAATTAAACTTTTAAATTACCAATCGAACTACTTTTATTAGTGGGAGTAAATTTGGCTCCGAAATTAGATCCTCAAACCCGAAACGAAAATTTTAAACTTTTGTAGGATGGTTGCTCAAATTCTGTTATAAATAAAGCATTTAAAATTCAGAAAAGGCATTTTTCTAATGTATAACTATCTAAACTTTGAAAAGAAATAAAATATGGCTGGCAATCAAGAGCTCCAGGGGGAAAATGTGGACGAAAGGAAGTCCTTGGTGAAAAAGAAAAAAAGAAGCTGAAAAGACTTATCGTTGTAGAAAATCCTCTTCCTCAAAGAACTTTAGAAAAGAAACTACAGGTATCCCAATCGACAATTTGTCGTCAGATAAAGAAAATTGCCTATAAAAATTGAAGAAACTAGTTTGTCATCAAATATCTGCAAACACTGTAGAAAAACGAAGAAAAAGTTCTTGGCCTCTGCATTTAATGTTACGCAAAGGTAGATACAATACATGGATAACTTCTGATGAAGCGTTGTTTCGTCTGTAATTCACAACTGGCAAAAGGAGGTTCAATATATTTCACGCGAACAGCGTCGCAAAGACGCAGCTGTTTTGCAGAAGGCAAGTTGGACGTTAGGTACTGTGGTATGGATGGGAATGTCCTCTCAAGGCTTAATAAAACCATTTTTTGTAGAACCAAAGGTTAAAATTGATGCTAAATACTATCAGAATAAAGTTCTGGAGCACAGGATCAAAGAAAGTAAACGTCCCCCAAGAAAACTTTGTTTTACACCAAGATTCTGCACCAAGTCATACTGGAAGGTCAACTGTCAAATGGCTGAAAGATTAAAAATTAACTTTATTTCTCCTGAAAAATGGCTACTATCATCCCTTGACTGTGCTAATTGCGATTATTTTTTTATGGGATACTTAAAAGAACAATTAAATAGACGTAAGGTAAGAACACTTTAAGGGCTTTAAAAAGCAATCAAAGAGGAAGTTGGAAAAATACCTCCAAAAACGGTATAAAAAGCTCTTTTGTCTTGACCTAAACGTTTTCTTAAAGTGTACTATGATAAACGAAACCACATTGAAAATTTCGTGTAAATAACTTAATTCAATAAAATTTTATGATGCTCTGAAATGGGTCACGTTATTTTTGAATCAACCTGTATTTTATAATGAAGATCACGTAAACACAAACCTATCATTATTTTTATAATTGACAGCCACAGAACAGCGACGCTAATTTAAAAAATCTGATGTGTCCAACACATGACTTCCTTGCACGTCTATTAATTCAAAAATGTTTTTTACGCACTTCCTCTAAACTTATTTGTTTGAAAGAGATAAAATATCAATAATAGTAAGGTATAGCGATTTCTAGCCAAATATTTCGATATCGCCAAGCTGAGTTCAATTTGAAAGATTTCCTTCTGACACTTTATTTGGCGATATTTCACCAAAAGCCGACAAACTTGAGATAGTTTGCGAGATTTTGGGGATAGCCAAAGTAGTCATTGACCACTGACTTTCAATGAATTGAATGCATCCATACACCTTAATGTATTTAAAGTCATTTGGCTCACCCTGTAAATAAATTCCCAGTCGATTGCTGTCAAAAAAGATATTGAAAACAGTTAGATATTATAATATAGTTCTAAATACAAAAGTTCAAAATTGTACGGGTTAAAGTTTTAGAGTTATACAAAATACGAAATAATTTTTGGCGCCAAATTTGGCGATATTTCGGCGAAACTCGTCAATGTCGACGACATTTGGCGAGATTTTAAGCATGGACCAACAATGACAGATTATCGCCAAATTTGGCGATATTTCGCCAAAACTCGCCAAGAACGATGACAAATGGCGATACTTTGGGCATGGACCAAATGACTGACTATCGCCAAATTTGGCGACATTTCGTCAAAACTCGCCAAGGTCGAGGACAGACGGCGAGATTTTGGGCATATACCAAACAATGACTGACTACAATTGTATTATATTGAAGATGTCCATAGACATTAAAGTACTGAAATTCTTTTTGGTGGTCCTGTAAAGAAACTCCAGTAGATTGGAACCAAAAATCGAGATGCACAACTAGATGTTACAACAATCTTACATATGAAATTTCATAATAGTTTTTGAGATTTGAGAGTTAAATATGCACACACGTACACCAAAAGTCGCCAAGCTTGGCGACTTTTGGCATAGTTCTTGAGGGAGGCACGTGACCGTGGTCCGACCATTACCTAACTTATGTTGTAGGACGGTATTGTGCTTGAAATGGAAGAATGCCCCTAAAATTGCCATTGACCGTAATGTATTGAAAATCTTTTGAGTGTTCCTGTAGCAGAACTGTAAATGATAAAGACACTTTTTTTAATGGAGAAATTCATTTTCTAACTCTTTACAGCATATATCACTCCTGAGTCGTTTGAAATAGCCCAAAACCTCTAAAAAACGCTTTGATGAATGTCGGCCCATAGAGCGTAATGTATTTCGAATCTTTTAGGCGGTTCTGTAGATAAACTATCCAGTCGAATGGAACCGAAAGGGGAGGTGCACAACTAGATGTTACAACAATCCTAAATATAAAGTTTCAACATTCTACGCCTAATAGTTTTTGAGATATGCGAGTTTAATGAATTTCGGCCCATTGAGCGTAATGTATTTCGAATGTTTTGGGCGGTCCTGTAGATAAACTATCCAGTCGAACGGAACCAAAAGGGGAGGTGCACAACTAGATGTTACAACTATCCAAAATATGAAGTTTCGACATTCTACGCCTAATAGCTTTTGAGTTAGGCGAGTTTAATGAATTTCGGCCCATAGAGCGTAATGTATTTCGAATCTTTTGGGCGGTCCTGTACATAAACTATACATTCGATTGCGACCAAAAGGGGAGGTGCACAACTAGATCATAGAACAATACTAAATATCAAATCTCAACATTCTACGACCAATAGTTTTTGAGATATGCGAGTTACATACATACGTACGTACGTACGTACAGACGGCATGGAAAAACTGACCACAATAGACTCGCCGCTGGTCAAAATGAGTTGCAGACGCGTTAATATGATCGTGCATGCTAGCCTACGATGAGATGCATCGAAAAAATTCTTAAAATTAAATTTAGAGGTAGTCAAAATCGGTTTTTTTGTCGAAATTTGGCCCCCAAAATTTTTCGGGATCACATTACTTCCTTATACTACGTACAAGGAAGTAAAAAATAAAGCTTTAATTATATTGCACAGGCTGTACTAACTCAGTTTCTTATTGCAATTAATATGTCAAAATGTACAGTTTTATGCAGTAACACATAATTAACCTAGAAAATCTTATGACTAGATTTTTTATTTATCTTTTTATTTTTTCAAAATGCTTGTTTTTAATATAATGTTGCTTACAAATTTAAGATATTCTAAATAATGCAGACACAATATTAAAATAAGAACGATATAGCTTGGAAGAAAATCATCCAAAACTCTGATCTCTGGAATAAAGTTGATCACTAGATTAAAATACCCTACACAATTCAAATACAATATTAAAATAACAAAGATATGACTTAAGGAGAATCTTCCAAAACTTTGCCCTTCTGTATAAGGTTGCCGACAGGATTAGAATATTATACGTATACAATGCAGACACAATATTGAAATAACCCAGACATCACTTGAAAAAAATTCCGAAACTCTGCTCTTTGGAATAAGGTTGATCACAAGATTAAAATTTTCTGCACATTGCTAACAAACTAAGTATTAAAATAACACAGACGTCACTAGAAGAAAATCTTCGAACATTCTGGTTTTTGGAATAAAGTTGGTTCAAAATATATAGAATTTTTCTACTTAAGCAGTCTTAAAAAATATAATTAATTGCAAATTTTCGACTTGAATAAGTGTTGAGTTGTACTTTATAATTTAATTAACATCTAGATTTAAGAACATCTTACGTAATATTGGGAAGATTAAATGGTAAAAATAGACCGGATTTGATTTCTTTAAAAAAAAAAAGAAAAGAAAAAAACAGACGCACAAAACTTTCCAGAACGAAGGTTACGTGCTCCTAGCGTACACCCCATCAAGCGTGCTTCTAGCGTACATGTGGTGCTCGTAGCGTACATCTTCCCCGCCACCTGTTTTCACCACAGTAATAATTGAAAAGAAGAAATAAAAAGGCAAACCCAGCTAAATATAGATCTACTTTAGTAGCGGCCATTTTAGTCCACAAATTCGTAGATTTCATTACTACTATTTATTTTGAACAAATAAGGTGAAGTTTAAATCAAGTCAAGAAAAAGTCATTGTAGGTTTTTTTTTTTTTTTTTTTTTTTTTTTAAGGAACTGTTTTACGGCCGATTCCCAATTATAATGAAGTGTTTAAAATAAAAAATTGTATCAAGCGGTGTATATTTCAGAATGTCTTTTAGCTTGTTCGAATTCTGGATAGAGCTTCAAATATTAAAAACAGTGCTGGCTATAAAACATTAAAGTAAAACAAAAGGTATCTCAGACGCAAAAAGAGGCATTTTTCTGTTTAGTAATATTTTTAGTATAGTAATATTTTTTTATAGACATAAATGTCGAATACGTGACTGCGGCTTTTCTAGAGCAAAAATATTTTTAGAATTTTTGTCTGCTTCAAAATGGGGGGTGAAACTATTATGCGAGGGCGACTATTACCCAAGTAAACACGTTATGTTTAATTATAAATAAATAAATAAATAATAACGAAATAATTTTGTTTTCTTTCTTTCATTTATTCTGAAATATCGTTAAAAGATCCGCTAAAAAAATGCGGATCCGGATCCGGATATTTTTTTTTTCATCCACGGATACGGATACGGATATCCGGAACACCTCTAAAAATAATCATATATCGATGTCTTTCAGTGTCCAGAATCCCCCTCCCCCCCAAACCTACTGAATTCCTACGTTACTGCGCTCGATCGGATTGAGGGAGACCTAGCGTTGAGCTATGGCTTATTATTACTGGTTTTCTTTTTATAAGTGCAAGAGTTTATTCTGATTCAGGGTAATTTTTCTTGTTAGCTCTTTGTTTTTCAATAATAAATTTTAAAATAAGGAAGATTTATAAGTATATATATTTATATAATATTTTTATTTCTGAAAATAATCAATTTAAACATTGGTACTCTTATTTTAAAGATGCCTTTTTAAAAATTAAGTTATGGTATTAAGTCAAAAACAACTTTATAAAAATATTTTTTAAATTAAATGTCAGTGTCATTGTAATGTTTTTAGACAACTTTTTAAATGCTGAAAAAAAAAAACAGACTTTTTGAAGACTTTTTGAAGATTTGCAAGACTTTTTGAAGCAAGACTTTTTGAAGGAAACTGGCTTAAAATGATTTAAAATTCATTTCTTAAAATGCAAAATATTGGGTATATATAACTGGGATCAAAATTAATAGTTAATTAGCTTTGTTTGAATAGTTTTAATAATTATATGTTTACTATTTTTGATATTGAAAAGCTTATTGCCCCTCACAGACTTTGATTGAACATCTGTAAGCCTTCTGATGAGAAAGCTTAAACTTTCTACATTACCTCATTACTGCAAGGGAGTATATTTTATTTATTGGGAATTTGTGTAAGAGGGCTGTATAAAAAGTAAAAGTTTGTATTTACTTACATTACTTACATTCCTGGAAATTTTATTCGACATCATAAAGTAACTTTGTAATTAATTATATATGTCTAAGATCAATATTTAAAGAAGAAAACCCTAGGTCAGTGCTTGTAAGACACCCTCTCTAATAGGGTATAGGGCTGGAAGAAATAATGATTTTTATTTAATATTAAAACTATAAAACTTTTTACTTTCAGTGTACGTTATCAGATGAGTTATTTTGATTTTGTGTTTAAGGCAGATCTACATGAGGGCTGCCTGCTTAATTAAGGCATGTCTTGAGCGGAGAACTTTTTGAGGGGCTCTAGCGCTTATTCAGGTTACAACTACTGAAAACAGTCGCGCTGTAGGCCAGAACCCTAGATCTACATACTTCAGCCCTTTACCAAATTGCCATTAAATTAGTAAAAAGTGTTCATATTATAATGTAAAAAGTTAAAAATATTTTTTTAAAGCTTTATAAGATAAATTTATATCTTATAAAGATCTTATACAATATACAATCATATGTAATTTTGTTTGGCGTCCAATTAGTTCTAGAAATCCTACTCATTCATTCCGCCTTCTTTGTTCATCTTGCGGGAACTTGTATACAAGGGCGGTTCTACAGTTGCAGTCTGGGAGGGGGTTTATAATTTTATATAACCCCCCCATGTATTTTATAATTTATATAAACTCAGTGCCTCAGAGAAGGAGTGACTACTGGGGGACATAGAGAGGAAAAGGGTCACCTTTGACTGCACAATACACTTCATCAGTGGCGGCTTGTGACCCGTTTCAGTGGTGGGGCCCGAAAAAAAATAGTGCCCATTAAAATCGTGAAAATATATATACATATAGAACAACCTATCCCCACGTGCACACAGCGTAAGTATTTAAAATTTCTCAAATGACAAATAATTATCGAATTGACTATACAACTTTTGCTATTTTTTACCTAGTTATGTTCAATTGAAAAGTTTACTTTATGACTCAACAAAAAGCCACATTTAAATATTTAATATTTATGTTCTTTATAATTGCCTGTTCATAATTTTTTAGATGATTTATTTATTTTAAAATAAATATCAACCTATATAAAAAATACATTTATACATCCCTTTTCGTAAATCAAGAAAACAAAACAGAAAAATATCGGACTGCACTGCAAAAATACGATCACGCAAATAAACTATGATTTCCTCCTAAGCGGAAAATTTTGCCAATAGCTACCGATTGCCGAAATTTCCCCGTACGGTCGTGTAGATCACCGTGCGAGGGCCCGCAGATCTGGGCCCAGAACAGCGCCAAATAAGCCGTTTGGATGCCAAGTTAATTCCGCGTCAGTATGGCTTTTATGCTCAATGCCAAATATGTCAACCCGGTGAACGGAGAAGAGACGCCCCATTCAGGGCAAGCCAGCCCGGTTTAGTCTCACTCTCCGCGCAGCCAAACCGCCAACCTGTCAAAAACTACTTTCCCCTTTATGCCCCCCTGATTTCTTCCCGAATCTCCCATTCCTCTCCGAGCTCTTTTTGGGCAACAAAAATCCTATAGATGGTCCCTTATACAGCAGGCAGAAAATCCACCCAGCATGTGGAGGGGTCAAGTTTGGGGGTCATGCACGGCTATTGTTAAATCGAAGCAGTTTCACTTAAAAAAGAGATTTCCGTTGAATGTGTTTTCTTCCGGAAGAAAACTCTTATTTACGCATTTACGCGTTCTTTTCTTCGAGTATGGAGATCCAAATCTATTTCAAAACGAGATTTCGTTTACCACAAGTAGAGCATCGAAGTCAAATAAATATTATTTTATCATTCATAAAACCTACATGCATGCTTTCTGTAATCATTTACAAGGTAGTCTATTTTTAAGCAAGTTATTGAAAAGATATATTTATCAAAGTCGATACATATATCGACTAAAATGCTAAATAAATATACGTTTAGTCGATACATGTATCTATTAAAGTAGGATTTAAACTTTAAAATAACGATAAGAGTTTTTATGATTTTGATACATGTTTATGAAGGTACATAATAGTATTGAACTGAACCTTTCGGATTTGCCTATACATATTACACTAAATTTCATTTGAAAATAATTTTAATCGAAAATTAAATAGGGTATAGATGAAATTAAGTTTTATTGTTATACGATAAAACTTGTCTTAAATAGAAAGACATACTTTTGTTTAAGACTTTCTGTTTACTTCATTTTCCGTTGAATAAAAATTATATAGAAATAGACTAAGTGTTCACTGGACCAAGAAATATTTTCTTAAATAATAAGTTTATGCTTAGTTAAGGGTTTACTTAAGGCAGGTTTTATTCTGTAACGGTCCTGCCATATGGGCGAGTGGATAGCACAGTCAATATGGTAGATGCAAGAAGCGTAAAGAACCAAGGTTCTTGTCTACTCGCGGGTGTCGATTAGAGATGAGTTCGGGCTCATTATTTGAAGCCCGGGCCCGCCCGAGCCCGAGAACTTCTAATCCGAGCCCGCCCGAGCCCGAGCAATATTATTTAAGTCGGAGCCCGAGCCCGCCCGAGCCCGAAATTTCAGCTATGATAAAAAAAAATCCAATTACTTCATTGATAGAATACAATGAATTTTGTCGTTTGTGGAAATTAAAGACAAATAGAGTGGCAAACTCTCTATGCACTTTCTAATTTTTTATATATCCATGTTTGTCAAATGATGTCGGATCTCATGACTAACTAATCAATATAGCCGCCGTTCTGAAATATCCAAAGAGCTTAACGCACCTTCTAGGCGCCAGTGCCGCTGTATTTTTTTTTTTTTTTTATAAGTACAGTCAACTCCGGTTATAGTGAACTAAAGGCTACAGTGAACACAAACCATTAGTCCCAATTCACATACAGTATCTCTATCCATCATGAAGACACTTGGGTTTTAGTGAACTTCGGATACAGTGGACGAAATTGGATGGTCCCCAGAGGTTCACTATAACCGGAGTTGACTGTACTTTTATTTTCCTCGTGAATCACTTTTTAAATTATGTTTCAAGAAGTATGTTCAATAAAGGAGAAATTTTTCACGAGCCCGAGCCCGCCCGAGCCCGAACGCAATTGTGAATTACAGAGCCCGAGCCCGGTTCGGGCCCGGGCTCGGGCTCGGGCTTTCGGGCTCGGGCTGAGCCCGTCTCATCTCTAGTGTCGATCTGACGGCCTACATTTTTGGGCGGTTTTCTCGAAATATAACCTGAATGCGCGTTAGAACCCCTTAAAAGTGACCTCGCTCAAGGCATCCTCTCCAAGAACAGACACCCCCAATGTTGATTTTTCCTTCATGTTTTTTTTTTACTGTCTCTTGAAAAATGTTATTAACGGTGCCCATTATATTAAATATTTCGTTATGAGTGAATTTAAGACTTTTCATGATAAAGTTCTATACAAATTTCAAAAACAAACTTAGTTTAGTGCGATACACAATGTTACTATACTAGCTCTACTCTCGGACAAACCAATAGGTATATACTGAGTAAGTTTAAGAAAACACTTTGAGAAGCACAGAAATTGCATGACAAATTATTCTGATTCATCTTTCATTTCAAAAGACCTTTAAAAATATTGCATTTTTAAGATTTTTACTGAATGTTCTTTAGCTTTCGCTGAATGTTCTTTAGGTCTGGTTGTTATAATAATGTTAATACGTCTTATGAGTGGACATTCTCAATTTTTTTGTTGTTACTTGATTCTTTTAAACTTTTACAGTCCAATGTTCCTAACTGGGAACATCAAATTAAAAATTTATTCAAGAATGAAAATTTATCAGTATTGATTTGAAAAAATTAGCAGATAAAGTTAAAAATTGACTTGATTTTTTAAAATAGAAGTTGCATTTCTATCATGAGTGGGAAACTTGAAAAAAAATCATGAAAATAGCCATTTTCATAGATATTTACAGAGCTACCTTGATACACCTTCTCCTTCTTCAAACTTAATTCATATCTTTACTGAAATTTAAATATAAATCTTTTATTAAGTCTCAATATTTCATTTATTACTTAAACTACCCATCAGTGTATTCAGTTTTTGAAACCAATGTAAACTATAGTCGAAAATGAATCACGGAAAAAAAGCGCACAATATTGAATGGGTTTGTATATTTAGAAGATAAGGGGGGGGGGGCATGAATTAAAAACAAAATGTGAGAAACAAGTGGGCGTCCAAAAGGGCGTTAACATAGGTACTTTAGTGTATTCTGTATTTATCTCTATTGAAAATTGCCATTCAGATAATTTTTCCAGTAGCCTCATGGCCGTCCGAAACGCCCCATTGCCCTTTAGCTTTTGATAAAGTATTTTTTTTTTTTTTAATTCAAAATAAAGTGATATGAAATTATGTAAATAAGAAAGAAAAACATTTTTAAAAACACTGAAACACTTATCTTTAGCATAGTTTTTCTTTCCATGTAATTAATTTATTCTGTGTAACATTCAGTTACATTGATGGAATTCAATTACATTGACATATGTAAGTTTATAGACTGCTCACATGCAAGCTTTCTAGCTTTTTTAAAATGTTAATAATTTTCTCATTGTTATTATTAAATTGTATGGTCAATTGATAAATGAACAAATTAAGTAAACTTAAACTTATTTTAAGTTGAACTACACAAAAGTGTCAGTATTTAATTAGCTATGTCTGAAAAGGTACTCCATATAAGACTTGACGGACTAAGTAAAAAAAAAAAAAAAAAAGGTCTAACACATTTACTCTGACCTAAAGTCCGTTTTAAATAGTGATCAAAGTAGCAGGTCCATTCTCTGTCAATTCAACAGCAAAAACCCAAATTCGACAATCACTATCTCGGATTTTAATGAAATTTAATTCACTTGTTCTCTTAATGGCTTTTGATTAAAATTTTTGATTCAACAAAATTTATCATTGAATCTGTAGTATTTTTAAACAGAAAAATTATTTAAAAAATCATTCTCAATACCTTTTTTTTTTTTTTTTTTTTTTTTTTTTAATAGAAATTTTTACACAGTTTGAAACAATTTAAATAATATTCACGCCTACACTCTAAATTTATATTAACTACTTGAAAAACAAATCTTATATAGCAAATATATATTAATGTCTATGTCATTTTATCTCTCAACCCCTTTATTGAAAATTGTCCGAAAAATCTGTCACAAAAGTGCGACATAAAAGTATGCGACATAATTTAACATATATTTAAATACTATTGGTTCACAACAGCTTTAATCTATTGTTACAATATTTCGTAAGCTGTAAAATATGCAACACATGTATTTTTTACATATATTTAAATACTATTAGTTCACAACAGCTTTAATTTATTGTTGCAATATTTCGTAAGCTGTAGAATATGCATCACGTCTTCATCAGGCACCACCAACAGCGTTCAATAAAAAAAGGGGGGAGGGGGTATATTATTATATTGAGGGATTGGCTATGATATTTCCGTAATAAAGTGATATCCTACCTCTGAAAACATAGGATACCAAACAATATCAAGAGTTATATATTTCATGTCTGTGTGAAATCCAGCCCAAAATCTCAAAGCCTCAGCAGTGTTACGAAAATGTGTACAAACTATTGAAAACAATAATCCAATTTTTATTTTACTTAAGAAAATAACATCTACATATATTTGTATCCCCAACAGTTCTTATAATGAATGATCTATATCTACTATATCGTCTACCCTATTTGAGGATAGGTGGTAGTCTTGTGGGAAAATAAGATAGAAAAACATTTATAGCGGTATCCACCGCTTGTTTAAAAATATTTCCTTATTTAGAACAAAATGAAACAAACCAAATAAAAAGTTGCTCACAAAACGCACGAGAGATTGATAAAACTGATTTAAATTAAGGGTGATATTTTTTGTGCATTATTCATTTATTATTTTTGCAGTATATCAGGTTATTCTTGCTATTTTCGAATTATAACTATATGTATATTTAAAATATAGACTGAGAGACTAACTTAGGGTATTCAACTTAATTATAAGACTGAGTATGTATGCCAAAAGAAAAATTTATATATATAAATGATTATTTAATGCTACAAAAAGTTGTATAACAGTAATGATGTTTTAACTATTTTGGGCATTGATTCTTTCGTTTGTTAAATTTTAAAAAAATGAATGAGAAATCGAAATTACTACACAAACACACGCACAAAAAAAAGACAAAAAAAAAAAGAAAAAAAAAAGAAGAAAATTTTGAATAACCGAACACATTTCAATCTTTCAGAATACTATATTTAACAATATAAGTATTTAATAAGCATGTACTATTTCTCTGAAAATCTAATGGAATATTGCTTTGGTGAATAAAAAATTTCGTTTTCCAGTATTCTAAAATTCTGAAATTATAATTCTTCCTGTCCTATAAAATTTCTGCTCACTTGATGTATTTCTATGAATTGCAGAAACAAAAGTACTTATACATTCCACAAACAACTATGTAAAAAAATATCTCACGGATTTGCTGATTTTTCATCATTTAAAATTCTCCGGGATTCCTTGTGTTGAAAAAAAAAGTGATCCGATCAGAGATACTACATTAAAACTTTATTGATTTAAAATATTAAAACTATTTAAATATTTACATCACGGAGCTTTTAAAAACAGCGCAACTTGATACATCCAATAAAGCACTGTTAAATTTGTAAAATGCATTATAAAATATTAACAATTAAATAATTGATGAACATTTTCAGATGGCTGAAGCATGAAGGCCCAGCGTTCCGGCTTACTGCGCAGTTGTCGATCTGGAGTTTTGGGAGGTTTTTCCCCAGATGTAACATAGATACTCGTTAGGCCTCCTTAAAAAGTGCTCGCTCAATACATTTTCCTCTTTGGAAGATAGCCCTAGAATGCTCTGCCTGAACAAAACAACAATATTAAATAATTGCGGTGATATTGTTTCTTTATTGTAGAAGAGGAAAATAAATCACCCATCAACATCTTGTTTTCTTCCAGCACTTTTCAAAGTTTCTGCAATTCACTTTATTTATGAATTTAACTTTGAAATCACCAAAATAAAATAAAAATGTTTAAATAAAAATGTTAAGAAATGCAAGTTTATTCCGGGTATAAGTTTGAATTCAAGCATTTATTTTAAATGCATAATTCATTTGATGAAACTTATCGTAATCAGTATTTTGTTTTGAAGTTTGTGTACAGTTAAAGGAAGTCAAAATTTATAGTTTATTCCAAGGAAAATACATTCTTGAAAAAACTTTTCGCTATACGATATCTGCAAAAACCTTTTAATTAATCTCTCTAAAAATGTAATTTCTACTTACATTAATAATTCATATGTATTTGTATCAAATTGTCTCCTTAGAGTATTTATTATTAAAGCGGACTACAATCGAGGTTTTTTCTTTCTTTTTTTTTTGGGGGGGGGGGGAGGGATGGGGGACATTATTTGTTGATAAAAAAAATTCTTATAATATTTTTCATTGTATATTCATTAATTTTCTTTTCATAAGAATGAGTATGATTTAAAATTCCCCAAAAAAAGTTTGGTTCATATTGAACCATTCTCCCATCCCATTTCGCTTTTGTATTTTGAACGGGTTCTTAAAGAACTGATAAGAGAGTGTAAAAGCAAGTGATGTGTGTGTGTGGGGGGGGGGGGGAATGAGGGACTATCGCTCAGTTGAATTCTGCAATCCCACGATCTCGTTACCGACCTTGAAGGAGAGAGAATATCCCTCATCCCCACCATTTTCCACCCCACTTTGGGGTTACCGCGGGTTCTGGGACGACACCAGCCAGCCCTTGGCCCATGCATGGTTTAGATAGGGGGAAAATCGTATAACTATCGCTTTTTTTTAATGGATAGTATTAAAATAGAGTAAAACGCGTGTATTTTTTTAATGAAAGTAAATTATTGAAAGAACTGCCTTACATAATAGGACGATACTTTGATTTAGACGGTGCTTAGTCGGTGGGGCCAGGCCCCTCTGGCCCTTAATGACGTGCCGCCACTGCACTTCCTATATGTGAATAAAATGTTCAATCAATCATCAAATGTGAAATAAGTGTTTAATTAATCATATAATTGATGAAGTATGTAAATTCCAAAAGTAATAACCATGCATCTTCGACCCCATCGATCAAAATTGTTAACCCCCCCCTACTAAAATGAGACGGGCTCGGGCTCTGTAATTCGCGATTGTGAATTTCCTATGTAGAATTATTTTTTTCACTTTCGTTTTCAAAATCCTGGGAGGGGTAATTACCCCCCTCCCCCCGTAAAACCGCCTAATGCCTGTACACTTTTACATTTTCTTCTTTCTGATAGCTTGATTTTCAGCCGGGAAAGCAGCAAGAAGGCATTTATACAGATAGAAAAATTAATAGTTTAAATAGCAATATATTTTTAAATGACGGTTTTTTTTTTATCATTTTAAGAGGTTTCTAGTATAATACATAATGTACACAGATTGCTTGCACACCTTTAAACAAGAGAACAGCAATAGGATGACCAGCAACTCAATTTTCTTGCTAAAGACGGTGGTTTTTTCCCCATATTTTATTGTTTTCTAAACTACGATTTTGTGGACTAAAATGGCCGCTACTAAAGTAGGTCTACATTTAGTCGGATTTGCTGTGGTGAGAACGGAAACAGGTGGAGGAGGAGATGTACGCTACGAGCACCACATGTACGCTACAAGCACCTTTGATGGGGTGTACGCTATGAGCACGTACGCTACGAGCACGGCACCTTTGTATCATCGGATAGAGGAGAAAATTTTCTTTTAAAAACAGTTTGTTCTGAATACATAAACATGATTGACCGATTTTTAGGAATTTTTTTTTACTAACCATGTGTTTCGACAAATTTTTTGTAAAATAATTTTAAAAC
Source organism: Cheiracanthium punctorium (assembly GCA_038373885.1). NCBI lineage: Eukaryota > Metazoa > Arthropoda > Arachnida > Araneae > Cheiracanthiidae > Cheiracanthium > Cheiracanthium punctorium. The sequence goes on along the minus strand of JAWZYV010006648.1, from coordinate 337,897 downwards.
GGTCGCATCTTGAATTCTGTCCGTCATAACTTTTTGATATTTTGACAGATCGTGGAACATTTTCTTTCACCCTCTTTTAAAATAAAAACGAAAACATTATGTAAATTAGGTGATTTTTTACGAATTTTAATGTACCCTAATGTTTAGAATTTAATAGCATCAACGCGGAGAGCTTACGGGACTTTTTGCAAAAATTGAAATATTTTAACGCGACTGAAAATATTCTTCATTTTAAAAGCTACAAAATTCATTTTAAAGCGGGATATATTAAAAGTTTTCTATTTACTTTTTTATTTTTCGAATTTAATTATGTCGCAGGCATATATGTTTCCTAACGTATACATGCTGTGAGTATAGTTTTATTTTAAAGTTGGATTACGTTCGTCCATAGGCTCCTATTCTAATTTTCAACATCGTTGTAAATTTTAATATGATACCGTTTAAAAGCTATTGAGCAAAATATCCAAATTAACTCCCTCAACCAACCGGGGTATCTTTTAGTTAAACAATGACGTCATAAATTTAAAAAAAATGCGTGAAATTTGTAAACTCTGCAACTCTAACGCCTGTCACTGTCACAGTTATAGCGATTCTAAATAGCTCCTCGAGATTATAAAGTTTGATATTTTCAGAAGACAGAACTATGGAGGATAAGATATCTTTATATTGGATACATGGATATTTAAGTTGGCACCGCTTGAATATTTTTCCCCACGGTGAGATGAAATGTTTTGCGGTGCTAAATACGCCAATCTTACAAAACTATGCATAAATTAAACAGGTATGGAGAGCTTCCTTAATAGCAACCATTATGTGAAATGAATAATGTTTATGGTAATGCGTAAATCCCTAGTAGCACAATTAGTACAAAAGACGTTTAAAACACGTATTTTAACGTCAAAAAACGTGTTTCCAACGTAATTTGAACGTTTTTTGAACTATTTGTGCTACTAGGGATTGCAAAGAATCGCCATAGAATATAAAGGTCCCATTTGTGCCAAATGGTGTAAGCTGTTTCGTTAAATTGAGCATTAAAGAGGGAGAAGCGAAGATAGATAGTATTAATATACGTAATAGGTACAGTATTAGTAGATTTGTAAGGGTAATATGAATAAATCGCGATATATACCACGTTAATAAATATCTCAAAAAATTAAAAGCGTTCTGTTTATCCAGGGTTGTTTATCCAGTTTAAAAGGGTTGTTTTACAACCAACTGAACGATGAATAATTCTAATTTGCGTTGATATATCCCGCAGTCATTTCAACAGAGGAGATTACTTGTTAAAAAATGAAATTCTGTTTTGTCACATGCAGATATGATTTTAGTAAAATATTCGCTTTTTCCCGTATGAAGAGTGGGTGCGCAGATATTTTAAAATAAACTGTTGTCCATTTCAAAGTAGTGTCTGGGGTATTTAATAATACAACTTGAACCTAAAAAACAGTATGGTGTAGAAATAACACATTTTGAAAGTCAGGAGTTCTCTGCAAACTGCTAAGCTTTTAACTTTTCTGATCGCGAATGACACTGACGTAGTGTTTTGAGTCATTATATTGCAATGATGCTAGGTTAGTACTCATGGCGCAAACTTTACATCATAAGTCAAATAATTTTGCTTTTATTTTAGATTTCACATCACCGGAATTAATTGGAATTACACATGTAAGGAAAATTTTTGTTTCCTACCGTGCGAAGAACGGGCACGTAGGTAGTAGCTTATAAAATGAAAGTAAAACAAAACTGTTAAGGCTTAAAAAGCAAGTTTTACATATTCTCTTTCAGTACTCAATTATTTTATTTACAACTAGCCGCCGCCGGCAACCAGTTGGTTCGCCATCTTAATCTTGTTCGGAGAGAATCCTGTTCCTCACTGGCTTCCTTGGCACTGAAATCTCTGATTCTGGAATTTAAAATTAAGATGGTTACAAACAGGAGCAGCCCTACGGTAAGTGTCGCCGCCTGCTTATATAAAAATGACGCCCCCTTTTATGCTGTACTTAGTTTTTGAGTTCGAAAGGACGCCCCTTCGAAGCCAACGCCCCGATGTGATGCTTACATTGCTTATCATGTCGGGCCGCCCCTGGTTACAAAAATAAGATGGTTAAATGATAAAAACCTATGAAAAGGAAAAAATTATTTTCATCTTATATTAATTCTGAAGAGCTTCTGGATATATTGGCCTTTATCGAAAAACGGAAAGGAAAAAAAAAATAAAGTAAGAAAATCTGAAACACTTTCAGATTTTAAATACGCACTCAAGTGCTATCTATTAAAAGCGTATTATAATCCATGGATCTTCCCTATTTTCGTTCCTTATTTCATTAAGTTGGAAAGTATATCATTATTCATGAGTGTGATAAATTGTGCCAAGCGTTAGAATCATCTCAAATCACACATCAACCATTTTATTTTTCGCCAAATTAAAAAGCTGCACATTTCAGTCTCGTAAAATTCCAAATCCTATTTCTCTTTTAATGAAATGTTTTGAGTATAAAACATTTCATTCCTGCTCTGATTTCACATGCACACGATATTTTAATTAAAGAACAACCTTACAAATAATCTAAACAAACAAAAAAAATCGTTATTATTTTATTTCAAGAGTCAATCATTTAATAAACTTGCCAAATAGGGCAACCTACATATGCTATATTCTCTCTTTTTCCACTGCGGGGTTACAATTGCGAAATGGCAGAGCAAAAATGAGCCTTTTGCGACATGTTTTTTTATAGATATCTCCTACAATAATTCGAATTTCGAAAAAATCGCTTCAAGGTATGTCGAGACCCGTCCTGGAGAATTTCCATACAAAATTGGGTAGGTCTACGATCACCCGTTTCGGAGCTACGCAAGACATAAACAAACAAACAAACTAACTAACCAACCAACTAACGGACAGTTAACAATCTGTTTTATTTATAAAGATTAATTTAGGCATAATTTTAAAATAGCTGTCCAATGTGGAATCACTGCAATTTGGACAAGAGAGATTTTTTAGTGAGTATTATAATTTTAGACACTGTCTCCTTTGCTATCCGCATTTGTTACTACTTGTTAAACTAAGTTTATTTATTGTCAAAATGCTCTTTAATTTAATTTTTACTATCATTTTCATTCACAACTGAACCTGCTCTACTGAGTGAAGTTTCCCCCCCCCCCCTTCCTGACTGATTTCCGGGTGGGTGGGGGTGGGTTAAATATTTAAATTTAAAATAGGAATAACTTTTTATTCTTACGGAATTGGAGCTTTAAATGAAAGAGTACTAAAGGAAAAATATTTATTCTCTCAAGAGGGATGGAAAAGGATTGAACTGAAAATCTGAACTTGCCCTATTCAATGCTGCTTTTTTCTTTATTGGTTTCTTCTCGAGAGAAGAGGGGAAGGGGAGGTAAAGAATTACATTTAACCCTCTCGTCACCCTGAACCTCATAGGAGGCTCCTACTTCAAATAGCAATATTGAGAGAGAAAACAATTGAATTGAGTATTTTTTTCTTTCAGTGATATCCATATCATTCATTCATGTAGAAAGTATAGGAGGCTCTTCACTAGATGCATACATCGTGCCTAGATTGCAGTACTAGTCCATTTAGATCCTTTTTGACAGTTTTCGCTTCATTGTTTCAGGAGAAAAATTAAGAAAATATTGACGCTGCTTTTTACCGTTTTTTTTCTTTTTAAGGTAAGTATAGTTTTTTTCTTATTCCTCAACCTTTACCTAATAGGTGCATCCTTTTAAATTCATTTTAGCGTAACAAAATGCTTCGAAAATGCAGAAATGAATATTAGAAAAATCTAATATGAATCGACATTAGAAAAAAATATTTTTGCATGATTTATAATAGTATTTCAGATGCATTCAATGCTAGACAGATTTTTTTTCTCTGATTTTTCATAATTCGGTGACGAGAGGGTTAAAATCAAAATAGGAATTAATTTTTATTCTTACAGCATTGGACATTTAAATAAACGAGTGTTGAAGGGAAAGTATATATTCTCTGGACGGATGGAAAAAGATTACACTGAAAAAAATTGAGAACTTCGAAAATCGCCAAACAATCCGTAAATTAACACTAAAATCCATATATTTTACGGATAATCCATAAAAGTTGGCAGGTATGTACTATGGATGATGAAGAAAAACAAAAACAGAAATAACTCACAATGTACAATGAAAACAAACGTATTTTTATTAATCACATATTTTAAATACATACATCTTTTTTTTTTTACAAAAATTAAGCAGCAATGGTTCGAGATTGTACTTATGCAAATACTCGACAACTTCATGAACCTAAAATGCATGCCATCATCAAGATTTCAAGAGTTCTTGCAAACTGGACAGGAATGTGTTTCCGTTCACTAATTTGGTCGTTGCAATTATATACTCCATGGAGGCTGAAAGAGGTTATATAACAAACAGCTTGAATTAGGAAATACAAATGGTTCCATGCAAAATGTACAGAATAATCTTATAAAAAGTAGAAACTTTTTTTATTATTATTACTTCAGATAAATGCAAAAATAGATTTTGGATTACTTTGGAAAAATATGCAAAGTTGTCCTCCCTGGATCACTTCGTAACAGGGTTCTTAAAAAACTGTTTTTTTTTTTTTTTTTTTTTTCCAGAAAAATCCAACCCACTGGTTTTTTTTTCAGGGTTTTGGGGTTTTATCGGTGATTTTTCAGAGGAAGGGACGGGATTTCAGAATATTTGAAAAAAATTTTGCTTAATACAACTTAAAGCAACTCATGGATTACAAAAATCAATTATAAATGAATAGTAATAACTAATTACAATTATATTAATCATACATGAAAAAGCATAAATCAATAATAATAACAACAACCCCAAATCATGGTTTGCTCTTAGATAAATTAACTATTAGTCATCATTTTAACAGTGATAGACGAGTGCTTCATTAGGACTTTTTAAACGAATGATTTTTTAGGGTTCAAAAATCCTTATTCATTTTAATAAAGACAGGCATGAAAATTTTCTCTAGAAAGTTTTTATGCCTATGTGAAGTCTGATTTTTTTCCCCCCTCAGGTAGTGGTGGTGTGGGGGGAGATAGGGAGCTGTTTATAAACTTGCAAGTGGTGTACTGATACTAAGAGATGTATTATCTACGTAATTAACGTTGAAATTTTGAAAAAAAAAAAACAGTTGGATTTTTTAAAGTGGGCTTTTTCGGATTGGGCAAAATCATAACAACCCTGCTTCATAATTGAGGAAGGGATGGATATAAAGTTTGAACCCCCCTCACATTGAACGGAGGTTAAACCTGTTCACTCAGACTGTTCTGCGGCAATCCCTTCTGCACCTAATATTGCTTCTCTGAGACAAGTGCCATGCTGGGTTCAAGAGGGAAACTTCTTTGTCTTTGCAATGATGTAAAAGAACACAACTAAACTAGGTTCAAGACTGAAAATGAACAGGGCCACAACTAGGGGATGCCTCTTCCCCCCTCGTTTGTTTTTTCAGAATAGCACAGCTGTAAGGGATGACAGGTAGGATTTTATTAACCCTTTCGCTCCCAAGCTTTGATTTGGAATGCTTGCTCAAAACCCCGGAAACGCCCGAGAAATGTTTTTGAATGCTTTCCCCCCATGAAACACGTTTCTTTTGTACCTGTGTGGATATATCTCTGTCAAAACAGGAGTGCAAAGAATCCGTGGGCTGGCCTCACCGAAGCATTTCAAAAGCACCCGTTTGTAAATGCAGCTTTTCACCCAAAGGGGGAAGGGGGGTTACAATAGCAAACACGAGAAAGGGGTTTTTCACACTTGACACTCTTAAATGGATGTTGCAAAGCACGGGGGGGGGGGGGGGGGGGACGAAGCTTACGTGCTGGCGTAAGGCCGGAACTGGGAGCGTGCATTTAAGCCGGTACGGGGGGATTGAGAGTTAAAGGGTTAAGTACCATGATTATAGGGAGTGAAGAACAACTCAATTGTTGTTCAGGGTGTAGGGATGGGGCCATAGGCCCACCCACGGGGGGGGGGGGGCTATGGGGGCTCAAGCCCCCCTAAAGGTGGAAAGTTTGAAGTGAAAAACTTAAAAAAATGAAAATTGTCACTAATGAATTATTACTATTATTATTATTTATTGTCTTCAAATTATTTCTAAAGTATTTTTTACCTAAAAAGATGTCAGTTTTTAAATAAATACTTACAGAGAGTTTATGAAACACTGTTAAAGTCAGTTACAATATCACTGAAAAGATCAGATAATTATTTATGACTCTATAATGAGTTTTTTGCTTGTGGGCTTGTGTTGTGTGGGCAAATCAAGGGGTACAGACTATTTTGACGTTATAAGAGGGTTGTAACTATATCAATCTCACTATAACAGAGTTCAGCAGTTTTTTCAGCTCAGCCCCCCTAAACTAAAATCCTGGGTGCGCCACTGGATGGGGCCATGTCGACGGCTCTGCCAGGGGGTGCAAAATCTCCTAAATAGGCTCCCGAAATGAAACGAAGAAGATAAATCATGTCAAACCCACGGAATACAAAACACTTCCCAATGCGACCGTCTTTTTGTAGCTCCCAATTGGGCAATGTACCTTTGTCCAACTAGGAGATTACTTCAAAATGCCAAAGAGATGTTGCATTTGAATGTGTTTCACAGTCAGTAGATTTGGCATGATTTAACAGTGGTGTAGTCGAAGGGGGACGCGGGGGGACGCCGTCCCCCTACTTTTTCACTTCAGCCCATACGTCCCCCCACTTTTTGTTCTCAGGGGGGACGCTCATTTACAAGGTTTTTTAAAAATTCTGTGAAGAAATTAAAATTTTCGTTTTGTTCGCGCGAGAACAAGTACATCGGTATAAAAATCAAAAGGAAACTTTTGACTGTTTGAATAGACCTTACAAATGGGAGTGTAAGGATTTCTTAACACTTCAGTATGAAAACATATCCATAAGAATAGATCAGATTATAATCTTCCTGAATGCACTTTTAGTCAAAAATGCCTTTCCGAATGGCCGAAAAAGTGACAAAAATCGGGGTAGCGAATAGTCACGTATGAATCCAAAAGAAAATTTGTCACTTTGACATAGGATTGTTGCTTCACCATGGCACAGTGGTTATGTTACGGGAAACGGTAGACGGGCGAAGTGTGAAGGTCCCGGATTCGGGTCCCATTGCGCGTCCGTCGACCTAACCGTTCAGAGTTTTCCGTGGTTCTCTCCGAAACTTTGTGTAAATACGGGTTAGGACCCCTTAGAAAGACCCCCATGGAGGGCACCCCCTTGTGTTGTCTTTCTGACGAGGATTTATAAGCGTGCTTCGAGCCAAGCACACAAACCCGCTATGCGTGATCACAATAACAACAACAACAACATTGGATGGTTGTCAAATGTAAATGGAAAAAATTAAGTAGCTCCCATCGCGCGTACCGTAACAGTTCGAAGTTTCGGAGTTTTCCGTGGTTTATTCCGAAACTTAGCGTGAATACGGGTTAGGACCCCTTAGGAAGACCCTCACGTAGGGCACCCCTCCCCCTTTGTGCTGTTCTTCTGACGAGGATTTATAAGAGGACTTCGAGCCAAGCACACAAATCTGATATGCATGCTCGCAACAACAAATTCAGTAGCTTACACGGTTAATCAAAAAGACTTAGTTTAGATTATTAACGAGTCATCAATAATTTAACAATGAGTTCATTTTAACTAATTAATAAACAAATGATGGTTAAATTAGTTTTATGGGTTGTTTAAGGAATAATGACATTGAATGAATCCGATAAGTTTAGGTTAAATTTCGTCAAAAATGAGCGTCCCCCCACTTTTTTTCTTAGGACTACAACACTGCCTTCTTGTATTTTCCTATTCTGGATATCTATAGGCTTCAGTGGCCAAGAGCCTACCTACAATCTCAAAGGGTTAAAAGAAAGGATGAAAATGGATATTCTTTGAGGGGTGATCACAAATGAATGCAAATTCAATAAAGTGTAATATCAATTGTTTGGAGTTTGGAACGAGATTGCAGTATTACCTGCTTCCTGTTGGGAGAGAAAACGTAGAGCTGATATTTCGGCAAATGTGCATCCACCCCAGAAAAAAGACCAGGGTCACTTTTTGTTCATCTGCACTCGACTGAATGGACGATCCAGAACCTCCTGTCAACACAACACAAAATCATTGAGCTTTCATATAGAATGAGTTCAACTAAATCAGGGTTTCTACAGATTTCACAGCTTTTGCTTCCCTGACTTTATCGAGTGTGTTTTCCCGAATTTTGTGTTTTTATTTTAACATGACATCTTTAATTAATAATTTTTACTTTCCGAACATGTACCCTGTAAGGAAAGTATTGTAATCATGAAAAAATTCGAATTCGAGATTGGGGTGTATGGACACGTTTTGAGGTCTTCTGAATTCATTTATGCTATTTTTACGAGATGTATGTATGTATGTATGTGTATGTGTGTGTATGTGTGTGAACACGATAGCTCCTGAACGGGGCATGCGATTGAGTTCCAATTGGGTATATATGTTATAAACCACCGTCGCAAGACCGGTATGGATTTGGGTGTGTATAGGACTTATGGTTTTTCTACAGGGCTACGACCCAGATTTCTTTTACATTATGGCCTATGGGGGAAAATTCTGGAAAGTGCGCTAGGATTTAAACAGTGCATTCGATTGAGCTCAAATTGGGTATATATGTTATAAACCACCGTCACAAGACCTGTATTGATTTTGGTGTGTATAGGACTTATTGTTTTTCTACAGGGCTACGACCCATATTTCTTTGACAGGATGGCCTATGGACGAAATTCTTGAAATTGAGCTAGCGTTTAAACGGTCCATTCGATCGAGCTTCCATTTGGTATCTATGTTTGAATGATTCATCGATTCAAATTTATTTAAATGCTTGGTCATGATCTTCATCGTAAGTGTTCGGAAAGTCGAGTGGAGTCACTCCAGATTTTTTTATATATTTTGTCACTTTTACAAATAATAATATTAAATTAATATTAAAAGGTTAAAATGCAATACAGAGGTATTCCATAGTTATTTGATAAAAGTATTACCACGACCTCTGGAGATATATATTTCGGCTGCACAGCCGTCTTCAGTCTTCTGTCGTTCCCGTGGGAACGATGTTCTTCCCTGCCTCCTCTTCTTTCGCGCCGTTTTTATTGCGCAGGATGTCATTCCATGCTTCATCCACGGTAGCGTGCGTCATGTCATCGATGCTGCCCTCTGTTGTTAATATTTCTAATGATTCTCGTAAATAAGCGTATGTGTGGTTATTGAAATTGGCTATTTTTTGTATTGCTTGAAAATCTATTGTAATAGGGGTGTTTAGTGCGAGGCAGGATAAGGCTGTTGATTCTCTATTGAATTTAATGTCGTTAATATGTTCTGTTTGACAATCTTTAATTTTTACTTTCCGAACATGTACCGTGTAAGGAAAGTATTGTGATCATGAAAAAATTCGACTTCGAGATTTTGGTGTTTTGACACGTTTGGAGGGCTTCTGAATCCATTTATGCTATTTTTACGAGATGTATGTATGTATGTGTGTGTGTGTGTGTGTGTGTGTGTATGTGTGTTTGTGAGTGAACACGATAGCTCCTGAACGGAGCATTCGATGGAGCTCCAATTGGATATATACGTCATAAACCACCGTCGCAAGACCGGTATGGATTTGGGTGTGTATAGGACTTATAGTTTTTCTACAGGGCTACGACAAAGATTTCTTTTACAGGATGGCCTATAGGGGGGAATTCTTGAAAGTGCGCTAGCGTTTAAACGATACGTTCGATTGAGCTGAAATTGGGTATATATGTTATAAATCACTATCTTAAGACCAGTATTGATTTTGGTGTGTATAAGACTTATAGTTTTTCTACAGGGCTACGACAAAAATTTCTTTTATATTATGGCATAATGGCCTATGGGGAGACATTCTTGAAAGTGCGCAAGCGTTTAAACGGTGCATTCGATTGAGTTTCAATTTGGTATATATGTTTGAATGATTCATCGATTCAAATTTATTTAAATGCTTGGTCATGATCTTAATTGTAAGTGTTCGGAAAGTCGAGTGGAGTCACTCCAGATTTTTCTTTTAGTGACCCCAATGTAGCAGCCGGTAGTTTTGTTTTTGTTATTTTTTATGTTAATTTTATAAATACCTGCGGTGTCTGTGGGTTTTATTGGGTCTTTTTCGGATCTGATACGTTGAAAAATGTTTTGATTTGGCTTGATTGGAATTCTAATATTTTTCTTAAGAGCTGAGTGTGATATTTTATTAGCAGCTCCCCTGCAAAAAGGTATAGCGCTAGTGAATTTTAGTTTGGGTTTATGTCTATTGCTAATTGTATTGAGTTTCTTTTGTCTTTCTTTGATCCATTTATTAAAAATATGCAGTGGGTAATTTGCTTCCTGACATTGTTTTTTAATAATTTGTAGTTCTTCCTGTAAAAGGGTTTCATCCGAACAAACTGTTAATGCGTGATCTATGTAGGATCTGATGGCGGCTATTTTATAATTAAAAGGCGTGTTTGATTTGAAATTAACTATTGCTGTGTTACTTAGAGGTTTACGATATACTGTGGTTTGCAGTTTGAGATTTTTATTTTTCATAATTGTAACATCGAGGTAGTTTATGGAGTTATTAGTTTCAGTTTAAAAACTGATCCCTGACTAAAACTCATTTCCCTGACTTTCCAGGTCTGTAGAAACCCTGTAAATGCTCAAGACGGCACTCATGCATTCCAATGTAAAGACAGTTTGAGTCCTAAGCAAGTTTTGAGAGATATTTTCAACTGGTTTCAGATGAAAGCAGTGCTAGCAGGGCCCGATTAACCTCTGAAGTGCGGGGAAGCTCAGTCTCATTTCGGGACCCCCATCCCCTTTTTGTTTGGGAAAAGTATAGTTTTAATGATTTTCTTTCATAAAATATTTATTCATAAACAATAAATTTTATTGATTTAAACAGTTCTAATGATTTCCTTTGATAAAAATATTTTATTCATTAACCCCTTCGCGCCCATCGTACCCTATACGGTACGGGAAAATTATGCTCTCACCAGCCCATCGTTCCGTATTGGGAACTCGTTGCGAACGCTTGTTTCTGCCCATCGTTCCGTATAAGGAACCAAACTTTGGAACGTTTTTTTAGAATTTTTTAATGACACTAGATGGCAATACTATACCGTAATTTTGAATTGTGGAGGTCATATGAGGTCTGAACTTTCAGCCTGTGTTTCTGTTATCGGAATTCCTACAGCTGGGAATGACTCAGGAGTTAACATAAACAAACACACGTGATTGCTTTGTGGAGTAGCAGTAAAGTTAAAGAGCTGATCTCAAAGGCGTGTTTTGTGGGGAGTTTAATGTTTTTGTTTTTTATTGTGACACTGGATTTTAGGGGGATAGAGAATGGGTTGGTTTTTTTGTTTATCGGTAGTACAGAGGGTGCATGAGGGTTTATTTTCTATTAGTTTCGTTTATGCAGCCATGGCGAAAAGAGTGAAATATCTTACGGAAAGTGAAATGATGAATGAGGAGAGTGATTCGAGTGATAGTGAAACAGATATTTATGTGAGTGAAGAATCAGATGTGTGTGAAGATGATGATGACGATGATAGTGTTATTAGTGATGCAAATAGAGCATCTAATGACGGATGGAGTCAAGATATGAAAGATCTTCCTCTTTTGACATTTTTATCTAAGAGTGGGTTGAATTTAGAGCCTATATTCTTATTTTCCACGTTTTGAATTAAAATTTTTAATTTGATTGAATTTTTACGATTTATTTGCTGAATTAGGCTTAACATCAAAAACTCTCCGGGCCAGGGGAAACATCTCGTCTGCGAAGAGCGCGGGCTGGTGGGAGCGCGTCGTTGCAGAACATTCTGGGCTTGAAGGGGTTAACCTTCATAATAGTTTAGTTCATTGTAACGAGATTTTACAGTATTTTTGATATGACTTTAAACATTAACCAATAACTAAAAACATGACCTTACTGGAACATTAAACTTTATGAATGGAGTCCTATTTTTCATTAGACGTGGCTTTTTACAGGAATTCTTTGTTTTGATAACATCATAAAAATCACAACACAGAAGTTGAGAATTAATTTTGACATTTAATAGATTTTTAGCATTACATATTAAAAGTCTACCCCTTTCTGCCGGCCCAATATTCCCCCATAATAGTTAAAAAAAACCCAACTGCAGCAGATGTCCCAGGCAAAGACATCGCAAACAACCCATTTAGAAATGTTGCGACATGAAGTATCAAGACTTCCGAAAAGCACCCCTTCTCTTCATTAAAAATGTTTACAATAACTTAAAAGATCATTTAAAAACAAAATTTTGAATTTTTATCGCAGTTTTTCAGTCATTTTCGGGCCCCCCTTCAAATTGTGAGGGGAAACTCAAGCTTCCTGAGCCTTTTCAGTAATCAGGCCCTGCCAGGGTTGGCAAGTTTTTGACGGTTTTAACTATGGTTTAAATTGTCACGTGAAAAACACGATGTCAAAAACCTCAAATATTGCACTTGTAGTATTACAAATATTAATGGATGTCTTTAACATTGCATGCATTGTATAAGCTATGAATATGTGAGAAATGTTAATACTCATTTTTAAGAAATAGGGTCATCTTTTACATATTTTTTATAAAACATTGTCTAGAAAAAGGAAAAGAAATTTAATTATGTATCCAATATAATCAAAACAATATTCTTGCTAATATAATATTAAAATTATAAGCTATCCATTTCAATAAAATATTAGTTGTGCTTTATAGAATGCTTTGTGGAAAAAAACGAAACTAATAAGTATTATCTTATTGCAAAATATTTTGTTCTTTGTTTCTGTAATGAATGAATCAATCAGTATTTAGAAAAGGAAAATGTGTGCTTTTTTACGCATTACATTTAAGTACAGAAAATTTTTACTTATTCTATTTTGAATGCGAAGCTTTAGTATGCTGATAATGAACGGGGTTTTGATCTTTATTTTATTTAAATGACTGAAATGACTATGTTATTGCCTGTTGATTAAAACCCTTTCCATTTAGGTTTTTGGATTCAATAAAAAATAAACTTAATATTTGCTTTTAGAAAATGTTTAGCCGTACCTTAATTTGAAAAGTTAAAAAAACTCCAGACCATTATTTATCTCACTATATACAGTATCATGTACCCTATTGAAAACGATTTATATGTACCATTTATAGTTCTATTATAGGAGGAGAAAAAAGTCCAATACATTACACTCTATCAGGGAGGAGATTGGCAAAAGAGCAAAAAAGCTGAATTCATACGAGAGCAAAAATTTGTACATGTGATATTTATATCTAATTAATGTTATCATTAATGTTATTAAATTTATCAATTAATGTTATTATCTAATCGTTCCAAAGTTTTAAGAGAAGAAAAACATTGGAACATGCTAGAAGATAAAAATATCACACAGTTAACTGATAACTACAATCAGGAATTCACAGAAAAAACAATTTTCAGAGAAAAAAGACAAAAAAGTGATTTCCTCTTTATTCACGAAAAGCTGAAATCAGCTAAAAAGCTGAAGAATCTCATCCCTGCTCTATGGACAGTCCTATTAGCTAATTATTATTAATGAGCTCAACTAGTGTGTTAGCATAATTGATATTTTTTAATATAATTAATTTGAATTATGTATTTAGTTTCATGCAAAATGAAAATATACTGCATATTTACTTTGACATTTTGTTCTCTTTCTTTAATAGATTAGTTTTTGACAGTTTAAACCAGTTTTTGACACTTGTCTTGTCAAAAACCAGTTTTTGACGCCAAAAACCCAACCCTGGATGAAAGAGAATAACTTAAAAAGATGTGCTGATTTTTTTATTTTATTTCAGGGGATAAGAAAGTTTACAAACCTGGCATGAAAGCATAAAACAGCTAAAAAGACTGAACTTCGCTACGGATCATATAGAACAAATAAATTATTATGCATTTAACACATTACCTATTATTACTTTCCGAACATGTACCCTGTAAGGAAAGTATTGTCATCATGAAAAAATTTGAATTCGAGATTTGGGTGTATTGACACGTTTTGAGGGCTTCTGAATTCATTTATGTTATTTTTACGAGATGTATGTATGTATGTATGTTTGTGTGTATGTGAGTGAACACGGTAGCTCCTGAACGGGGCATGCAATGGAGCTCCAATTGGGTCTATATGTTATAAACCACCGTCGCAAGACCGGTATCGATTTGGATGTGTATAGGACTTATAGTTTTTCTACAGGGCTACGACCCAGATTTCTTTTACATGATGGCCTATGGGGAGACATTCTTGAAAGTGCGCTAGCGTTCAAACGATACATTCGATTGAGCTTCATTTTGGTATATATGTTTGAATGATTCATCGATTCAAATGGATTTAAATGCTTGGTCATGATCTTAATCGTAAGTGTTCAGAAAGTCGAGTGGAGTCACTCCAGATTTTTCTTTTATATGTATTTATTATTAAATGAACTAATATTCATTATATCACTGTATTCAGTATAATTAAATTCATTAAACTAATCTATCTATACTATTAAAATCTGTGCGCGTCTATCTGTCTGTGTGTAGCATCATCTCCTCTGAAACCGCTGGGAGTTGAGTTTCAACCGAGGTGTCCACTTATTTGAAAAGTTCCGAGAAAGGTCTTCCGCTAATTTAAATTTCGAAAATCGAATTAGTTTAGGAGATATTGATAAAAAACTCCGTCAAAAACATTAATTTTTGCTCTCCGCAACTCCGCGATTGTAACCCCTGTAGTGAAAATGTGAGAAATAAGCATCGAGGTTGCCATGTTTGGCGAATTTATTAAATGATTTACACTCTTGCATTAAAAATAAAGGAATAATACTTTTTTCTGTTTCGAATATTTGTTAGGTTATTTTTTAATTAAAATATCGTCTGCGTGGGAAATCAGAGCAGGAATTCAATATTTTTTATATGCAAAAGAAAAAGGATTTGTAAATTTCAGAGACTAAAGTGTATAATCTTATAATTTGGCGAAACAAAAATGGCTTATATAGCGATTTTGAAAAAGTGGATTCTAGTTTAAATACTAAATCTCAAATGCATCAGTGATGTTGAAAAAGACTGAAAACTTTCATGCCTGACAAACAAATGCAAGTGAAAAAATTTATACTTCGTTTCCGTAATCCCAAAGGAATCTTTTGGATTCCTTCCACCGTTGGACCGGGTAAGATGTTCAGCACGTCCGGTATGGCCCTCCAACCAGGCTGGGTTAAGAACTGCGCCAGGCGAATACTGAGGGGAGCATAGCCACTGTGCACGTAGGATATATCGGTAGGCATCTGGAGAAAATAACATCGAAAAACAAACTATTAAAATGATTGCATGCACATTGATTAAAGAAGCAGATACATTAAAAAACATTTCTATCACAAACAGATCATTTTTCTTAAGACCTCATTTTGAACATTTTTTTCTAGACTTTGCTCACTTATCTCTAATAAATAAAGAGTTAACCCTTTGAGGCGCAACCAGACATGCTACAGTTCTTCAGAAAAAAAGGCTGAAAATTTCGAGAAATCGTTGCTAAAGAAACTAAAATCTATAATCATACCAAAATCGCATGGCTTTTAAGAGATTTTTATAAATAAATGAAACATTTTATTATTTTAAAATTTGAAGACTTAGACGACGTATCAAAACATCAGACTGACTGTATAAACTAGCTAAATTTCAAAAACTAAACTTTAAGAGTATACTTATAGAAGAAATTTACACAATAAGAAAAGACACTTGTATTCTCAAACAAAATATATTTAATTTGAAAGTTAGAATTTCAAGATTGTGTCACGTGTTTTTGGTTCAGCTTTGGTTTATTCACCTACAGGAGCTGAACATCTAAACTGTGAGACGCTTATATACTAGAGGTAATAACTTCACAGATAAATTATACATTTCTTTATTTAAAGCCGATTCGTATAGGGTTACATAATTAAATCCAAAATAACATTCCCTTCAATCGTAAACTAGACCAATTTAATAAAAATAACATTATTATTTGATTAAGGGAAGATGAACCAATTAATTAAAATATCATTAGAAACAATACCTAGGGAAGATGGAAATTCATAACTATTTTACAATGCTTACCCATGCCTCCAGGGGTCTCTTTGTTGTCGGAGTAAGGCCTTTCTGCGGTTGGAAGATAATCTTGTTTCTCTCTTAATCGCTTGAGCTTTATATATGTTTTTGTTTTGGACCTTCGGACAAGCATGTGAAAATCACGCCGATATCCCGTTACTTCTCACGCTGATTATCTTATTTGTAGTTTAAAAGTTAACTTGATTAATTTGGGGTCAAGGGTTCACTAACTAACGAGTGCTCGAGTTTATCATGAGCAAATGACATTTTCCAGAATTTCTCATGATTCATGTAGTCATGCGCTTTTAGCAGCGTGACAGTCCACTAAAAGCCAGGAAAAAAAAAATTGTAAAAAAAAAAAAGGATATATACGTACATGAGGGTGCAGAAAGAGGCACGGGAATGAATAAGCATTTGATTTTCCATCGTTTAAAAAAACTAACTTCCATCTTCCTATTAAAGCTTAACAATTCTTCAATACACAAACAAATAAAACATAAAAAAAATATCATCAAAATAGTAGCACAAAGGTTATGCAAATGCTATAGAATTATAAAAAGAAAATAAAATAAAAATGTCTAAAAAAAAAAATACAAAACGTTGTTGCAATAATATGTAGACACTGTTGTCAGCGTTTGCAGCAAGTTACACAAGCAGAAAAAATTGTCAAGCTGAGACAAATTATTAGAAGGGTTGCACCTATTATTTTTAAAAGAAAAAATATATTTGTAAAAGTCGGCATTGATAATAATTCAAAGAAACTCGAGCCAGAGGAATCGTGTTCCATAAATGATTTAGTGTACGAAGTATTCAGTTCTACCAGGTGGAGACTGGGTTCGCTTAAACAAAATGAGACAAGCTGACAATTTTTCATAGTCCTCGAAACAAGACAAATTTTTTCATCGTAGCACTTTTGATTTGCCAAAAATTGAATCACAAATCGCTTTGGCTCGGTTTCTAGAGAGATTGTTTGCGTGTATAGTCTTAGGACTTGGAGTTCTATGGATACAGTTCCTGCATGGCAACTGGAAAATGCTTCGATTATCATCTCACTCAAAATTTGACAGGAGTAACAGCCTTTCGTCTTGATTTCTCTATCATTAATTTTTGGACAAATGTCCTGTGTTTCAATATGGATTTTAAAGTTTTTGAAGTGCATCTGAAGACGAACAGGAGCCGTTGACAACAATTGCGATCGGAGGGTTCCTTTGTCAACACTTAACAGATGCAGATCTCTAGAGGAGGGTAAGGCACGGTCCTTTGATTGAACCATACTCATGATGGGATCAGGAACTTCTGCGCAGCGAAGGGTCGTCTCAAAGAAATCACAACGAACCATGTCTCTGTGAAAAAGAAAATTTTTCGTATAGCTTTCGTTAGCTTGGATTTGCCCGACGAGACCAGCAGTGGGCCTATTGGGAGGGCTTGTTGGAACTAAATAAGCCTCTGTTGGGTGACCAACTCGAAGGACAAGCGAATCAGTAAAATGCAAAGGAGCTTGATTGTAGGATCCCAGGAGGTCGAATTGAATCCCATCCGATGTTTGCGCAGATGAGTGGAAAGTGAGAATTTCTCTAGTGTTATTCTGTACTCGCTCAAGAGATATAGTATAGGTGCACTGATGACCAGTAATGCTGCGAACTTCGTAAGAATGCAGTAACTCAGGTACAAAGTAGACGCGATAAAAGAGGCATCCCATACGGGAAATGATTGTACATCCACTGCCAACACTCGACGGCTTGCAACCGGTAAATCCAGGATAATTCATGCTCTCGTCTGTAAGAGCTTCGAATTTTTGATTTTCGACGCAGTGTTCACCCCAAGCACAGTAGTAGTTTTGAGGGCATGCCAGTTGCGTTACAGTACGCTTCTGTACTGGGAAAGTAAAGTATAACCTTCTCGATGAAAATGTACATTGGGCAGAAACTAATTTTAATTTAATATTAAAAATGTTATTTTGTTTCAAATCCTGAAACCAAATACATGCTTCGTAATCGAGGCCTTTAAGTGTGATTTCCGCTGTTGTAAAAAGTTCGCAGTGTTTTTGACCTTCTTGAGTGTGACAGTTCTTTATATCAGATGACAATATAGCGTGAGTAGTACAAGTTGAGGAAGCCAAAGATATTCGGGTGCACACCAAGGCCATTGTCAAGGCAGGTTGTACACGAAAATTTGGATTATGTTCTTCAAGATAGGCGTGTAAATTCGCCAAACGTATGCGCATGCCAGTACCAAAAACAGCTCCACATAGCATGAAAAGTCGTATAATAGATTTTAATATTTTGAACAGTAAAAGAAAAATTGAAAAAAATAATTTGAAAGTAGATACTAGTCCAGTGACCGCAACTCTGAGAAAACATAGCAAAACAAGTGTCAAAATAGTGATTACTGCATAAAAAATATACATGACGTAAGGAGGCCAACATGTAAGTTGTGCAAAAAATTCTCTACATAATACACAGTGTGTGGCGCGGCATATGGATTTTCCATCAAGTAAAACTTCTCCGCGCACAGCTTTGCCAGATGACGAAACAAAAATTAAAGTTAGCGTGTCTTTATAGACTGTAAACTCGACAGGTAAAACTACACTCAAGTCCTGTGAGACCTGGAAAATTATTTCATTTCCAGAAATTCGAACGATAAGTGTTCCAGGTTCGGAAACTGAAATAACAGGATCATTAAATTGTAATGTGAGGTTATGCTGAGAAAATGTGGCAGCTTCATTTTCTAAAAGTTGACGCCTGAATTTCTTCTTTGTCGTTGGAATACGGTATAAGCAAATGTCTATGGACAGAAACGTAGGATTAACAATTACCTCATCGTCTGAAAGGTATGACAGTTCATATGACGTTGTCGTAATATCACAGAAACACGTTGCATGGGGGTCGCAAGGAAAATGCTCACAAAATGCAGGCGTCCCAGTGCAATTGTCGGCACAGTCGCAGGGGATGGGGAGCTCGTCGCCCCTGGTTTCTGATGAAAGGTGACATGCGAATGTCTCCATGTGTCCCTGGTGCTCTGTAGGACGGTCGAAGAAATGTGTGGCAGGAATTAATTTGTCGTCCTTGATGATGAATGTGGATATTCCCACCACACATCCCTGGCAGTTCACGTCTGCACATGAACCTGGTGGTAATTCGGGGAGATCAGCCAATTTGGTAGAGTATGTGCATTCATATTCTATGGTCCTGCTGCACAACTTCAGTTGGTGCGCCACCACGAGCGCTGGTAGCCAGAACAAGAGCAGAAGTTCACCACCTGGAATGCAAGGTTCGCAAAAAAAAAAAATAGCCAGAATTCCATCTTCCAGTAAAAAAAAATTAAAATAAATAAATTTTGAAACAAAAGAAATGAGGTGGTCGTGATTATATCTCTATTCTATCTAATAAAAAGAACTAAAGGGGGAAAAAAAGTAAAGAATGGTCACTCTAATAGACCTTTGTATGATTTTTTTTTTTTCTCTTCAAACAGGAATCGCATGTATGTTTCCTGTTTTGCATGTCTGTTGTACAGGTTCATTCATCGGGGCACAGTTGGGAAAAAGAAAAAGGGGGGGGGGATGCGAGATGAGAGGTACGTACACTTCTTCCGTTTATCATGCCTTATTCGAAAGATACTCTTATATATGTACGTGGATGCATGTGTGTATGTGTTTGCGTTTTCGGAAGGAAAATCGGAACTCAAAGTACTTGAGTAAAACTAGATTATCTCCCCTATCACGCCCGCATGAAAAAAAGGGAAATTATCAGTTCCACACAAGCACAAACTCTGTGCAATGAAGCGCTAGCAACCTCCTTACAACGAGAATACAGTGTAGAGTCCTTTTTACCTAATATCGTCTGGGGGAGAGAAAGGAAAAAAAAAAAAAAAAATGGTAGGGGGGGGGGCGGTTACGTTCTTGAATAGAAATACCGTGTTTTGAATATCTTATTGTCTCTCAATAAATTTACTCGTTCACTACTCGTGTCTTGCGTTAATTTACTTGCTAGTACGTCCGAAAATTTATCAATCAAATTTTTATCTGACTGCGGAGTGTTACTTTGCAGAGCCCAGCCGAGAACCTTATCTGAAAAAGTAGTAGGTGTCTTTTCCGCCGGTTTAGTTGCGTTAGCCAATGACCTCAGATTGTAACTATGCGAAGGAGCACTAATCGCGGATTGTGCATTGTTGGCAAATGGGGGTGTCGTATTCTGAGAGGACTTATCGTCTGAACCTTGGCCTTCCCCCGATATAGTCAAATTAGGGGTCTCTGGTGTTATATCAGAGTGATCTGGATATAACGGTATCTGAGGCACATAATCGTTATCATCGTCGTCAGTTTCGTCATATAAGTTATACCGTGAAGTGGAAGGGATGTCACGAATGGGGGCCGGAAACTGCCTTTGACTGAACTCATCAATCGGGAGTTTTAAATCGGGGCGCCTTTCACTATAGTGAAACATCCTATCGACATGCATGCGTCTTGGTTTTGCACGAGGTTTATCAATTTCCTGGATTGTGTAATTAAGGTCTGAATGTTTTTCCAAGACTCGAAAAGGACCAGAAAATTTCTTAGCGAAAGCTCGTCCTGTTTCTGTCGTTGTCGCGGGGGTGTACAAATAAATCTTTTCACCTAATTGAAAAGTTTTGTTTTTCGCAATCTTTTCTCGCAACCTAGTTTGTTTCTGCTGAACCATTTCTAAGTTTTTATAAACGTTTTGGTGCACATATCTCATTTTTGCCAAATTTTCTTCAATATAATCGTCACACGGAAAATAATGGAAGTTAGTCTTTGACTCAAACAGGTGAAAGGGTAACTGGATATCACGATTAAACATCAAAAAGGAAGGTTTTTCATGTGTGCTGTCATGGTAGGAATTATTATAAATAAAATTATAGTATCCTAAATACGTATCCCAGTCCGTGATATCATCACTTAGGCTTGTCAGACTATTTTTTATGCTGGAATTCAATCTTTCGGCTGCGGTATTAGTTTGCGGGTGAAAAGCCGTAGTCTTTAGTTTGCGCACCTGTAATTTGCGTGATAGTTCCGTCAATAGTATGCTTTGAAAATTTGTTCCAAGGTCAGTTAAAATAGACTGGGGGACTCCGAAAGTAAAAATAACTTCCAAAAGCTTAGATGCTATAGTTGGAGCTGTGATATCCTTAAGAGCAAAAAGCCAACAATACTTAGTAAAATGGCAAATTATTGACAATATAAACTTATTCCCTTGCTGACTCATTTTTAGAGGCCCAAGTATGTCTAGAGAATATATTTGACCTGGAGCCGAAGGAATTTCGGGGTTTTGTATCGAGGATTTTGTAAGGGGAAATCCTTTGCGTTCGATACACCGCGTACAAGAATTTGAAAAATTCTTTATATCCCGATACATATTTTTCCAAAAGTACTTCTCCTTAATAGACCTGTAGTTCTTATAAAATGCAAAATGAACTGTTTCTGAACCCTCCAAAATATGCGGGATTAAAGCTTTCGGGACCACAATTTGTTCAAAGTACTCATTTCTGGCTGAGTGCTTGTTTCGATTTCCCACATGTTTAAGCACATCGTCCTGCAAAAAATAATTATCCGTCTGCGTTTTACAAGAAAAAGCTTTATCCTCCAGATAATCAATTATAGTTTTTAAAAAGGGATCCTTTCTTTGTTCTCGTTTGATAGTTTCCAGATCAGGTATATCGGTTTTAACAACATTAACAGTCCCAATGATGTCCCTTGATAATAAGTCACTTAGGAAATTTTTGGATCCTTGAATATGCTGGAAAGTGAAGTCATATTCGGCCAACTCACTTAACCATCGTGATAATCTATTTGCAGGGGATTCTAATTTCAGTAAATATTCTAGTGATTTACAGTCTGAAATAATTTCGAATTTTCGCCCATATAAGTACACTTTGTAGTGTCGTACTGCTAGCAAAATAGCATATGCTTCAAGGTGCATGCTAGGCCATTTTGTCTCATGAGGTTTTAATTTATAGGAAAAGTAACTAATCGGTCGTAGCGTGCCATTTTCATCCTTTTGTAAAAGGGAAGCGCCAATAGCAGCTTGGCTCGCATCACAATTTAAATAAAATTTCTTGTCAAAATTAGGATGCTTAAGCATAACATCAGACAGTAATTTAGATTTAATTATTTCAAATGAGGCTTGCGCCTGAGAGTTCCATTTAAATCGGGTTTTAGATTTCGTCAAATCCGTCAAAGGGATGACTACTGTTGAAAAGTTCTCAATAAAATCTCGATAATAATTAGCTAATCCCAAAAATCGACGTAGTTTACGTAACGTTGTTGGTACCGGGAAAGCCTCTATTTTTGATACATTTTCTGGAAGTGGTCGCAGGTTATCCTTATCTACAACGTGACCCAGATATTTTATACTCGATTGGAGAAAATGACATTTTCGGGGGTTTAGCGTAAGACCAAAGCTTCGAAATCTGTCAAAGACTAGTTTTAACTTGCGCAGGGAATCATCAACAGTCTGAGCCGGTATGATAATATCATCGATGTAAGCCGATATGTTTTCAGATTGCAGGCCGTTCAGTACTGTATCAGCTGTCTGTTGAAATATTTGAGGGCTATTTTTCAACCCAAAACTTAAAAATTTGTATTGAAACGAACCATAAGGGCTGGAGAAAGCGGTCAAATGTTTGTCCTCGTCACGCAATCGTATCTGATGAAAGGAAGCATTTGCGTCTAGAGTCGTATAATAATTTGCTCCGCGAAGAGAATTTAATATGTCTGATATAAGGGGCAAGCGGTACGTTGAAGAAATTGTTATTTGGTTTAGTTTCCGATAATCTATGACTAACCGATATTGACCTTCTTCTTTCTTTTTGACTAAAATTAACGGAAAGGAATATGGGCTGTTCGATCGCTCGATAATTTCAGCCTCTTCTAATTCTTGCAATTGTTGTCGCAAATTGTCACGTAAGGCGACGGGCACCGGGTAACTCCGACTCTGGATAGGTGTGGTATCCGTTAACTTTATAGGAGGGGCCTGAAGCTTACATTTACCAATTGTTTTTAAAGATGTGCTAAATATATCGGCGTATTCCATAATTAGATTAGTTAATTTATTCTTTGCATTTAAAGGAACTTGCGATAAGTCAAAATCACTTAATTTAAGCTCTTTTCTACGTAATTCACGAATAGATTTATCCTCATCAATATCTATATCAGCAGTTATTTGTGCAATTTTCATATTTTTGTTAAAATGTAGAGGAGTGTGTGACAGGTTATTAATTAATAACGGAACTGTACCATCCTCGTTAACCGTAGATATCGAGTGATGAATTTCAATAGTATGTTTGTTGGGGAGGGGGTTTATCAACACATTACTGCCTGCCGGTATTTTTTGACTTAGTTTAATAGTAGCAATAGCGGTAGATTGAGGTGACAATTTAAGTTTCTGTGCGAGTTTTCCAAATATTTGCGTTAACAGTACATTAATTTGAGGAGCCCGAAACTGGTGTATTCGCGTCGAATTTTCCTGAAAAGTTACAGTACTATTCTGGTAATTTATATGTCCTCGAAAAGTAGAAAGAAAATCATTTCCTAATATAATATCATAATCAGTACTTATGTTAGCGTGAGTAACTAAAAATTCATGTCGAAAAACTTTATTTGCGACCGTAATAGGTAAAGCGACTGAGGATTTTACTTTTATTTCTGCTCCCGTTAATGTTGTAATTTTAACATTCGGGATTGCATTAGTATTTGTGATGAGAGACGAGGGTACATTTTTGAATGCTGTAAAACTACATAAAGAGCGGCTAGCACCCGAATCAATTAGTGCCGAGTAGGTTCGGCTGCCTATGCGAAGTGAGATTATCGGTAAAAAGCAATTTTCACTTCCCTTAAAAGAAGCTTGCGCAGTGTCGAAATGCCTACCGGTTCGTGAACCCTCAAAATGTTTATTTTGTCTCCGGGGACGAAGGGTGTCTTTTATCGGCCCCGCCTTGAGTTTAAATGACGTGCTCGTGAGAAATTTCTTCCGCGTGTGTAATTTGGAAGAGTGTTCTGGACGTGACTGCCGTTTTGCGTATAAGATGTGTCGCGCATATTACTTCTATTTCGAGGTGCCATATGATAAGTAGTCTGATAATTCCTAGGGGTCCTACGATTGTAATGATAAGTAGAGCGTCCCCTTATACCCGGACAAATGTGATTTTGAAAGTAAGAACCACATAAAGTACAGGGTGCTTGTTCTCGAGGAAAAAAGTTTCGATTTTGATAAGGGATTCTGTCGGTTATTTGATCAAAATTTTGGTTATCATAAGGCAGTTGTTCTGCTGCGTGATAACGAGATGAAAAATTAGGGTTATAATGCTGGTGTGACGCTTGTTGTGTTAATGCTCCTATCACTTGTTTATTTAATTCCGTCTGACTGGCTAAAATTGCTGACAATTGTGTACCGATTGTAGTAGAAGTTTCTGCTGCACAGGTGTTTACGGTTTCGTTGTCAGTAAATTGATGTGAATTTAATTCATCCAATGTAACTTGATTTACCGCCTCTTCGAAGGTATTAGGATTGCGAGTGAGAGCGAGTTTTCTCAACGAGGGGTTTAATCCTTCCAAAAATTTTGCGAGTTTTGTTTGATTTACTATGGGAGCCACTTCGGGTTTGGATGCGTTTTCTATACCGAAATAATTGATTGTGAGGTTGGATACTCGTGTTGAAAAGCTCCGGACCGATTCACCCGGATTCTGTTTGCAATTTGAAAATAATTGTTGCCGGTGACTAAGGGTTGTTTTCTGTGCATAGAAGTCAATAAATTTGTCTTTTATTTTTTTGAACTCAGTTTCGTTTAAGAGTTCAGGATCATTTATGAAAAACTGTAATGCGGGACCTTTGAGTTTGCTTTTTAAGACTGCAATAAGTTCTGCATCGTTCCACTGAGCTATTTTACCCGTTTCTTCCAAGTTATTAAAAAAATACTCTACGTTTGAAAATATTTCACCATCAAAAATACTAACTAAACTTTGGTATCCAGCAATTTTATTTGGATTGGGAGCTGCTGTTTCAGTCATTTTTCAATCTCAGGGGAGGGAAGGGATCACCGTTCAATATGATATGCGATATATAACTAATACGTACACATATGAATGAACATGTAATGCAACAGATAAATTCTCCTTGCTTATAACTTAAAAAAAAACATAATACTTTTACATATAAATGCAATGGAATAAACATGAAAACAGGGAACTTTTTTTTCTCATAAATGCAATATGATAAATCATGGGTCTTTTCCATCAAGGAAATGCAATGTGAGTCATATCGTAAAAACATAAATAGTACTAATAATTATTATATTCATTTCCTAATGTATAAAAATTATAACCAAATTATTTGAACATGGTTAGGTGCTCAGGTTATTAAAAAAAGTTTATATTTTTGCACTAGACCTATTCTTAAGAAGTTAAACCTCAGCAAAATAAAATAAGCGTTCCTTTTACGGCACCACATGTCACGGGTTTCTTGGTTCAGCTTTGGTTTATTCACCTTCAGGAGCTGAACATCTAAACTGTGAGACGCTTATATACTAGAGGTAATAACTTCACAGGTAAAATATACATTCCTTTATTTAAAGCCGATTCGTATAGGGTTACATAATTAAATCCAAAATAACATTCCCTTCAATCGTAAACTAGACCAATTTAATAAAAATAACATTATTATTTGAATAAGGGAAGATGAACCAATTAAAATATCATTAGAAACAATACCTAGGGAAGATGGAAATTCATAACTATTTTACAATGCTTACCCATGCCTCCAGGGGTCTCTTGGTTGTCGGAGAAGGGCCTTTCTGCGGTTGGAAGATAATCTTGTTTCTCTCTTAATCGCTTGAGCTTTATATATGTTTTTGTTTTGGACCTTCGGACAAGCATGTGAAAATCACGCCGATATCCCGTTACTTCTCACGCTGATTATCTTATTTGTAGTTTAAAAGTTAACTTGATTAGTTTGGGGTCAAGAGTTCACTAACTAACGAGTGCTCGAGTTTATCATGAGCAAATGACATTTTCCAGAATTTCTCATGATTCATGTAGTCATGCGCTTTTAGCAGCGTGACAGTCGTTAAAGTTAAAATAAAATCACATTTCAGTTAAAACTTGTTTTAATTTTGAATCAAAACTAAAATTTAAGACTATATTTCTAGTAGAAAATAGGAAACTTAGCAAAGTTTTAAGATAAGAAGCTTTTTTAGCTGCAATAGGGCAGCAGAAGTTCTGTTGCACTTCCTTAGTGAAACAAAATTGTAAGTTTTTTTTTTTTATTGCTCTAATGAGGCCATTTAAAAAAAGTCCGATAATATAATGCCCAGTTCGAATATGTTTTTTCAATCGGTAAAACACCCCCCCCCTCCATATACATGTCCGAAAATTTTAATGCATATTTGCATCGATCCCAGGAATGATAACATTTAATGCTGAAAAGGTGGAATTCCGCTATTAGGCGGAAAAGTAGCATGTCTGGGCCAGATAGAACATATTCTGCATCCCTGCCACGATGTATTTTTGATATTAGAATTTCGAACCCTTTGAGGCGCAACCCTTTCCCAATGCTGAAAAAAGGGCAGCCGTTGCCATCGGTCGACTTAACGACCCGCAAGAGAGCGGACGATCAAAACGTTCATCGCGTGCCACAGATCGAGAGACCCTTTTTTTGACAACAGCTGGCTGTGCACGAGCACAGCCAAGATATATTTTTTCATTATTCATTTTTTTTGTTATTGGTCAAACATGATGTATGGGTAGGGGGTCGCAAACATTTTTGAAAAATCTGAAAGGGGTCGCGATTAAAAACAGGTTGGGAACCACTGCTCTAAGACAGAAAATTGAAATCATGAGATTGAAATGTATCATTACCTGTTCATTGACTTCATCGTCAATTAATCTGAGAGTTTTTCTAATGACAGAATAGTTTCTAGTCCCTTGCACTTTCAACAAATCAGATTTTTCCAAATAGTTCAGAAAGAGACAATGCTGATAACCATATGTCTAAAATGAGAAAGGTTTAAAGATTAGACACAATCCAATTACAACATGCCATTCATACATGTATTAAAGTCAGGCGCGGAATAATTTTTAAAGTGATTTTGAATACATATTCTGGAAAATTTAAAGAATCCTTTTATTGGCATGCTACCTGACAAAATAGACAGCTGACATTTTCATTATGAGTGACAGGGTTTAAGCTATGGTAGCATTTTTTACAAAAACTAAAAAAGAAAACATCAAAATGTGAAATAAATAGAAGCCACTTTCACTAATATGCAACAAAGGTTTTAGGGGTTTGAACCTCATTAAAGTGTGCAATTAATAATGCCGTTATCATTTACTTTTAGCAGTCTTGCCATTTAAGCATTTTGCTGAAGACATTTTTGCTCAAGCTTAAACTCTGATTAGCAAACTCATGAATTATCCACTAATATCCTAGCATGATATTAATTTTAATTTCTGAATTATAGAGAATTACATCTGTGTTCCATCATTCTCAAAAATAGATAATAAATCAAAATGTCAGAAATACAACATGATTACAGGACAGTATCACTTGAAATTAACATTCTGTCCCCCCACACTCAACATTCCAATATAGTTACACATTCTTAGAAGTAAATTCATCAATATTTGAAATAATATAGTTTTAAAAATGATACCTGAATAATTTCACGCTTGTAATAATCTAAAATCTTTGGTTTTAGACCATTATTTGTCAAAGACTGCAAACATATCAACCTTAGTACCTAAAATTAAAAAGAATTATCTTACAGACTGAAAAAAATAAATAAATCTTTGTACACTAAAATGCAATAAAATACACAGATTTATTTCTTTATTGTTATTTTGATGTGCAAAGGTGATTTTACTAGACCTTTTTGGATGACTTAGCTATAGTTTAAAAACATTTTTGATAATTCATTTCAACACAAGTTTTTAAAAAAATTTTGTAAAAATTTTAAAATTCATAAAACTTGGACACCCGTATGAAACCAAAAAACAAATAAATTATCAAAAAGGTTAATACTTACAATTTAGTCAAGTAAAAATAAAAAATAAAACCACTATTGCATATCAGGGTGGAAAAAATACAATCTTTCTAAAAAGTATTTTATTCTACCAGTATGTCCACTTCACACAATATACACAAAGGCAGAGATCATCTGTAATCAATTACAGTAATTTGATTACAAGATTAGCAAAAATACACTTTTCTTTTCTTCTTTGGTTAATACTAATTTTCAGGTTTTCTACTTAAATTTTGAAACAATATGGCCTTTCCAGAATTTTTTTTTTGATAAAAATCCAGACTGCATTTTTATGTACAGTATGGAACCTGTTATCTGGAATAGTTGGGACCGGGTGTATTCTGGATAATTGAATTTTCTGGATAACTGGTTGGGGATTAATATGACATCTACTCATTTGATTGGTAGCATACATGTTACTCTCTATTTTTAGACTAGAATTAAACAGTAATTGTTAATATACTAGAAAAATAATAAAAAAAAAAACTGTTATATGATCAAGATAAATTATAATCATTTAGAGAGGAAGTAGTGAATATAGGATAACTTCTTGAAAACTTAGTCATACACTAAAAAAATAAATAAAATACCCTACCAGATTGCTTACTTTATAAATTCTAGCTGTAGTACTCAAAATAAAAAGAAAAACATAAGAAATATAAAAAAAAACACCTTCATCTTTTTGCCTTTCTTTCGGAAAAAAATAGGAATTTAATCGATTTAAAAATGATTCTGGATAACTGGTTTTCCGGATAAGAGGTTCCATACTGTATCTATAATTTGCAACTTCTATACCATTATTAAACCTTCTTACACACACCTAGGTCAAATCATATCTGAAACAGAGCATTCCTGACTTACGACAAACAGTGAATTGTAAATGTGGACTTCTGATTATTTTCCAGGTCACATTTTGGGATTTTCCAAATAGTACAGTATTCCCCCCGTCTTTTTCATGATTTTCTGAATTCCTGACTTCTCCAAGTTGTCCGTATTTTCTTTGAACCTTTGAAGTCAGCATTTGAATGTGCAGCAATGAAAGTGCAAGTATTTTCACATCAATATAGAAGACTAACTGGATAGACTGCCCAACGCTAAAAAAGTGCAGCTGTTGCCATTGATCCATTTAACTACCCACATGGCAGTCAATCGAATCACCCACTAGGCGGAAGAGCTCAAGAAGTTTTCTGACATAGTTGTCTGTGAGGTGCAGCTAACTGTAATAGAACTTTAGAGGAATAGATATAAGAGGACTTCCCAAAGTTTAACTCCTTAAAAGTTGCATTATTTTTTTAAAAAAAGGAAATAAATTTGCTTATTTTTTTATTCAAGAAAATTGTATAAAAGTAAATGTATGTACAATATATGTATTCATTTTTATGGTTTTGAACATTTTATTAGCATGAATAATAAAAGAAAATTAAATTAAAAAACAATTTAAAAGGCCAGCATTTAGGGTTATTGTGACTGAATGTGTGTTTCCCATTAGTCAGGGAAGAATTCAAAATAGGTAAACACTAAACAAGAATTTTATTAAACTTACACCATAATTAAATATTAGTCAATTTTCTCTGAATCAGGGACAGAAAAATCTCTAAAAATTTACATGTGCGGTAGGGCATGTAACCTAGAATAATACATGCCCAACCAAAAATTTACAGACCCAAAAAATATTACTACATTTTATTGCTCTGTAAAATTTATATTATTCAGAGTGTTACCATTGGAAGCAAATGTTGCAACTGCAAACCAATTTAGTATGGACACCTACGATATATGAACAGCATGGCCATTCATACAAAACCTTTTCCTGAAGATTGCCAGTGACTCATTGCCTATGTAGCATCAAAGTCTTCAATTTCAGGTCCATCCATGCTAATTCTCATCCAATCATTGGCTGAGAGTCTCTTGATAATCCAGAACAAAGACATGCTTTAGTTCTATTCATAGAACTAAATCCGTGCTCACAAGCTGAAAGGGTGGGTGATGGGAATACGATAGAAATCACGAGGTTATTATTAGCTTTGATACATGGGAATTTATTTTTCCCGTACCCAATTTTGAAAAGTCGATAGCATTTAAAAAACATATTTATAAATCTTTTTTTTAATATAAAAGTAATTTATGAACCTTAAGGTCAATTTTTTCACATGCCTGATTGTGCATGTGGCAGAAAAAAATAGATGCCTGGCATGCAATTTTACATGCCCCGGGCATGTTAGGCATATAGCATAGTTTTCCATCCCTACTTTGAATGTAAAGGAAAACAGTGAGCTGAGGTTGCAAAATGTATATCACAAATACACATGTTTGAGTAGTGCTACCCTCTATTTTAAAATAAACTACCTTCAGTTAAGTTAAAAATGGCCGTATATATTTTTTCCACAATATACTGGGGGGGAAAAAATGATATAAAAAAAATTCAACTCAGAAATATTACGGGCATGAGAAATAGGGGGAGAAAACTCAGTCCGAAGGCAAATAAATAAATTGGCTTTTGTTTATTTTCAGTTCCCACTCTTAAGCCTGTGGAATCCTGCTGACAAAGGCTGAAACTTTTTCTGCCGAAATGTGTACAGACTGATAAGCACCTGTTATGCGTGCTTTTTTTTTTTTACATTTATTTATTTCATTTTTTAAACACCAGTTTCTTTCAGAGTGTTTTTTGTTATTAGCACTCGGGTGCTATTTCTTTCAAGCATGGGATTTTTGTCTATGCGGCGCACCCAGGATTTTAGTTTAGGGGGGGCTGGACTACATACAAATACTGCTGAACTCGGTCATAGTGACCTCAGTTAGTTACAACTCTCTTATAACGTCAAAATATTCGGTACTACTTGACTGTCCCATAGAAAACGAGCAATGTAACTCATTACAGAGTCATAAATAATTATCTGATCTTTTGATCGACGTTGTAACCATGTGTAACAGTGTTTCAACTAACTGTAAGCATTTATTTAAAAACTTTTTTAAATAAATGTCTTTTTTGGTTAGAAATAATTTGAAGACAATTAAAAAAAGAAAGAACTAAAAAAAAAATAATTCATTAGCGACAATTTTCATTTTTTTAACGCTTTTCACTTCTAAGTTTCTACCTTTAGGGGGGGCTTCAGCCCCCATAGCCCCCTCCGTGGGTGCGCCTATGCGGCGCAATGTTGTCACTTTTCTGTTGGATTCATGTTTTCTACAGAGTGATTGGATATTGCTAACGGAAACATGGACTCTCCGTTCAGATGATTTTCAAATATCAGGATTCACTTGGGTCGAACGGATAGACCGTGCTTTTCAAAACTGAAAGCCATCTGGAGTTATTATTTTTGTAGAGGAAAACTTTATAAAAATCACTTTATCAAAAGAATAGGAAATACTTGACCCGTGACAGATCAAGGGTGTTCAAAGGGTCATTGCGTCTATTCAAGATAAAGTGAGATTTGGAGATACCTACGCCAGTCCTCGAATTTCTTACGAAGATAAATGAGACGCTCTATTCGAAACATTACTGAAGGAGGATGATTTGTAAGACTGTTTCAGTAGGAGATTTTAACCTAGAATTCAATTCCGATCCAGGATCCGATTTCATAAATGAAATGGATACCTTAGATTTTCCAATACGCACTCGTCCAAAACATGTCACCACTAGAGGCCAAACAATAATGGATGCCAATTTCAGCAAAAAAAATGATGCAAACAGGAGTCTATAGGAGCACTTGCAGTGATATTTTTCCTCTATAAGGCAGAATGGATTGAATAGATTAGAAAATACTGAAATTCTTACAGCCGAGTGCGTGAATAAAATGTGGAAGAATTTCAGATTTTTTTTTTTTTTTTTTTTCAAACTCACTTTAAGCTAAAAAGAAACTCAGCGCTATGTTGTTGTGAAGGCAACTATTATTGGATATAGGTGCCTATTATTGTTGTAGCAGGTTGTTAAAGATTACTTCATCGAATGCATACTTTTTTGGAAAGTGAAAAAAAAAGCAGGGGAAAAAATGGCATACAAAAATTCAGGAGAAGGTAAATGTCCCCCCAGGCCCTATGCTGCTAATGCCCATGGTGTGATGTTATACACACAGCCTATGTTACTCAGAGATGGTGTAGCTTGTTATCCGTTAAAAATATTTTAGAATCTGTTCAGTCGTTCCAGAGACCTTTCCATAATATTAAAGTACAGTGAAACCTCTCCGAGCGGCCACCCCTCTAAACGACCCATTTTTTTTAGGCTCATAGGCCTAATATTAAAATAACTTCTATCAGCGGCCACCCAACCCCCTCTAAACAGCCATCGAGTGGGATCGTCCATTTTATTTTTCAGGAAATTCTACTCACTCCATGCTAATTTTGAGCGGAAAAAATCAAGGTCAGGTTTAGGATCGAATATAAGACCCAGGAATCACTTGCAAAATCCATGGGAGCAAAAGTGGCATTCACGTGCATGTTCACGCCCGTTTCATTTTATGAGTGGGTCAGTGATCTGAGTTGCCAATCGGAAAGAAAGTTGGCTGAATTATTTAATTGCGGAAAAACACAAATCAACAAACACATTAGAGAAAAGGATTTGAATTTGAAAGAATATGAAGACTTCCAATTTCGTGGTGTTAAAAGGATGAGATTTGCTTTTAAAATCAAAAACGAACTTGAAAAAATGGTTGTTTAAAAAAAACGTAAAAACTTAAAACAGACACAAATTGTATCCTTTTTTTCAAAAAATGTAAGAAAGCATTCAATAAAGTACTTAGTTTTTCTTTAGATAAGTTTTAAATTTCATTTTTAACTAAGGAATACGTGTCAGACTTGTTTATATTATGCATTATATATATAGCAGTTATCTCATAATAGTCAATAAAACCTCTCAGAGCAGTCACCCCCTCCGAGCGGCCAAATATTCTTGGTACGGTGGGTTGGCCGCTCCCAGAGGTTTCACTGTATACATATACATAAATACCTTCATGATGGGTTCCTGTCTGGCAATGCAATCTTCTATGTGAGTATTCAGTTTGTCAGTGTCGATGCCATTCATGAATTCTGTTGAAATATAAAAACAACAACACATGGGATTGGCATACAAAGTAATTCATCTTTTGTTTTTCTCACGAAATGAACATCAGCGCAACTCACCTTGTTCTGCCTGCAGGGACTTGAGAAAGGTTTCTGAGTCCGTCACTTCTTTTATCTGTTCGGCCATAGTTGTGTCTGAAATGTCAGGACATGCCAAAGTGAGAAAGCATAAAGGAACCATCATTTATTGAATACTTTCATCCAACAAATTTTAACTAGCATGAAGAAATAGTAGAAAATCTCTCAAAATATTACAAATTTCAACAACAACAAAAGAGACTTTGTTGATCCAATATAACTAAAATGTGTATGCCTACAAAAGTCTTTATTGAGTTTTTAATGACTTTTTACGCTTGTATGGAATAATAATTTTAAGCAGCACACTTATATCCAACATATAACTTGCATAGTCAGCTATTTTGGCATAAAATTACATAAAATAATTAACGAAATGAAAAATCAAGAAATCAATGATATCGGTGTCAATGATATGCAAGTAACATTTATTTATGCAAATTTTACTGTAGCAGGGATGTGTCAGCTAAAACTACATTTTTAGCGGGTGCAAGAAAGAGATGTGTGGAGCACGAAAATCTCACTTTTGAAACACAGTTGCTTATTGGGCCTTGCCAAGATATTATCGGACTACATTTGTGATGGATAGTTCTCACTCAAGTTCTTCAGGGTTTCAACAGATTTCACAGCTTTTGCTTCCCTGACTTTATTGAGCATGCTTTCCCGAATTTTGCATTTCTATTTTTAACATTACATCCTTTAATTAATAACTTTTTATTATATTTTGCCCCCTTTTTTACAAATAATAATAATCATAAAATTAATATATGCAAGAATCTTATTGGATATCACTGGATTCTAACAAAAACCCTGTTTGATAATAATTTAGGATAAAAATAAGCCTATTTCAACTGCACAAGATAGGCTCACAAAGAACACATTTTAAAATTATTTATAAGGTTGACTGAGAAAATAAAAATAAAACAATTTCTATACTTAGGTTCAAACAGCCAATATTTTCTTGATTTGACCGCAAAATTCAATTTTTCTTGCATTTCCCTGACCTTTCTTCAATTTCTCCCAATTTCCCTGACCAAAACTCATTTCCCTGACTTTCCAGGTCTGTCTAAACCCTGTTCTTTAAAGATGAGACGGGCTCAGCCCGAACTGGGCTCGGGCTCGTGAAAAATTTCTTCTTTATTGAACATACTCCTTTAACCCATTTGTGCCTGGATATTTTTGCGACTTTCTTCGATTTTTACTGATAACAGAAGTAATAGATAAATTTCTGATGTCAAATTCTTGAACAAGGGATGATTTCTTTTAAAATCATTATGCATAAAAATCTAAATATTAACATCCTATTTGGTCATGTTAAAATATGTTGTAGAGTTGAGGCTCAATACTCATGAATAAAGGCTAGGAAAAATAAATAACGTTTTCGACTCATAGCGAAAATGCCGTCCCAAAAAAGGGACGCTAGGCATAAATGGGTTAAACAGATTTTAAAAAGTGATTGATGAGGAAAATAAAAGTACTTATAAAAAAAAAAAAGTGGCACAGGCGCCTAAAAGGTGCGTGAAGCTCTTTTGGTATTTCAGAACGGCAGCTTATATTACTTAGTTAGTCATGAGATCCGACATTTTTTGATAAACATGGATATAAAGAATTAGAAAGTGCATTGAGAGTTTGCAACTCTATTTTTCTTTAATTTGCAGAAACGGCAAAATTTATATTCTATCCATGACGTAATTGAACTTTTTTTTAATCTTTAGCTGAAATTTCGGGCTCGGGCTCCGACTTAAATAATATTGCTCGGGCGGGCTCGGATTAAAAGTCCTCGGGCTCGGGCTTCAAAAAATGAGCCCGAACTCATCTCTACTGTTCTTAGGAAGAATAGTCGCAACCCTTAATTTGACAGTAAAAAAGAAAAAGGTACCACTCATTGCATCTAAAGTAATTGAGAAATTTTTATGCCTCTTTCCAAGAGTATCCAATGTGCAATCCATCAAAATAGACAGAATGCTTCATTCACTCTTCCAAGTGCATGGAAGTCCAAGGGATGAGGGACATTGATCGAGGGAGGGGGGGTGGGTGTGTTTTAGGACAGCTGCTGGACTTGTACTGCGAATGAAAGGGATGCCTTTTATGGAAGAGCTTAACATTCCCAAAATACAAACTAGGGATGCACAGAATACCCTATTTTACCGAATAATGAATACCAAACATTCGGTTAAAATTCTAACCAAATGTTCGGCCGAATACCGAATACTTTGTTAAAATTTATTAAACCGCTATTGAACTTTGGCTGCAAGGATTAACTTGATTAGTTTGTTCTTAAACAATATTTCATAGGGTGTAAAACTTCCTAAATTGAAATGCCGCAAAATTGAATATCCAAGTGTTTCCTTTATATATTATTAATAACTTTTTTAAATATGAGTGAAATACTGGTCATTTTTTTTACCTGCCTATTTTATCTTTAAAAAATGAGCAGTTCATTGACTTTACATATTTATGAACACTTAATGTTACGAGTTTTTTTCCTGATTACTGTTTCAAATTTAAATGAGTTAGTAATAGTAAGGTTAATGTCATGTATCATAAGATTTAAGAAAATTTGAAAAGCTACAAAATTTAAATTTAGCATCTGAGTGTTTTCTCTTACATTAAAACTAATTTTATTGTGATATTAGTTTTTTGTGTGATTGTGGCAATGCTACACTAAAGTGATCTGCCTAGGAATGGGGGGGGGGTGCCTTGGTAGATGGACTTTCTAAGGGTTTTTAACGCTTATTCACATGTGATATTTGTAAGTAACAACTTAAATTAATTTAGTACTATGGTACTATACTATATATTTTACTCATGATATAAAAAATATGTATTTGTTTAGCAATGGGTGAGTACTTAAATTTATTTACTATTCGGTTGCCGAATATTTAAGTACTCAGCCGAACCGAATATTCGGCTTGTCTGCCGAATAGGCAGTATACCGAATACCAACCGAATATTCGGTGCATCCCTAATACAAACAATAAAACACGTATGCTCATTTGAATATTAAGAGAGAAATAGTTAAAGATGTACATGTTCTGCGCTTTTGCCAATAAGATATAAAACACTTTGCTCATCACAAAAAATTAAAATGCATAGACAAGTCATACATAAAAACTTGTTAGTATTTAGTATTCATATTTAATCACATCATGAACATATATATGTACAGGGTTATTGGTAACTCAACGTATTCCCTTTAAGACAGGATAGGGGAGCCAAAATGGTACAATTTTTACCCCCCTATGTATGGCCAAAAATCAATAGTATTCAAGAAAATTGAATTTTAAATTTTTTTCTCGAATAACCCAAAATAGTTGACGTTCAAGTGCATATTTTAAAAAATCTACTCATTCAACAGATTTTATTTGAATTTATTTTCATATCTGAAACTCTAATCAAGCTAACATAATCATAAAACGTACGAAACTACTTTAAAATTTCAATACATGAGCCATTACATGTATTTTTTAAATTCTGAATTCACGTTTCCGTTCAAGAGATCCCATTTTAAAAATAAATAACATAGCAGTAAGCGTACAAATTACAAATAAAATTTTTTCCATTCAACAGCTATCCAAAAATGTATTCATTTCCACCCAAAGATATGTAATTAATAAAGAAGGGTGTGTTTGACTTTGTGCAGATAAAAATGCCAAAGAATGCACCCCCGTTCATTCTTTAGGATAGTGGGCCAACCCATCAAGTTAACGCCATTTTTAAAAATCTTTTTCATAGCTAGCATTCTAAGCTCACGTAATCATGAAAATTCATAAAAAATACTTCAGAATTTTAATTCACACACTTTACATGTATTTTTTTTTATTTACGTACATTTTCTTTTCAAAAATGTTGTTTATCCCCAAAAAAATACTACTGCAGTAAGCCTATAAATTAGAAATACCATTTGTCCCATTCATCAGCTACCCAAAAATGTATGAATGTCCATCTAAAGACATGTATGTAGTTTGTAAAGAAGGTAAGTTTTACTTACCACAGGTCAAAACGACAAAGGAGTTACTAACGCTCATTATTTAGGATAGTGGGTCAAAAATTGCAGTTATCACTATTTTTATGTGCTTAAAATCTTGAAACACACCAGATTGTGAATCTCAAATGATTATAGGCTGTGTTGTTCTGTTAGTTTCGATTCTGCATCACGTAAGCACGTTTTGCCGTTATCTAGCAAATAAACTAAACAATCATATGTAATGCAGAGTTGAAACTAATTAACATGACAACACAGCAATAATTGGATGGGTTGACTTAACCATCCTAAACAATGAACGTTGGTGCCTCCTTTAGCATTTTTACCTGCGCTATGTAAAACTCACCTTTCTTTATGAATGACATGTCTTGGACATTAATACGTTTTTGGATAGCTGATGGATGGGACAAACTGTATTTGCAATTTGTACACTTACTGCAATTGTATTTTTTGAGATAAACAAGATTTTTTAAAAGAAAAAATGTGAATAATAATAATAAAAAATATATCTAAAGAGCATGAATTAAAATTTCAAAGTATTTTTTAAATTTTCATGATTGCGTTAGCTTAGTTAGAGTGCCAGCTATGAAAAAAAAAAAAAAAATTTAAGAAATGGCGTTAACTTGATTGGTAGGCCAACCATCCTAAAGAATGAATGGGGGTGCATTCTATGGCTTTTTTATATGAGCTAAGTAAAACTCACCCCTTTTTTATTAATTACATGTCTTTGGATGGACATTAATACATTTTTTGGATAGCTGATGAATGGAAGAAATTTTATTTTTAATTTGAATGCTTACTACCATGCTTACTACCATTTTTTTGAAATAAATAACATATTTTGGAAGGAAACATGGGTATTCAAAAGTAAAAAAGTACATGTAATGGCTTATGAATTGAAATTTGTAAGTATAGTTTTGTACTTTTTATCATTATGTTAGCGTAATTAGCATTTCAATTATGAAAATAAATCAAAATGAAAGCCATTTAATAAGTAGATTTTTATTTTAAGTTTGCACTTGAACTCAAATTTTGGGTTATTCAAGAAAAAAGTTTAAAATTCAATTTTCGGGAAAAATAGATTTTTGGCCATATATATGGTTGTGAAAATTGTTGAATTTTAGCTCCCCTAGCACGTCTTAAAAGGAATACGTTGATTATCTGTAACCCTGTATATTAAAACCCCCCAAATTTTGGAAAGTTTTTACGTATAGACAAGAGATCTGTCATCAAAAATGTTGCTGAAACTATTTAGTTCCACTTTAGCACTGCTTTGTGTAACTTCAAATATTATTTCTACGAGATGTGCAACAGTCATTTATTTGTTTATTTAGTTTTGTTTTTTGGGGGCAAAGTCAGGATGTTATGAAAAAACATTTATTAAAGAAAATGCTGATAATTTGTTACTGTTATACAAGACAACTTTTTCTGTATCAGAAAACAATACTGTAATAACAGGGGTTGATGCAGACGAAAATTGGGTCCATTTTGCAGCCCTTTCACAAAATTACAATCGATTAAAACAGCCCCTTCACAAAAATGCAATCGATTAAAATGGCCCCTTCACAAAATTACAATCAATTGAAATGGTCCCATCACAAAAATACAGTCGATTAAAATGGCCCTTCATTGGCATTTTACCCTAAATTTTAATCTTTTATCAATTATCTTAACAAAAAAGGAATTAAAAAAATTAGTACAAAAATTCACAAAAATAAGTGTTGAAGTTCACAAAATTAAGCATTAAAATTCACAAAAATGAGACCCTGTAAGAAATTCCTGGGTGGAACCCTGAATAATGTCTGTTAATAAGTCACTGTCTCACTGAGTAGCTTGGAAAAATTTCAACAACAGATAAAAAATATTCTTCATAATAAATTTGTTACATTTAAAATAGGAATCAATTTTTGCTGCAAGGGCATTAGAGGTCAAAACAAATGAGAGCCAAAAGAAAAATATTTAAAATATTAAAAGGTTAAAATACACATTAAAATACGACGGTAGCAGCTTTCAGTGGCGGCCACCACCTTCTTCAGCCTCTGCTGTTCTAGACTGCTCTGCTCTCTTCCTCAAAACTTCGCTCCATCCCGGATCGATTTGCACATGCGTCATATCGTTTACAGCGCCATCTGTGGTTATGATCTGCAGGGCCTCCATGTTAAATGCATAATTGTTATTTTTATAATTGGCGAGTTTTTGGTTTTCATGAAAGTTGATTTCTATGGGGTGTTCTTGGGCTATTTTAGAAAGTGCAGTGCTGGGTTTATTGAATTTAATATCGTTGCAGTGTTCCTTTTTTCTGTCTTTAATTTTTCTTTTAGTCATTCCAATGTAGCATCCTGTTTTGTTTGAATCATTAAATGTAAAGTTTATTTTATATATTCCAGCAGTTTCATTAGAATCAGTGGGGTCTTTATCGCTTTAATAGTTGTCTTGTCAGCAGAGGCTGAAGAAGGTGGTGGCCGCCACTGAAAGCTGCTACCGTTGGATTTTAATGTGTATTTTTTAACCTTTTGATATTTTAATGCAAGTCCGTCCTTTTATTTTTTAATGAAAAATATTTATTTTTGAGATCCATGAACAAAAATTGAAATTGGGATGAATTGCCATAAAAATGTCTGAAAATAATCTTTTTGTAGAAGATTGATTTAGTGTAGCTCACGCATCCATGCTGCTTTTTTTTATTTAAAAATTTATGACAGTCCGGGTTCTTTTTTTTTAATGACTGATCAAAATGAATGAATGTTGAATTACTTTTAATGACCATGCAAACTCTGATAATAAAAACAAAAAAAATGGTTTTAAAAAAGTAACAAAATATAAAAATCTCATTAATTTTTTTTAAAATCAACTTTAATAGTTGTCTCTTGTTCTGTGTAATCAGTGTGCTGAATTTGCTCTTTTGAATACATAAATGATTAAACAGTCACAAAACTGTTAATGATTTTGCCTGCTAGGGCTTTCCTTTCAAACAAACATTTACAATGCAATACTATTCTCCGACAGTTTGATTTAACAAGAATTTTTTCTTAAACATACGTGTTGCGAGTGACTTTTTAGCTTCTTGTATGTACTGCAATTTTGTCACAAACTGCTTCACTTCCGGAATAGTTTTTGCACCATGCCTTTCCTAAGAAAGCAAAGCAAAAACTTACTTTATCATGAATATTTCTTGTAATAACGCATTTTAAAAGAAATACAGTACAACCAGCAAAATACAGAATAATTCATAGAGAGATTATTTTGGATTATCAGAATTTCCAAATTTTAGAGATTTTTAAAAGGTATATACATAAACTGACTGTAAAAATACAGGGTGACCATAATTAAACTGCAAGTGTTCAAGGGGTGCTGGAGAGAAAACTACCAGGAATATTCCAGTGAAATTGGGTATCTACATGTTTCAGAACATGCGCAAGTCCAATATGCAAGAAAAAAAAAATCGTTATTTTCACCCGATAGATTGGCACTGTACCGTATTTCAAAGCTCACCAGTGGCCTATACAACTTCAAATCCGATAGACAGAGCATAGAGACAGTCTAAGACGCATATAAACAATATAAAACCTCATTTACAGTTTATCAAAATTCCATACAATTCGCTTCAGTCATTCAATTTTTACAGTAACATGCAATCAAAAACTAACGTAAATTAAGATCCCAAATCAAACAATTCATAAAGACGCTTTGGAAAACAATTAAACCATTATTTATTCTCATGGACACTCATTGGGCCTCTTCTGAATCGTTTCATACGCCGGTATTCTTTCGGAGTAGCTGAATAATGGCTACCCTTCTGATAGAATATCTTCACTAACAATGCACGTTCCTTCTTATTCAGAGTCATGATGGACCATGACTCAATGGGGTCTTGTTTTTACACTGTTCGATGGGCTTAAAATTTGCATATAGGACGTCCATAAGCATTGAAACACGATAGAGCGCCATCTATTGGGTGAAAATGGCGATTTTTAAAAATTGCATATTTGACTTGCGCATGTTCTGAAACGTGTAGATACCCAGTTTCACTGGAATATTCCTGGTAGTTTTCTCTCCAGCACCCTTTGAACACTTGCAGTTTAATTATGGCCACCCTGTACATAAATTGACTAAAAAAAAAAATAATAATAATAATTGATTTGACATAAATTGACTGTAAAAAAAGCCATTTAACCATACAAGGCACCTGGTATCCTATGAGGAACAACTACTTGGTACAAAAATTCCAAGTTAGGAATTTTTGTACCAAGTTATTTTTTTAAATTATTTTTCTATGTCTATAAAATACAAGCAGAAACATTTATCGGTTTCCAAGAGTGTTTACACATAGATAGCAACTATATGATACAGGCTATTGCGCGTAGATAACCTTACTGTTCCCATTGCTGTCAAAATGGATCAAATTTTGAACCACGCTCTTTTGTACGCCGTTTTGTTTATTTTATAAAATTAACAAAAATAGTCATCCAAGTGTTTTAACCCAGAAAATAATTATCGTGTTTTGAAGTTCATCCTATTAAGAAATAATCTGAATAGTAAAATTTCAAAATAAATGCCAGAAGAACATAGTTAAGCCTCATTGTACCACATACGAAACTGAAATAAAAAAAACGTGTTTTTCTAGTAAAATATTTGGTTATTATTTTTTAAATTATTTTTTTCCAAAATACTAATCACTATCATTATCATATATATTCATTTCAGACACTGAAAAAACAAAAAAAAAACATTGAGTTTTGTAGGGTTAATACAACATAAGTATAACTTGAAAAAATACAAAAAAAAAAAAAAAAAAAGTATTAAAAAAAATAAATTTTTATCTTGTAAACACCACTAGCAACGTTTGTTGTTTTGTGTTCATGACAGTGATTCGAGTTCCCATCTCCTGCTGCTCTAATGATTTAGCAGATAAAAGCTTTGATTTAGCAGTTAGAACAGTTTGCTACTGAGGTCTGGTACTCTTTCGTTCTTTTATGTTCTTGACATAGATGTAAACTTTTCATATTTGAAATTATTCGTACATAAAATTGTTCTTTCTTTAAAAGTGAAAATTATATATAAAATTTCAGCCACAAAGCAAAGTAATCACTTTTATCTTGATCAAAGTAATACCCAAGTACTCATGAATAAATAAATATTTAATAATCAATTTTAGATAGAGAATATTCAATAGAAAAATAGTTTATTATTATTAGTAATAAAGGGTTTTTTAAGCAATTCTATAAAACTAAATACTGAATGTGATAAAATTCTGAACGTGATGCATACTGAACGAGATAATTAAGGTCAAGACAAATCACAAATTTCATGCCTGAATTTCATACTGTTTTTTTTTTTTTTAATACAAAAATAAAAATATAAAAAAGCATAATTGGGCAAACTAATCTTATTTTAATTTGATAAAATTTATCAGAAATACAATAAAATTTACACATATGCATCTCACGATTTTCTTTATCTTATAGTTTCAAAAATAAGCATTAAAATGGTTCAAATGAAAAATATTCTTTGCTTAATTGAATAATCCTTTTACAAATGTCTTTAAATAGTTTTTCAAATAAAATTTTAGAATCTTTCCTGTCTTAACTTTGCCTTGTACACAGAGGAGGAGAGAAGTCAGAAATAGTTATGCTCCTGCCCTAACTGCAAACAGACATACAATAAAATAAGAACAACTTGTAATTTTTTTTCTTAATTTAAATGAAAATGTTTTTAAAAAGTAATTTTTGTAGTAAAAACAATGCACATGGGAATAACATGAAATATAAATGCAGCAATTTCTTTTATTTTTAAAATTGCAGTGGAAAAAACATACACAGATAAATAAATATTCCATGGGAGGATATATTTTTGTTCTGTACTAACAAAAAAAAATCTTGGTTGAAAAATAAAAATTTAAAAAGTGCATTTATCAAAAGAAAAAAAAAAGCAGATCCTTTTTTCACAGCCAATCTATGTAAATCAATATATCTTTCTTAAATTACAGAATTTTTGCGAAGATTTCTTAACTTAACATTCAAACTTTCAACATTTGAAATTTACGAAATTTATAAAAATAAATTGAAATAATTATTTATATACTTTATAATTGCTTTAGAGATATGAATAAAGAAATACTTAAAAAGAAAAAATTACCAAAAGAATATAGAAAGATTGAACTTGAGTTGGCAGATATGAAATACGGAGCTCGGTCATGATTATATAATCTAAATATTGTTAAAAAGAAAAATAATGTAAACAGGGAATTCTGCAAATTCGGGAAGATTCTCATCCCTGTACACA
Source organism: Cheiracanthium punctorium (assembly GCA_038373885.1). Classification (NCBI taxonomy): domain Eukaryota; kingdom Metazoa; phylum Arthropoda; class Arachnida; order Araneae; family Cheiracanthiidae; genus Cheiracanthium; species Cheiracanthium punctorium. The sequence continues at coordinate 294,342 of JAWZYV010006648.1, read as the reverse complement.
AAAAATGGGCAGAAAATATCCTTTTTTAAAGGTGCATCCAAGACTAAGGTTCTTTCGGCTCAGCTTAGCTGCCATCAGGCCATGAGAAATAAAGCTCACAATTTTATCACGTTCAGTATTTAGTGCTAAAATTTACATTCAAACATTATTAACATTCACATTAACACATAACATTATTAGCATTCAAACTTTTCTCATCCCTGTATAGTAAAAAGAGCAGAAAATATCCCTTTTTTAAAGGTGCATACAAAACTAGGGTTCCCTCAAAATTAAAAAATTCCTCCCCGTGCACACAATTCTAACTGTATTTACCTAATGTTACTTTTTACATGATATTAAGAAATTTTTTTAAGCAGCAACCTCCAATAACTGCCGCCACTGTTTAGTACAATACAAGAAACATTCAAAAAGGTGTGTGTGTGTGTTACATAAAACACTAAATAATAAAATGAGGAAAATGCGGAAAATAAAACTTCATAAAGTTACATATTACCAATAAAAAATGAGAAAAATCTGGCCAAAAATGTTAAACTTTTAAGTCCTGGATAGATTTTTTCTAGAGAAAGTATGGGTCTTGTGGAAAAGTTTCATCTCAAAGGGTATAGCCAGGATTTACATTCGAGGGTCAGGACTAAGAGGGTCGACATCAGTCTGCATTTATTCATTTTAGGGAAGGTGAATCTGCTCTGGAGTCACTCCTAATAGCTCATTAAAATAAATACTTACCTCAACGAGCGCCGAAAGCATTTTGGCTTTTTTGCTCAGGACAGGTCCAACTGCATTGAAGTTCTTGTCCCTTATTTCAGAAAATAACTCTTCGGCAGAATTCAATATGTACTTCTTTGGCTCAGACGAAATGTCTTGTAGGCCACCGTCCAGCGATTTGGGTCGATCAGGAACTTCTATGGAATCTTGGAAAAGAAATTTTGTAAGGTGTAATGGATATCCAGACAACATACTCAGAATTTGTACAAATTTTATAAGAAAAAATCCAAGAAATTTTTAGAGTTTTGTCAAAAAGGCTGAATATTATACATAAGCAACATCATACTTTTTTAATCACTCAATAACTTCTTTTCAAGTCCAATTTTTTTTAATGTTTAAAACATAGATCTATTCATTTGATGAACTTAAAAACTATAAAAAAGAGTAATCTTTTAGTTAGTTTGTTTTGCAGTAAAGTAAATATTATACATATACTAGCTGAAGTACCCGTCGTTGACGGGTTAGTACTGAATGCAAATTTCTAAAAGCAAGAACTTTCGTCAGCATTGTTGGAGTACACAGAATGGATGTAGTATGTTGCCAGAGTAAAGAAAGCGCAATTATAATTTTTATGTATTGTTAAAATATTACAGGTTAGAGAGTAACTAAGTAATATCATTTCATTCGCTTGAGTAGTAATTATGGGATGCGCGAACGAATATTTACACATATTCAAATAATTTTCACAAAATCTCAAAATCTAATCAACATTTTTTGAAAAATTGGAAGCCTAGAATTTAAGTTGAGTGACAACCTATCGTGTCACCCAATTTTGTTTAATTCCCTGCTGTCTTTATTTCGTGATGCTGGAACAAACATTTTAGCATTTTTAAACGATTTTCACAAAATCTCAAAATGCAATCAAAATATTTTAAAAATTCAACACCTATAAATTAAGATTAGCAACTACCTATCATATCACCAAATTTCGTATTAGTCGTTATTACGCAATGCTTGAAAAAATATAACCGCATTTTGGGAGAATTTTCACAAAATCTCAAAATCTAATAAAAAGTTTAAAAAATTGGACACCTATACTTTTTGTTGAACAACAACCTATCATGTGACCAAATTTCATATCATTCGCTTCAGTCGTTATGACGTAATGTGTGAACAAAAATTCACTCAGTTTGAAACGATTTTCGCAAAATCCCAAAATCTCATCGGTTTTTTTTTAGATGCTTATAGTTTAAGGTGACCACCTATCATTTCACCAAATACCATTTTTTCACCTTTGCAGTTATTACGTGATGTACGAACACAATACGCAGTGTGAAACAATTTTCGCAAAATCTCAAAATCTAATCAAGATTTTTTTTTTAATTCGACGCCTATGTTTTAAGTTGAGTGATCACCTATCATGACACCTAAATTCATATCATTCGCTTCAGTCGATTTTACGTGATGCTTGAACACAAATTTATGCAGTTTGAAAGGATTTTCGCAAAATCTCAAAATCTAATCAATATTTTTTAAAAATTCAACGCCTATGTTTTAAGTTGAGTGACCACCTATCATGACACCCAATTTCATATCATTCGCTTCAGTCGTTTTTACGTGATGCTTGAACACAAATTTACGCAGTTTGAAACGATTTTTGCAAAATCTGAAAATCTAATCAAGATTTTTTAAAAATTCGACGCCTATGTTTTAAGTTGAGTGACTACCTATCATGACACCCAATTTCATATCATTCGCTTCAGTCGTTTTTACGTGATGCTTAAACCATAGCTGCCAACCTTCCAAGGAAAAAATAAGGAACACATTATATCCTTAATGACCATAAGTACAATTATTTTTCAAAAAACCAATGAAAAATTTTTTATTTTTCTTACTCAGAAAATTTGCCTTCTCACTTAAAGTATTATTAAACAGACTGTTCCCATACCTGCCCACCCTCTAGATTCTTTAACAGCATGAGTTTTAAAGAGTTATTTTTAACTTGTTTAGTCACACAGTTTCTGACGTTAATTAAAAGCAAATATAGTAAGAGCGCTGATTAACCAGATCAATCAAGGACCGTGCATCTCCCTCCCTTCTCAAAAAGAATAAAATAATAAATAAATAATGAATAAAAGGATTAAGAATCGTTTCTTTTCAAGAATTAGATTTCTGTTTCATTTGCCTTTTAAGCACATGCTAGAGTTGTACATGTAGAAGGTTTTTATAACATGTCTGGAAAGTATAAAAAGTGACTTGTGCTATCTTCATATGAAAAGAATGAAGAAAGACTAACACAGAAGCAACGCAGCACTTGTATATCACATTGGCACATCCATTGGTTATTTTTAAAAAATGCATTGAATATTTAAAAAATAAAACAGCAATTTGACTATTGTCCAATTAACTGGATTTTTTTATTAATCGTCCTTGCTCCCAACCAGGGTTTCCACTATGGTCGCATTTTTAGCAAAATGCGAAAAGACTATCCAAAATGCAAAAATGAAACAAGACATTTTCGCTATTTTGCTAAAGCCTTTGCTTTGAATAAAAATAAAAACATATTTTATTTGTTATTTTCTTTATTCTTGAAATTTTTCTATTATGAGACCGATACAGTATAGTATAAGCTTGATATAATGCAGTTTTATGTAGTAAGTAATATTTCTTGAAAAAAAAATATAGATCAAAGCTAAGGCATTTAATTTATTTTAAATTTCAACAATATTCAGTATTAATGCAGTACGTGTTATGCTGGGCTTGTACTGTCTTGAAATTAAACTTGTTTTCTCTTAATGATAAGTACAATTATTAATTTTAATCTCAATTTTTTAAAAATGCTTATTTACGCTGTGTATTAATTCTTTAAAGACATCATGCCTAAATTTTAATATTTGATTTACAAATGTAAATGAAACACATTAAGGCATCGAGAATGCTATGTGAATGCTATTTACAGTCCTATTGGTATTTTAGCATTTTGCTAAAGCTTCTTTTCTGATTTTAGCTTTTTTGCTAAAGAACTTTTGAACTCAGCTTAAACCCTGCTCCCAACCAGTCCGGATAAATACTGTACTGAGAAAGAGTAATACTAAAAAAATCTGGAGGATTGGCAGCTCTTTACAATGACAAGTTTTCTAATAATGCTTATGCATCCCCACCCCCCAAGGGTGATTTAAGGTGTTTCTAAGGAATATTATGCTTTTCCAAGTACTTTTCATTTTTAAGGTTTCTAATGCGCACCCTGCATGTAGCCTATTTATGCTCAATTATTTGGCAATGCATCTCTTTAAAAAAAAATTTAATACACACATTAAATGATTCAAAAAATGTAAATTGCAACATAAAAAAAAATATACATTTATACTGTGGACACCCTATTTCTTAATACATCTAATAAATTATGCACATTTTGGATGCAATTTATTCAAACTTATTTCATTTGGACTGGGGATAGACAATAATACTTCAATTATATTAAGGTTTCTCGCCCAATATTAAGGGGTGTCGCTGAGCACCCTTCAGTTTTAGAAAATTCATGCAAAAGGTCACCAGTGAAACCTCTGCCAGTGGCCACCCCTCTAAACAGCCCATTTTTCATGCCACGGATTTTTTGGCTCATAGACTTAATGTTAAAATAACCTCTATCAGCGGCCAGCCAACCCCCTCTAAACGGCCACCGAGGGGGATCCCCCATCTCATTTTTCGGGAAATTCGACTCACTCCATGATGTCATTTTGAACGAAAAAACTCAAGGTCAGGTTTTATGGTCGAATATAAGTCCCAGGAATCACTGGAATTGAATATGTTCTCTTTTTTGTATTCTCCGCACACCCTTAAGATGGGGAATACCTTGGACAATCAGGTATTAAAGTTGACCTACAAATGAATTTTTGCCTCTTCCAGGTGCTTATTCCGTCCCTGATGAGGAATTTCCCGATGTTTTTAATGGCAAGCAAGCTAAACTTTCAACACAAGCGACTTTAGGGAAAATCGATGAAATTATTGAAAATTCCGAAGCGGTTACAAACTAACCCGTTAGAGAAATGCTTTTTAAAGTAAAAAACAAAAAATCTGGAGTGACTCCACTCGACTTTCCGAACACTTACGATTAAGATCATGACCAAGCATTTCAATGAAGTTTAATCGATGAATCATTCAAACATATATACCAAATGGAAGCTCGATCGAATGTACCGTTTAAACGCGAGCGCACTTTCAAGAATTTCTCCCCATGTACCATTATGCCATAACATAAAAGAAAGTTTTGTCGTAGCCCTTTAGAAGAACTATAAGTCCTATACACACCAAAATCAATACCGGTCTTAGGATGGTGGTTTATAACATGTATACCGAATTTGAGCTCCATCGAATGTATCGTTTAAACGCTAGCGCACTTTCAAGAAATTCCCCCCCATAGGCCATCATGTAAAAGAAATCTTTGTCGTAGTCCTGTAGAAAAACTATAAGTCCTATACACACCCAAATCAATACCGGTCTTGCAACGGTGGTTTATAACATGTATACCCAATTTGAGCTCAATTGAATCTACCGTTTAAACGCTAGTGCACTTTCAAGAAATCTTTGTCGTAGCCCTGTAGAAAAACTATAAGTCCTATACACACCCAAATCAATACCGGTCTTGCGACGGTGGTTTATGAGATATATATCCAATTTGAGCTCAATCGAATGCTCCGTTCAGGAGCTATCGTGTTCACTCACACACACACAAACACACACACACACACACACACACACACACACACACACACACACACACACACACACACACACACACACACACACACACACACACACACACACACACACACACACACACACACACACACACACACACACACACACACACACACACACACACACACACACACACACACACACACACACACACACACACACACATACATACATACATACATACATACATACATACATACATACATACATACATCTCGTAAAAATAGCATTAATGGATTCAGAAGCCCTCAAAACGTGTCAAAACAGCAAAATCTCGAATTCGAATTTTTTCATGATGACAATACTTTCCTTACAGGGTACATGTTCGGAAAGTAACTAGAAAAAAAATGTTTCTTTCAGAGAAAAGTAAAAACTTGCACAGACACAAATTGTATCCTTTTATCAAAAAAATGTAAGAAATCATTCAATAAAGTACTATTTTCTCTTTAGATAAGTTTTACATTTCGTTTTAAATAAGGAATATGTGCCAGACTTGTTTATGTTGCGCATTATATCAATTATCTTATAATAGTCAATAAAAACCCTTGAGAGCGGCCACCCCCCTCTGATAGGCCAAATATTCTCGATACGGTGGGGTGGCCGCTCAGAGAGGTTTCACTGTATTTGCTTTTTACGCAGCACTTAATATTTTGCCGAAATTCGCCAGGATGCCAGGCATGGCCCAAACAACCATTATGACTTTTAACGTACTGGAGATGTCCACAGACCTTAAAGGGGAGATCACCTTGAAGATTCGAAAAACTGCACTTGATACACTCCTATAAAAGCCTCTGTATTTTGAGAAATAATAAGTGGAATACAATAATTTTTTATACCTGTATTCTTATACATTTTTATACTTCAGAAAAATATTCAAAAAAATATATACTTGAATATTAATTATTTAAATAATAATTTAAAAAGTAGACTTTTTAAAAATAGTAATACTCGTATATACACATTGCGCGCATGATTCTGAAAAATGTATTGCTCATACAAACTTGATATTTTATATATTTTTACTGAGTTACCTATTCTTTATACTGAACCTCAATTTAAAAGCATATTTTATATTTTTAACCTAATTAACGCCATTTATAAATTTATGCACATAAAATTTCAAAAAATTTTGTGCGTTTTTTTTTAAAATATATAATTTTTTTGAATAAAAAGCTGGATAAATTGAGGTTCAGCCTGAAGCTATATATCAATATTATAATTATGCAAATTAATATTAATATTAATTTACATAAAACTATTCAAGTATCTATTATAAATAGTTTTTAAGTTAGAGTGCGCGCAATATGAAAAAACATGCTTTTGAGAAAAAGATCTTGTAGCACATTTTTTTTTGTTCACAAGCAAATCAATTGATATCAAACTCTTTTTGCGATAACTTCTGTTCTAATGGAAATTTTAAAAAAATTCTTTTTGCATTAGATTTGTAATACTTCAGAGTACCTATACTGAAATTTTTGAAAAATCAATTTTTGGACCACTCAAGGTGATCTCCCCCCTTAATGCATTAAAAGCCTTTTGGGTAACCCTGACCATAAAACTACCCAGCCCGCTGCAAAAGAAAAGAGAGGTGCATTTCTAACCCAGGTCGCTGCATGGTTCTAAAATCTTCAAAAGACATACTGTTTTTGATGCCAAATATTTCATCGAGCAGGCCTTCGTAAGTGAGCTGCGTGACGAGGACCGACACCAAGTCTACAGCCCGGTCCAGCAGGAGGAGGCAGTCGATCTGGGGGGTCACTTGGGGGTCGTTGCCAGACAATTCCCTCCTCATCCTTGTCATCAGCTCAAAGACATGCTACGAACAAAAAATCAACAGTAAGGCAATGGCACTGGGGGACACATAAAGGCATTGAGACAATGCACTGAACATATATATTAGAAAACATAGAACTACCGTAATTTCCGGCTTATAATCCGCAGCGATAGATAATCCGCAGGCACTTTTTTTCAAGTAGAAAAAACATATTTCTTTAGATAATCCTCAGTGGTAGGTTATCCGTGGATAGGATAGTATGGCGATGCTTTGACCAAAATTGGTAATTTTTTTTCTATGTATAGTAAAACCACAGTATTAATATTAGAATCCGCTTACTGTAAAACATTTCCTACTAAAAATCTATTGTTATGAATGAGAATTATCAAACATACTTTAACGGTCATTTTTCGATTTAAATCACAAATGATACACAATTTTTAAGCTAGGCATTCTACCTGTAAGCCCTAAGAACTGTATTATGAAATGAATCAAATATAAGAAAGCGAACATTTCTTTCGGAACAAACAAAACAAAATGTATGGTAGCATGCAGAATACTTTTGTAACATCGTAATTATTGAGTCAAGTGACATTATTATAAGAAAAACAGAACTGAGACCTACCTTTTTTACTGGAATAATACTTATACAAACAATAAACCTTTTCTGGAATAATATATAGACAACAAATATACTGTCTAAATAGAGTGGAAAAAAGAAATGAACTTTTATTTTGTTTTTAAAAAGTTTTTTACTGTAAAATCTGAAGACTTCAGGGAAAATTTCAGCAGATAGTACGCAGCGATGCATAATACGCACTGGATAAATTTTCATCTTTTTTAGTAGATAATCCGCGGATTATAAGCCGGAAATTACGGTACATTCATAAAACTTAGCATAATTGGGTGCAATAAACTACTGTAAAATCAGGGATGAGAATGCAAAAAGATGAAAAAAAGAGGAAAAGCTCAAATTTAACATTTAAGAATTTGGACCACACAACTTAGCTATTAAATTTAAAAAATAAAACAAATAAATTACTTTAACTCTGAAAATAAATAAACAAGAACTCATCCGTAAATAGGTATTTAATAATTAATTATTTTTTTTATAGATAACATTCAATAAAGAAAAAAAAAGCTATCATTATTTAAAACGAGGATTCCATGCAATTACATAAAAGCCAAAATCAAGGCAATTCATAAATTTCATATCTAAATTTCAGACTTTTTTTGGTGTACAATAAAAGAACATAAAAAGAATGATTTTGCAGTATAATCTAATTTTCATTTGAGAAAACTTGATCAGAAATATAATAAAAATTACATTTCATACTTAGTTTTAAAAATAATAAGCATTTAAATTTTTAGAATAAAAAGTGGAAAAACTTATTTAGTTGACAAATAAATAATCTTTTTATGTTAAAAAAAAAAAAAAAAAAAAAAAAAAAAAAAACAATAAAAACCACCACCCTGCACAAGAATGAAATGAAATGAAATAAACTTGCAGCAATTTTTCATATTTTTAAAAGTGCAGGAAAAAAAGAAACAGACATAGATTAATGAATATAACATGGAATAAAATAAATTGTTTAGTTGAATAACAAAAATGTCTCATTTAAAAATAAATATTAAAAACAACATTTATTTTAACTTAAAAGAAAACTTTTTTTTTTTTTTTTTCATCCAACGATGTAAAATCAATTTAATGAACATCCATTTTTTTTTTTTAAATTACAGAATTAGTGAGTTGATTTCTATGGTTTGAATAATTTTAGATAACATTTAAAATTGGAGAAACGTATAAAAACAAATTGAAATAGGCATTCGTGCACTTAGTAACAGCATTAGATATGAATAAAAGAATACTTCAATGAAAATACTCCTTTACCAAAAGGATGCAATTCAAATTAGCAGATAGGACAAACAAAGATGGGCTGCATCAGTGTTGTCAACCATCTAAAGATAAAGTTATGGCCTTTCAAAAAAAAAAAAAAAAATCGTACACTCTTAGTAAATACCATTCTGTTGCTTAGAAAAAGACTTATGCACTTTAAAAATATGTATTTTTAATCAAATTTTATAAGAAAATGAAGTTTCTTAATACCGGTTTCATTAAATACGAGTGTATGATAAATGTGCTTTAAATAATACTACATTATCATCATCATTCAACTTCAAGGAGTAGGCAGGGTGCTGGCTTCGCTTCACCGGTAAATCCACTGCTTTCTCGGACGTGCTTTGGTCTAATAATACAGTATAGAACCTGTTATCCGGAATGGTTGGGACCGGGTATATTCTGGATAACTGAATTTTCTGAATAACTGGTTGGGGATTAACACGACATCTACTGATTTGATTGGCAGCATAAATGTTACTCTCTATTTTTGATTAGAACTGAACATTAATTGTTAATATACAACTACAAAATAATATAAAAAACCTCTTAATATGATCAAGATAAATAATAATCATTGAGAGAGGAAGTGGTAAATATATAACTTCTTGAGAACTTAGTCACACACTAAAAAAATAAATAAAGTACCTTACCAGATTGCTTACTTTATAAATTTTAGCTTTGGAACCTAAATAAAAAACATAAGAAATATTTAAAAAAACTCATTTTTTGCTTTTCTTTCAGAAAAAATAGGAATTGAATCGATTGAAAAATGATTCTGGATAACTGGTTTTCGGATAAGAGGTTCCATACTGTACTACTTTAAGCACAGTAACTACACACAATATTATTTAAGGCACAGCATCGGTAAAGTGTATATGCCAAATAAATCAACATTACTGATTAAAGATTAAAATATCAGTAAAAAGTGCTCCATTTTCTCATCATTTTTTGTTTTTTCATCATTATAAAGTTGTTGTGTGTTCATTTTGGATATTGAATTCTATTTCAAAGGAATGAAAGAAGTGCATTAACCTGATAAGATTATTTTCTGAGCAGCTAATAATGTTCCATTTATTGCTTTAAACTTAAACATTGGAACATAAAATGCTTTCCTTTTTCTTAAAAAGGTCGATAATTAAATTCAGAAATCAAAGACAAAGACTTAATGTTATAAACAAATATAACAATTGCATAGTTTCTGAACATTGAATACCCACTGTAAGGACAAGTAGACTTGCTAGTCTTGCACAAAATTCACCAATCATTGCAATTGGATCGAGTTTGCCCGATGATGCTTCCACGCAAGTTATGATTTATGATTGGTAAAAATAAACTCATGGTGTAAGTAAATGCGGAAATAGACGAAAACAAATTTGCTTTCGATTGTGAAATTATCATACAAACTGATTGTGAAATTATCGTACAATTTCACAAAATTCAGTCACATAATTTAGTTTCTATGTTTTATCGATTCGAGGCTCAACATATCGTATGGGTATAATAATTATCGTACAGTTGGCAACATTGGGCTGTATCCCATCGCTTAAAAAAAAAAAAAATCTGGAGTGATTCCCCTCGACTTTCCGAACACTTACGTTGAAGATCATGACCCAGCATTTGAATCGATGAATCACTCAAACATATACACCAAACTGAAGCTCCATTGAATGCACCATTTAAACACCAGGGCATTTTCAATAACTTCTCCCCATGGGCCATCCTGTCAAAGAAATCTTTGCCGTAGCCCTGTAGAAAAACTATAAGTCCTATACACATCCAAATCAATACCGGTCTTATGATGGTGGTTTATAACACGTATACCCAATTGGAACTCAAATGTACCATTTAGGAGCTATTGTGTTCACTCACATACACACTAGAGATGAGCCAGGCTCGGGCTCGTGAAAAATTTCTGTTTTATTGAACATACTCCTTGAAACAGATTTTAAAAAAGTGATTCATATGAAAAATAAAAGTATTTATAAAAAGAAAAATAGCGGCGCGGATGCCTAGAAGGCGTGTGAAGCTCTTTGGGTATTTCAGAACGGCGGCTTATATTACATAGATCATGTATAACTGTATAGCGGATCATGTATATGTGATATTGCATAGATATATTGCATAGTCATGAGATCGGACATTATTTCATAAACATAGATCTAAAGAATTAGAAAGTGCATTCAGAGTTTGCAACTATATTTGTCTTTAATTTGAACAAACGGCAAAATTTATTGTATTCTATCAAGGAATTACTTCTTTGAATTTTATTGAATTTTATTTATTTTTAGCTGAAATTTTGGGCTTGGGCTCCGACTTAAATAATATCGCTCGGGCTCGGATTAAAAGTCTTCGGGCTCGGGCTTCAAAAAATGAGCCCAAACTCATCTCTAATATACACACACACATACATACATACATCTCGTAAAAATAACATCCACGAATTCAGAAGAACTCAAAACGTGTCCCTACACCCCAATCTCGAAGTCGAATTTTTTCAGGATGACAATACTTTCCTTACAGGGTACATGTTCAGAAAGTAAAAAAGCAGAAAATAACTAAAACACAGAATTCCACGGAAGATTCTCATCCCTCTAAAATAATATCTCTCTCTCTCCTTTTTGAATCAAGGTAAAATGTCTCCATTGCCATATAACAGAGTGACCATTTGCTTGTGAGTCAACTCACAGAACAGCTGTATTCATTGAAATGTTCTTGGACAATTACGATATTTGTGTATGGAACACATGTGCACTGACACAAAGCGCCACACATGCAGAATCATTATTTTGGTGAAAGAGTTTCATGCTTAATGCATGATCTTGCCAAGTAACAACCAGGGATGAACACAAGCTGTAAAATCTTAGGAGTCAGTGAAAATTTTTAGGAGCCACATACACTACTGACCAAAAGTATTGCAAGTTTCAGAAATCTGTAATCCTTTTCGAGATGAAGCCCCCTCTCCCCCGTCAAAATTAAAAATCAATAGAATGGATATTTTTTAATGCCAGCATGTTAAATGAGTGACTTCAAAGACAAGATACAGGGATGCGCCAGCTGAAATTAAATTTTGGAGCAATTTGTGGAGCAAGAAAAAAGACATTTTTGGAGCAATTTGGAGCAAGAAAAAGTCACTTTTGGAGCATAAGAATGTCAATTTTGAAATACAAAATTTATTTTTGGAGGTAAAGAGAAAAGTCATTAAAGAATGCCAATCAAAAAAATGAAAATTAAGGAGGTTCTTAAAAACTCTTAGCTTATAACAAAAACCAGTCTTTTTTTTTGGGGGGGGGGGTTCAGAAGCTTATGAAATAAATAAAAAATTCAGTTATTTTATACATTGCTATACAAAATATCTATTTTAAATCAATAATACAATATTTACTAAACTATATTAACCCATTTATGCCTAGCGTCCCTTTTTTGGGACGGCATTTTCGCTATCAGTCAAAAGAGTTATTTATTTTTCCTATCCTTTATTCAGGAGTATAGAACCTCAACTCCACATAATATTTTAACATGACCCCGTAGGATGTTGACATTTCAATTTTTATACATAATGATTTTAAAAGAAATCATCCCTTGCTCAAGAAGTTGACATCAGAAATTTATCTATTATTGCTGGTATTCGCAAAAATCAAAGAAAGTCTCAAAGATATCTGGGCACAAATGGGTTAACTACCATCAGCAACTAATACAAATTTATATGAAATTAAATTTAAAACAGAGGTCCATTTTTACTCTTAAGGCATTGGAGGTTTAAACAAAGGGATGTCAAAGAAAAAATATTCATTTTTAAGATTAATAGAGAAAGATTGAAATTAGAATGCTTAGAATGTGTGATGACTTTTGTAAAAATTCGGGAGATTTACAAACATTTAAACATATATGGAAAAATTAAAAATGGAGCAGTGTTGCAGAATTTGGAGCAAAAATGCCCCAAAACGATCTTTTTGTAGCAGATTGGCACATCAGGGTTGATTTGGCACAATTTGGAGCAATTGGAGCAGCTGGCACATCCCTGAAGATAGCATTAAGTTAAAGAACAAAAATAATTATTTAATTTATTGAAAAAATAGCATAAAAAATATATAGGTTTTTATAGAAATCCTAATCCATTTTGGCTCGCTGGAATCAAATAAAATAAAGAATTCATTTCAAGGTTATTCTGCATAAAGAGGATCATCCATAAATGCAATGGAACTCAAGATCATTTATTAAGTTGCTGAGCAGCCTTGACTCGGATCCCAAGAGCCATTCTTTTAGATAGGGAATCCACACTGTTTGACGACACTTCTTTCGGTGTTACAGGGTGCCCACTTAAAGGATGGGTTCCAGAAGCCCTTGTTTTGTTTAGTGATTTTCAGATATATTCGTTCCAATTATACTACATAAATTCTTGAAAATATTAAATCTGGCCAATTTCCTGTCTATTTTCTCTGGGTTTATTCTTGAAATGATGGTTCGATTTCTCAAACTTGCAATACTTTTGACCAGCAGTGTATGTACTGAATTATATTAATTTAAAAAAAAAATGCTAGTCGCCAAGGTATACTTTATAGTGACCACAGCAATCCGATTTTTTGGAACCCTGGTAACAACCATTCTCAAGTGGGACGAACAATGAAGAGGTTGTTAACCAGAAGTCTATTTCGCAGTTTGAACAATGTTGTCGCAATTTCGGAAGAAGATTCTCGAAGCATGTTTGAGCTTCACCTGAAGGAGTTCCTTTCCCCTCCACTCAACAAAATCATGCCAACAACTAATGAGATGGACTAAAATTAACGAAAATTTAATTGAATGGGCAATAAAAAAAGATTCATATCTTTTTAGTTTAGCTAAAAAGTTGGATCCTCTGCCAATGTGTTAACTTTGTTAATTAACAATAGGGAAGTTATGCCTACCTTTGAAAATACTCTATTATTAGCACCAGAGTGCTATTCATTTCAACCTTGCTTTTTGTGTACACACGATTTTGGTACAATTTTTGCCTCGAGGCACTTTCCAAATGTGTTTGCCAGATAACGTGGAGGGGTGGGGGCGTTCATAAAAATGTTGAAAGTCGCACACGGTTTGCAATTTTTGATAAAGGATTGCTCAACTGGGTGCCAAAATGCGACAATTTATTATAAATATGTATTGAATGTAGTTAGCCTGGCGAACTTGTAAAATAGTTTTAGTAGGTGATTTCAATATAGATTTCAATTCCGAAGATGTGTTCTATGGAAGAGAGAAGACAAACACGGCACACTCATGGATTAGGATGCACATTCGAAACAATATTTAAAACGGTGGAGTATAGTTGTAATATACTTGGTGAAGATCGTAAAACAGTTTCAGTATGCAATTTTAAGATAGATTTCGATTCCAAAAATGGGTTTTTATAAAAGAAGGAAGAAACATACTGCTCACTCATGAATCATGATACCCTTTCCAACCTTGGAATAAGGAAGAAAATAGGGACGACGCATAAATAAGGATACGCTTTTAATCTATAGCACTTTGGTGCATATTTAAAATCTGAAAGGGTTTCAGATTTCCTTCATTTTTTATATTTGTGTGTTCTTTTATAAAGAATTTTATTTTCATTTACACAGATCCATGCTTAAAATTTCAGAAAAAAAAAAAAAACTGTTTTTGGCTAAAGGGAGACATGCAAGGTCAAAGTGCAAACATGGAGTTACCTTGGCACATTTACCTTTGCCGTAAATGTTGGGAATGACGCCGTACACCGCCTGCAGGGTCATGAGAGCTTTGGCAACATGGTGCATGCTGGTCAGGTCTTCTTCTATGTAGCATTCCTAAAAAAAACACAACAATGCTGAAATAATGCACAAAATAATGAACACATAAAGAGTTATTTGAAAATTCTGTAACATCCCAACACTAGAGCAAAGGTGAAAAATGAGATCCAATGCATGAAGTTATAGTGTGACAACAGATAGCGACACCCTCTTGTCATTGAACAGGATTGAGTTTTATACAAAAGATTTACTCTCCGTAGTTCTTTCGCCTTGATTCTAAAATGTTACTCATTTTGTACCTGGCTAAACAGGATCTTATATTGACAGAAGCATCCATTTAAATGCAGCTTCTGGCTACATTTCCCCCCCCAAAATAAGAACTAGTTACGGGGACTTTCATTTTCTATTCATCTCTGGGATGTTTTCTTTGATCTGGTTTCTTTCAAGAAATTCAATTTAACAAAAGTAATTTAACAAAAGTGAAAGTTTCAGTACAACTGGATGTTTTGCCTGAGGTAAACAATGTTTCTAGTAAGCAAAGCCTTATGGATCCACTGCATTCAGTTGATGCAGTGGATCCATAAGGCTCCATAAGGCAGAAAACATGATACGTGCTGAAACATTTTAAAATTTTGATAATGATGGTTCCATCGTGTGATAATGTCATAGATATGGAACATTCGATGGATGATATTCTCAATGAAAATGAAACTGTCAATGAAGCAATTGAATGGGATGTTGAACCGGATGCTGAGAATGAAATTTACATTCACTCTGGCAGTGAAATGTTACAATTGAATAGAAAAAATGCAGCTGTATGCTTTAGCAAACGGCCCAGATACGCAGATTCCTTTAAGAAATATTGAAGAGCTGACAGAAACTGTAATTTTAAATAAGAGATCTAATTTTACTAAAAGAAAAAATCTAAAATTCTTCCAGATTTTATTCACGCACTCGGCTGGAAGAATTTCAGATTTTTTAAAAGAATCTATTCAATCCATTCTGCCATAGAAAGGAAAATGATCACTGTAAGTGCTCCTATAGACTCCTTTTCGCATCCTTTTGTTGCTGAAAATGGCATCCATTGTTGTTGGGCCCCTAGTGGTGACATGTTTTGGATGAGTGCGTATTGGAACATCTAAAGTACCCATTTCAGTTATGAAATCGGATCCTGGATCGGAATTGAATTCGATGTTAAAATCTCCTCCTCAAACAGTCTTACCATCATCCTCCTTCAGCAACGTTTCGAATAGAGCGTCTCATGGATCTTCCTAAGAAATTCGAGGACTTGCGTAGGTCACTGCCAATCTCACTTTATCTTGAATATGTGCAATGATCCTTTGAACACCCTTGATCTGGCTCGTGTAGGCACGGGTCAAGTGTTTCCTATTCTTTTTATAAAGTGATCTTTATAAAGTTGTCCTCCATAAAAATCCTAACTCCAGATGTCTTTCTGTTTTGGAAACCACTGTCTATCCGTTCGACCCAAGTGAATCCTGGTATTTGAAAATCATCTGAAGGAATAGTCCATGTTTCCATTAGCAATTCCAGATGGCTTTCTGTTTTGGAAACCACTGTCTATCTGATCGACCAAATTGAATCCAGTTCGACCAAAGTATTCTGAGCAATATCCAATCACTCTGCAGAAAAAATGAGTCAAACAGAAAAGTGACCACGGCATGCCATGTAGACAAAATCCCGTGCTTGAAAGAAATAGCAACTGAGTGCTAAAAAAAAAATTTTTTTTTTTAAAGGGACAGATGTTTTAAAATTCAAAATAAAACTGTACCATGAACTATGTTTGATACCCAACCATTAAAACTAATTAATTTAGTAATAAAATGTATTTAAAAATGTAAATGGAAATTTACATTTTTTAAAATTATTTGTTGTTGCCAAGAAGTATTAAAATTAATACAAACGTAAATATGTGGAAGTCACGCAACATGCTTTAATATTTTCTCTTACTCACTAAATTCCTTTTTTTTTTTTTTTTTAATTTGTTCATGGCTAGTTATGGATTTTAAAGTCTTATTAAAAATTAATTGTAGAGTATTTGTGCAAGTGCTTATTTGAATTTTAAGCATAAACAAATTTATGTAAAGTGCTACCTTTGTAAGGTGACCCATTTTGTCGTTCTTGAGGGTGGTCACATTAGGCAGATTCTACCGTATATGCTGAATTTCATATTATTAGCTTCAGTAGTTTTGGTCAGGTGAAATATTGGCATACAGAAAAAAAAAAAAATAAATGACATTCATTTCCCATCCAGCTAATATTATTTACAAGCTTAAAACATATTTTGTGATACCCGTGTGGTTTTAAAACAATATAAATTGTAGGTACATTTACATCAAAATTGGAACTAAAATGAGCTTCATTTTACATCTCGGCTGCTTAAACGACGTAAAAACACTGGGAGAGTCTATAAACACAATGAAAATAAACATTAAGGAATTTTGGCATGAAAGTAATCACACAATAAGCTTTTTTTTCCTCCCCGCAATAAATAACACACGAAGAAGAGGTGTAACTTACTAAGGGCAAAAAGGGGTGCTTGTGCACAAGAAATTCATGAAAATTTAGATATAACCTATTTGAAAATGGTACTTTATTACAACAGGAAGCATTTTGCTCCCCGTAATGTTGCTTGCCAGTTTACGGCAACGATAAATGTTAAAAACAATTGCCCACTTTGAAAGAGGATTCCAGCTCCATGGATAAAACATCATTGTCCACAGGAAAGAGTTCCACGGCGTAGTCAAACACATTGGTGAAGTTGCCCCAGACACCTCGCTCCTGAAAAAAAAAAAAAAAAAAAAGCAATGGCAGAGCTTTCTTAATAGAACGGACACACCTGTCTCACTCGTGACAATTTCTTTCAGTGAACTCATTGAAGTCACTGAACTTAGATTCAAAAATTGCAAATATTGCAATTTCCGACTCATTATCTACTACGAAAGTTGAGAATTTATTCGGCACGTATTATACATTGCTGCGTGCTACCTAGTGAAGTTTCGTTTCTCGAGCTTTTGTATTTAACCAATAAAATTTTTTAACAATGGTACGAGATCGCAAAAACATATAATGGACAAGTAGAATACGAAATGTGTGGGTCCGTTTGACCTATTGACATTTTACTTACAATTTCCTCAGGCAAACTTTCTTCATTGAGTCCCACAATGCATGTCATCTAATTTTAACAATAAGTATCATGTCATAGGATCTATTTAATATTTTTATAACAGGTACTTACAGTGGCGCACACAAGGGGGGGTCCAGGGGGTCTGGACCCCCCCCCATCAGCTTTGATTTTTTTTTCTCGATTGATTATTACCCTATATCTATAGTAAATAAAATGATCCCAAAAAAAGGTAGCAATAGTTTCAGTTCTAAAAAATAAAAAAGAAATTTTTTTCTCGTTTTCCTCAACTTTTCAAAAACGAACTGAAAGAGAACATAAAACACCATCTTGTTCTCAAAACTGTACAACTATTATTTTGCTTCCTATTGTATTGTGTAGTGTATTCTTAGGGAACTGAATGGGACAAGTTTTGATGAATTCCATCTAAGGAAAACGAGTTCTTTCATCACTGATTTTTGTCAATCTGGAACATCCCTAAAAGTTGGACCCCCTCCCCCCCCAGCCAAAAATCCTGTGTGCGCACCTGTGTACTTACATTTTTTAAATTCGGCTCTTAACAGAAATTCATATACTACATTGCTTGTACCTTTTTTTTCGGCGATTTTTTAGAAATCAAGCATAGCTGTGATCAATGTTATGCACCAAGGAAGTCATGGAGTGACGGGTCCTTTGGACCACGGATTCAATATTCTAATTTCTATCCCTGGATTTCTTCAGTCTGTTAATCAATCCCATGGATGGATGATACATACTAGACATGTAACGAATAGTGATTTGGCCAAATAGCCGAATATTTGGCAAATAGTTCAGGCCGAATTCCGAATATTCGGCACCTAGTTTAGGCCGAATATTAAAATTTTCAAAATTTCATTTTAATTGTAAATAAAATGACATTTTGAAATGTCACTTTTCAAAAAATTTGTAATTAAATACTAAATAAACACTAATTAAAATTCATTCTATATTATTTGTAGGTACTTAAAAATACACAACAGTATATTATCTGTAAAACTAAAAAATCTTGGGCATGAAAAAATATCTTTTACAAAGTTAAACACTAATAGAAGCATAATTATATTTCGAGATATTCATAATTTAATAAATATGCTATGGTAATGCTATGGTGCTATGCATAATTTAATAAATATGCTATGGTGCTTTTCAAAATTATTTGTAATTGAGGATCTGAAAAGATTCCTCCTACCCCCGCCCCTTAAAGAAGGTGGAAAACCAGGTCAAGTAGTGTCACAAAGTAGAAAAGTTTGCATTTCTGTAATATTATTAAATACATTAGATTATGTTTCATTCAGATTAAAATTCAATGACTTATAATATTTTATAATATGAAATTAACATATTGAAGTAACTAAGCAATATGATTTGTAAATGCATTTAAAAATACAACTTTGTTCTGAAATTATTCAGCTAATATTTAACAATATTCAGCCGAATTTTTGTTCAGTATTCGGCTTACCGAATATTCAGCAAAACAGCCAAATACCGAATAGTGGCCGAATATTCGTTACATCCCTAATACATACAAGGATTATATCATGCATCCATCAAAACGAACTTTTATTCACACGAACTAAATTCTGGACCCTTAAATGCATGATTATTTTAGTGTTTGTTTATTGAACAAGCAACGTGGAACTTTAAATAAAGAAAAAAATTCTTTATAAAATTCTGTAATAGTAAGCTTAAGACTGTGATTAAAACTTCAATTTTATATGATTTGTTTATGAAACTAAATTGGGTGTATTGCCAAAAGGCAATATCACACATTTAAGGGCTAAGACCCTAAGTAGAAATTTTTTTTAGAACTTAATAACATGCATTGAACCTTAAGTAAAACAAAAAAGCGGGGCAAGAATCTGAAAACAGATTTCCTTTATATATAGCATTACTTAAAACTGATAATGTGTATTGACAGTAATATACCGAGTGATTCAAAATAGATGTTAAGGCAATTATTTTTTAAACCGTTCGTGATCGAAACCTACTTCTAATTAGAAAAGTTTGTCCAATTAAGAGTCGCTTTCAGATAGGACATTTTTTTACAGGGGTTAATAATAGGGGATACATATTAAAATACTGAATTTAATTTTTATACGGTCCCTCCTTTCCTACCCTTTATATTGAGAAGAATATTGTTCTTTGCCTAAGAAACTTAATAAAACAAATCCCGTGTCTCTAAGTGAAATAGTTAGTGAGAAAATTAATTTTGAAAAGAATGACTTACACCACTTTACCTACTGTGTTGGCGTCCGTTTTCAGGCAAAAAAATCTTTACTTTAGGGGACCCACTATGAGTTGATAAAAAATAAATAAAGATCCCATTGCTGGGAGAAGCAGTTAAACGTGTTCCAATGCGTGAAATGAATAGGTGCAATTTTACCTAAAAGGATCGGTGCTGCTTTATGAAATGAGTGATAATTTATTCTTTTAGGGGGGGTCATTCACTCATTACATCACTCTTGTAGAGAAGGAATTTTAAAGTGTAAAAGGGAATGACAAAATAATAGCGTAGGTTACTATGGGGTGGTCACTTTCTCTATAAACTGTCAAACATGCTTTACAGGAAAATTCTAGCTAAATAGGATTTCAGCTTAGGATTTCAGGTGTCAGCTGTGTCTATCGAGTCACTATTAACATAAATTAACATCCGTTGAAAAGTAATTACTTTTTTCTCACCTTTGAGACATCCCCTTAGTGCTTGGCGACAAATACCACAATTTTCAAATTGCAATATCTTACTAACTATTTCATTTAGAGACATGGGATTTGCTTCATTAAGTTTCTTAGACAAAGAGCAACATTCTTCTCAATATAAAGAGTAGGAAAGGAGGGACCGTATAAAAATTAAATTTCATATTTTAATAGGTATACAACCCCCAGTAAAAAAATGCCCTATCTGAAAGCGACTCTTATTTGGACAAACTTTTCTAATTAGGAGTATGTTCCGATCACTTACGGTTTAAAAAATAATCGCCTTAACATCTATTTTGAATCACCTGGTACATATATACAGTAGAAGACCCAAAATCTGCAAGGCTCTAAAATCCGCACTGTCTGTTCAATGTAAACAATGAAATCTGCCCTGCCAGCTGCAAGTTCAGAAAACTATAGTATAACCACAAAGTAAAACTAAATAAGCTATTCCTACTTGAAAAAAATTTTTTTAGGAGTCTGTGAGCTCTAATTTTAACATGGATCACTTTCAAATGACTGACAGTGACATAATGGACACTGAATTAGGATCACATGATGCAAACTCTGACACAGTAACAAGTGAGGATGATCAAAAAGTGGATAAATTAACATTGAATGAAGGTTAGGCTGTGAGAAAGAAATATCTCAGATTTGTAGAGCAACTCAGCTGTGTCACGAACAGAAAGTAATGAAAAAAAAAATAAATAAATAAATAAAAACTATCATTAGAACATCCCAAAGTCCTGAACTATTGAATATACATGTTTAAATAAGTTGTTCTATAATCCTCATAATTTTGTATATTGCATTAATCCTCTGTATTTTTATATCATGATTTTAATTATAAGTAACATGATTTGATCTCTATTGTATTTTTTTTCTATTATTTTCTGAGGGGACATGGAAATAGAATAAATTTTCTATTATGACCCAAAATCCGCAAAATTCTAAAATCTGCACAAGGTCTGGAACCAAGCTGTGCGGATTTTGGGTCTTCTACTGTATGTGCATTAAATGACAGGCTTAGAGATTTGATAATTCCTTTATATACCAATACGTAAAAATTTTGCATCCAACTGAATGCAGAGTTTCTATTATCCACAGAAAAAAACAAGCCATTTTGGCCCACATTATTATTAGATTGATTATCTGTGAATAAGCTACTGCCACTGAAGGAAATATTTCTATTCTCATTTTTTTTTAAAAAGAACACCGAAGGATTATAAGCTGCAGTACATAATTTCAGCACAAACACCATAAATGAATAAAGACACAGTATTTCACAGAGGAGACAAAATGTGAAGAAATGGCACACACCGAGAGCTTTTCTTCGCACAGAACAGTCTTGCCAGGAACAAACAGGATATGGAATTCTTTCTTTGGCGCACGGTAACTTTCCACCCTGAAAGTGTTAACATAGACATCTTACAATATTAGCCTCTCAATGGAACTACAAGTCTAAAAAATTGAACATACAGCTAAAAAAAAAAAGAAACAGGCAATAACGTGAAAGACGACAGACTTCGTAAAAAACCAAGTTGTTGGTTAAAAACGATGAATCAGTTCAAATAATAATCATAAGTTAATGAGATTTAAGTTAAAGCCTGAGACTGAAAAGCGTTACATTTGGAAAAAAACCATCCTAAACTCCAAACCATTAGATCGACAGCTACGTAACACCTATTTTAAATGACCATTCTTTTAAAGAAGTGTAATTCATAATACAACCATTCACATAACTAGATATGTTTGCATGCTCCAAGAATCTGTTCCTTAATAAAGTATTCTCTAGGATTAAATTGTTTATTTTTATTATTTTTTGCTTATTAAATTGCTATGCTATTTGGAAATACCATACAGAAAAAAAAACATTTTATTAATAATTTATTTGAAATTCATTCAATTATGCAAGCTGCGATGTTAAAATTAATTAAATTGGACATTAAAATGAAAAAAAGAAACTTCAAAATAATTTCAGGGACAGCTGGGATCGAACCCGCAAACACGAGTACCGCAAATCAGCACGTTTACACTCTACACCATTGAGGCTTGCTTTCTTTTGCATCAAAAATATATTTAAGCTGCATACGCTGATTTTTGAATGTTTGGAGTGTGATTTCTTGAAAACGCTTGTAAGTTGCGTCCTAAAATTTGCATCCGTGATTGTACGTCTTATGAGCTATATTTGTACCAAATTTCATTCATATCAGTGATTCCAAGGTCGTGCCCTCTCCTTGTAAGCTCCGTTCACCCACTAGCTTTAGCTAGATAAAGTGGAATGGCTTGGTAGGACTTAGGGTGGCCTTACTAGGAGATAAACTCCTGACATATTTCACCCATCCCGTCCAGGCACCCCCCTGATATAATGTAACAGCTACTAGGACTTAGGGGGCCATAACGTTCAGTGACCACTTTGATAGTGTTAGTGAGCATAATTTTTGGTACTGCTCTAATTTTCGATTTCGATGCCCCCACTCCTCCTCCTGTTACATCTGAACCTTGTCAAATATTAGTCATGATATTAAATACTAAGATATTTAATAGAAAACATATTGAATTTTTCCATCCATTAAAAACAGTATATGTTTTTAAAAATTAAGTACCTGTAATGATTCTTTCAGTTAGGGGTCGCAAACCGGGATACCGAATTTCAAAAATACCGGAATACCGGGCCGAATTTAGGTCTAATTAATACCGGTATTCATTTCCCAAAAACCGGGATATTCGGTATTTTCGGTTTTAGTAAAATAAATAGAAAACAAATACAAATAGAAAAAGTGACGCGCCATTTCATTCAAATTACGCGCCCGCGAGTTCGTTCACCTTACGACAAGACCGAGACAGAGAGAATTTATTAATTTTATGTTTTATGAGAATTAATTAGAAGTGCATCTTTTTGGGTTCGTTTTGTTTATGTTGCGACTGTTGTGAGATGTTTAAGTTTGATAAACATTTTATTTTTAGAACTGATTTCTAGTAGGAATCCTACTTCCTAGTCAAACACTCCATTTAATTAAAGTATTTGAACTCGTTAACCTAAGTTATTTTAATAAAGGAATAAACGGGCATTGAGTATTAGTAAATTATTGCTAAGAACTAACTGATTCATTACCAACGTATCCAATAATAAACCGTGTGTCAATGAATATTTTGTTTTATTTAGCAGATAAATTCATTTAGGTTAGGTACCTACTTACTATTTCTATGCAAACTAACTTTATAATACTAAATTTGCTAATTTTAGCTTCATCCCGGAAATATCGAAAATACCGGATGATCGGTATTGGTCTGGAGCCAAGACCGAAAATACCGGTTTTGCTTAAATGATTCGGTATTGCGACCCCTACTTTCAGTATTTTGTTCACACTTAGTTTTTTTTTTTTTTAATGTCTGTACATTTACAGGCTCGTTTTTGTTTTGTAAAAGTTATAATCGAGAACATCATTTGTCTTACTTTAGAACATAATCGGCTATGATGTCCATGAGATGCAGCTTGGGACGAACGATGAAAATGACATTCTGAGCATTGATGTCGGGAAACACGCTTGGCTCCAAAGTGAACATCTTGGTGACTTCATGTTCCTATAGAGGACATTTATTTATTATTCATGAAAAATTCATCTAAGGTATTGTTACATACATGGAAACATCTTATTTATTGCTCAGCAGGGTTGGCATGGTTTAAACCAACTGGTTTAAACCACGGTTTAAACCAAATGGTTTTTTCTCAAAAAAACCAATTGGTTTTTTTTTAAAGAATAATTTAAAATTCTGAATACTACAGATAGAATATTTTCTGATATCTTTTAAAATCATCCTTACAAGTATCAACAATAAGTTTTATATCAATCTAATAGATATCTTACTGTTTTATCATTATTAAAAATTATTAATGAAACTTAAATTATAGGCTGCATTTTTAATTTGTTTCTAAAATAGAGGTTTTGTGATTTAACTTATTTTTAAACCTTAAAAATATCATTTTGAACAACTTATCACCCTTATTACTGATGAATCAAAGTGCACGATTGCACGTAAAATGTAGTAAACAATTAATATTGTATTATATTATATATTAAATATAAAAAATAGTATCTCTCAATAAAATATTAAAATTGAATGATTTCAGTGTCC
Organism: Cheiracanthium punctorium; assembly: GCA_038373885.1. Taxonomy (NCBI): domain Eukaryota; kingdom Metazoa; phylum Arthropoda; class Arachnida; order Araneae; family Cheiracanthiidae; genus Cheiracanthium; species Cheiracanthium punctorium. The sequence continues at coordinate 269,473 of JAWZYV010006648.1, read as the reverse complement.
ACATAAGTATAGCAACAATTGTTTATTTTCTTTTTTAATTACTTTCAGAAGGAATACTAATTGTAATTTGAATATTTTATAATTAATTTTATTTATAAGTATGTAACAGTAATTATAAAAGGATTTTTTAAAAAAAAACCTGGTTTAAACCAAAAAAAACCCGGTTTTTTGTTTTTTTTCAAATAAACCGTTTTTTTTTTTCCAACCCTGTTGCTCAGTACTGACAAATAACAACCAGAGCCTGATCATAGGTGGACGAGGCAAGAGGTTATTTTGGGGGCCCTATACTATCACAAGTATTTAACTTATTTTTGTTGGCTGTTGCATTTTCCTGACAAAAATAAAACATTTTTAAAGAATACTCAAATTGAATAAGACTCTGTATTTAAAAGTGAGTTTAATATTTTTTTTAGCCCGTTTGTATGATTAGGTGCGATCCTTCAAGAAATGGCCATGACGAGGCACGGGAGCCAAGTTCCTCACTCCAAAAAATTTTCTGGATACACCAAAAAGTTCGAAATTTTCTTTCCTTCATCATGAAATGAAAAAAAATGTTAACGAATGGATATTTTGTAATAAGCATACATATAGGGCCATACTCTACGCTTCCAAAACTCCTCACTTCTTGTTTATGGATCCATCAGTCTTAAAGACCCTTGAATTAGAAGAACAATCAATAAATTTCCAAGTTCATTTATTGTCAAAAATGTTGCGATAGATATTACAAAAGAAATTGAGTTTCAAAAAATTTATTATTGCAGTATTTATGAATATGTAATAAATCATGATAACAATAAATCAAACGGTTTTGGGGGCCCTTATTTTTCTGGGCCCCCGGGCTATTGCTCCGCATGCCCGTGTGATAATCAGACTCTGATAACAACAGAAATTAATATCAATAGGCCTTTTTTTTCGCACGAGTTCTATTAATTTTAAACCTGAAAAAAGTGTGGACAAATTTGAATTGTAATTTTCCATTTCTTTTTTGAATTCTGTAAGAAAGTCATAAGGTCGACATCAAGCACATAGCCAGGTGATTCGAGTAGCAAGGACAAAGCCTCCAAGATGGTTATGCATTTCCAACTGTTTTCTTCGACTCCCCTGAGAGGTCCTTTAAGTATTATGTAAGCGTATTTTTGGCCATTTAATTTAAATATCGTTTGGGTGCAGCTCAGCGCAGAATTAGCATCCCTGGAAAGGGTATCCAAATATGTAAATCTTAACCCCTTAACCGTCGTATTATTTTCAAGAAAACGGTCATAAAAGTGCTTATTTCTTTTATTCCAGAAAATTGTATAAAACAAGTGCCTATATAGTATATTTATTCATTTTAAGGTTTTGGACATTTTAAGCACTAGAGAAAAAAAAATAATTTTTAGGAAAAGCCAACATTCAGGGTCATTGTGACTGAATGTGTGTTTTGTAGTAAGCAGGGAATCATTAAAAATATATGTTTTAAACACTAGAAAGTTTTATTAAACTTACTACGTAAAATAAGTAAACATTTCTAAAATTTTCTTTGAACATAAAAAAAAAAAAAGTAAGCTAAGATTGCATAATGCATATCACAAATACACGTGTGTTTGAGTACTGCTACCATGTATTTAAAAATAAACTATCTCCGAATTAAGTTAAAAATACTCTGGTATTGTCATCTGTTGTGTAAAAATTATATATTACAAAAAAAATCCGGTGCATCAGAATTGGAACGCTCTTATCTTTCTGGCGCATTTTTTTGAACAGTAGTGCCCGGAAATTGGACGGGCACGAGAAATAGAGGGAGAAAAATTAGCCTGTGATTTTGACAGGAGCGAAGGTTAAGGGGTTAATTCTTGGTTTGTTGTTCCTTGGAGAAGACCTTAAAAACATCGCCATTTTGCTTTGCCCCCCCCCCCTGCCCCCAAAGAAAGTTTTTTTGCACACTTAAAAGCAGTAGAGCATGTTTTGAGCAGCTGAAGCTGAAATAATTCATAATTTTTTATTTTATATTTTTAATGATGCTTTCATTAATATGCTTGGTTTTTATCTGCTACTTTTATTGATTATTGAAATGTTAGAGGAATTTTTCAACGAAAAGATGAGCTAAACTGGAGATAAGATCTATTATGAATAACAGAAATACAGCCGCTACAGCCGGAATTGACACGTTGAAAGCAAGTTAAGCTCCTATAGACTTAACATTTGTGCTACTAACCCAGTAATTTCTGATTTTCTTGTTCAATCCTCCTCGGCATAAAATGAGTCTGACTGTAATATTTAGCAAAACATTTTTGCCAAAATTTATGAGGCATGTCCCCGTGCTGTGAAGTGTCAGACAACTTTTTTTAACCCTTTAATGTTGCGGTGTCCTCACCGTGAGGACACCATACTCTGACGTTTTGACTGTTGCCAGTCACAAAGAATAGATTTGATTTCTATAAAAATAGTTGCGGGTGACATAATCCCACGAGAATCCTTTACTTTTTAGCACGTCGTTTCCCGTAAACAGTTGTCACGGTTATTTTTAACAGCACTGACATCTGCCAAAAAATGGAAGAGTGCAAGAACAGCCGGATAGATTGCCCAAATCTGGAAAAAGGGCAGCCATTGCCATCGCTCGACTTAACTACCAGCAAAGAGGGGCGGACGATCGAAAATGTTCATTGTGTGCCACAGATCGAGAGACCCCTTTTTTGATGCACCTGGCTGTGCCCCCGGGCACAGCCAGCTGGGGGGGGGGCATGTATTTTTAAATGTTATTGTTTATTAGAGTTAATATTGTTATTAGAGAGCCCGGTCCGACAGACTTTCTGCAACCAGTCCTAATGAAGAGAATAAGTCCTCCAAATTGAAACACTATCCAATACTTTAAATTCAAAAAATAAAAACGAAACTCAAAAAGAGCGCACACTTTCTAAGAAAAAAAAGGGGCCAATTGCTTGTGTTTTTATATGCGAGCATGCATACATAAATATTGAGAAATATTAAGCAATAAAAAATAAATACGTACGTGGAAAAATAAAATGATTGAATAAATCAAGTATGATCATCTACTAATTCCCGTCCACGATACTTCTAGCACAAAATTTTAGCCACTTTCGTCTTTCTACACTTCAAATCCAGAACACTGAGTTAAAAATAAATAAAACAATGAACGAAAATTCTATTTGCAAACCAGACGGGTGATCACGCGCTGACGACAGCTTTTTTACCCTCCCGTTCACGATGGTTGAGCCCCCCATTTTCCCCCTCCTTATGCAAAACACACACGGCTTGATGCTTTCGTGGTCCGAAAAAATGCGTTTGCAGTTGCCTTTCGGTTTTCCCAGGTCTGACAAAATAGGAAGGATTTAAAAAAAAAGGGATACCGAAAAAAAAAAAATGATTCTTTTGGAGAAATTTTCCGGACCCCATTATCCAATTTCCCGGTTTTTTTTCCAGACTTTCTGGACCCATTTTCCAAATTTCCCGCTTTTCTGGATTGATAGAACACCCTGTATAATGATCCCATTCTGGAAGGGAAGAATGTATAATACCTGCAGTAAACACAAAACTTTGCTATGAGACCCAATGGGGCCAGTCAACTTCTCGTCCCAGATCAAGGCCTAGAAAAAGGAAGAAAAAAACCAAAAAGACATGAATTTTTAAAACTTTATAGGGGGAAATTCGGTTACTGGGTGTCCTCGCCAAGCGCCGATGTGTCGCCAAGCTTGGAGTTTGGTCGAAAGTTTGTTTACTTTAGCCTTAAGAGTCAGATGTCTGTATTAACCTGTGTAGATTGAGTTGAGGTGTTGGATGATGCTGTAGTTTGATGAAAAAACGCTCGGTGGGTTCATTAAACGATACCAGGATGTTTGGTAAAGGGATTTTGTGATTGGTTAAGGCAATTTAACTGTAATCGGTTAAACGAGGTTTTAAAACGAGGAAAATTGGAATCTGTGAGTGAGTTCTTGTTTTGTGTTATTTGTGTTTGGTGTGTGGTTAGTTAGTAAAAGAAAGCTTTTTGGTGTTATGTTATTAGCTGTTGTGCGTTTTGGATATTTTTCAGGAGTTTCTTTAGATAAAGGTAAGTGTTTTTTTTTTAAGAATTTTTGCAATTGCTTAAGGTTTTCAATGTGAATTGTAAATGTGTATAAGTAGGTTATTTAATCTACCGATGTTGTTTTGAGTTGAAAACGGGCCTGTGTTTGCCCAGTTTACATTAGCTGTATGAGTAGGTTGCTTAATTCACTGTTGTTTTTTTAGTTAAAAACGGACCACTGGTTGCCGAGTTTACATAGCTGTACAACTAGGTTGCTGAATCCACTGAGGTTTTTTTAATTAAAAACGGACCACTGGTTGCCGAGTTTACATAGCTGTACAACTAGGTTGCTGAATCCACTCAGGTTTTTTTAGTTAAAAACGGGCCACTGGTTGCGTAGTTTACATAGCTGTACAACTAGGTTGCTGAATCCACTGAGGTTTTTTTTAGTTAAAAACGGTCCACTGGTTGCATAGTTTACATAGCTGTACAACTAGGTTGCTGAATCCACTGAGGTTTTTTTTAGTGAAAAACGGTCCACTGGTTGCATAGTTTACATAGCTGTAGAACTAGATTGCTTAATATTCTGAAATTTTTTTAGTTAAAAGTGGTTTACTGTTTGCTCATTTTTAATTGCCTGTTACTGAATTTGCTGACAATTTTTAGTGTTAAGTATGGATGGTGTATTTTGTTTTATTGTTTTTTTTTTAAGTGGAATATCTGTGTAATTTTAATGTGTTAAAGTAATTTGTATTTCGTGACAGTGCTCAACATGTTGTATTATTTTATCGTATTCTAAAATGGTGTTTCACTCGTGAAAAATTTGGCGACAAAAAAAAAAAAGCGCCAAGTAGGGGGTGTTGGCGAGAAAAAAAAAGTCGCCAAAAATAGGCGACACCCGGTAACTGAATTACTCCCACTTTGGGGCTAATAATAAGGAATCTACATCGCTAATTGCAAGGGAGGATTTTGCTTTGTGCTTCTGAGAGTGGATTATGTGTCTGTTTCATTTTCCTTATGATTTTACTTTAGGGATTCTTTATCGTCAGTTACACTACTGGCCAAAAGTATTGCAAGTTTGAGAAATTTAACCATCGTTTCAAGAAAAAGCCCAGATAAAATGGACCGGAAATTGGCCAGATTTAAATATTTTTGAGAATATTATGTAGTATAATTTTAAAAAATGCATCTGAAAATGACCCAAAAACAAAATGAGACCTACAGGAACCCATCCTTTAAGTTGGCACCCTGAAACTTCAAAGGAAGTGTTGTCAAACAGTGTGGATTCCCTATCGAAAAGAGCGGCTGCTGGGATCCAAGTCAAGGCTGCTCAGCAACATAATAAAGGATCTTGAGTTCCATTGCATTTATGGATGATCCTCTTTTTACAGAATAACTTGAAATGAATTCTTTATTTAATTTTATTCCGGTGAGCCAAAATGGATTAGGATTTCTATAATAATCTATATGCAGTTGAAGGCCAGAAATCCGCCGACCTAAAATCCGCAAACGTCCGAAATCCGCACACCTTCTCTGATGTAAATAATGAAATTCGCAGTATTCTGCCAATGATCGAATTGTTGAAAAGTGCCTTGAATCCAGATAAATAGGATTCTGATGATAATGATAAAAACTTGGGTAATAATAATGATAAAAAAAAAATCCATTTGATAAAAAGTTTAAAGTTAAGAGAAGAATACCTTAAAATTTTCACAACAGCTAAGTTCTGTAACAAAACAAGAATGAATGATAATTCTGTTTTAAATATTCTGATGAAAATATGCAGTTTAAACAGTTATTGTTTTAAACTGCATATTTAAAACAGTTATACAATTTGCAAAATTAAATAAATAAAAGAAAGAAAACCAAAAAATAGAAAAAAATATTTTAAAACAAATCACCATAGAACATGTTTTCAAAATTAGAGAAAGGAAATTTTGAAACTATTTGCTTTGCTTGTCCTTCATGTAATTTCCTTTTTCTCCTATACTTTTGTATTTAAAGTGAAAATATAAGTGAAATACATTTGACTGTGTTTTTATTTCATCGTAATTGTATTCTCCTTTTCTTAAATCCGAAATATAATGATTTATCTTCTATGGCCTGAAATCTGCAAAATCCTAAAATCCGCACAAGCCTTGGTCCCAAGCTGTGCGGATTTCTGGCTCTCTACTGTATTTTTATGCTATTTTTTTCAATAAATGAAATAATTATTTTTATTCTTTAACTGAATGCTATCTTGTCTTTGAAGTCATTCATTTAATATGTTGACATTAAAAACTATCCATTCTATTGATTTTTAATTTTGACGGGGGAGAGGGGCCTTCATCTAGAAAAGGGTTAGATTTTTTAAACTTGCAATACTTTTGGACAGTAGAGTAGTTAGCTATCTCGGGGAATTTTGTCGGTAGAATAGATGTTTGGAATTTGAAATTTTTTCATGTTATGGATGGCAAAGGAATGAAATATGTTAGTGACTGGTGTATGACAAGGAAGTATGTGTGTTTGTTATACACACATACTTCCCATACACACATATGTGTGTTTGTTAGGAAAGTGGTGTGACTAAGAGGCTAAATAAAAGAAAGCATGCTAGTGATGGGTTTGTTGGTTTTAGTATAGAGGAAAGAGTGAGTTATAGCAATATATTAAGCCGATTATGGTGAAAGAGAAGGGGGAGTCACGAGGTAAAGCACAGAAGACATGATGATGGCACATTTCTGGATGGTGAAGTAAGTGACTGAATTAAAAAAAAATAAGGTAAGTGCTTTTATTTAATGAAGTTTTTTAGTACTTTTAACCCCTTAAGAGTCGTATTATTTTCAAGAAAACGGTCATAAAATTACCTATATTTTTATTCAAAAAATATTGTATAAAAATAAGTGTATGAACAATGTATGCATTCATTTTAAGGCTTTGATATAAAAAAAAGGCCCGTTCTTAAGAATTGAAAAGCTCCAATTTTTTTTTTTTTACGCACAACTTTTGAACTCTCCAGCCCGGAAATATCACGGGAGCGAGACGGAAGGGGTTAAAGTGATATTGGATGTTTTTTACATTTTTGTTTGTATTATTTATATGGGTTACTCTCATTTTACATTAGCTGTATAGCTAGGTTGTTAAATCCACCAAAGTTTTTATAAGTTAAAAATGAGACAGTGTTTGCCCGGTTTACCTTAGCTGTATAACTAGGTTGCTTAATTCTCGAAAGTCTTTTTAGGTTAATGGACCAGTGGTCGAAGATTTTTGAGTTATTTTGTAGTGAGTTAGAGGTTCTTTGTCAGTGTAATTTATGCGCTATTTTGTTTGTTAAAATTATTTGAGTTTGCTTTGCTGATCATGCAAAGTTCAGAATCAAAGCATGCATGGTTCAGAATACGATTGGCAACAGTTTGCCAGCACATTCGATGAAAAAAAATTTGGCTGGAATGACCACCGGGATAATATGAAAGTACCATTTTTTTAAATCACTTTTAAAGTGTTTTTTTATGAGTGCTATTTATCTGCTATTCTAATCATGCAATCCACCATTTTTTTTTTTTTTTTTTTGGAGCTAAAAATGGCAGTGTTGCCCTGTTTATAATAGCTGTACAACTAGGTTGCTTAATCTGTTGTAGATTTTTTTAGGTCAAAAACGGTCCACTGTTTGCTCATTTTAAAATAGCAGTTGCTGATTTTGCAGACGTTCTTTAGGTTAAATATGGACCGGTGGGTGAAGATTTTTGAATAATTTTGTAATGAATTCGATGTTTTTATCTGTTTTTGTCAGTGTCATTTACAAGCAATTTTAATTAAAAAACAATGCAATAATTAAAAATTGTCCTCCATTCCTGTTTTACATTTTGGGGACAATTTGAAAAACGTCCTGAAATTGGGGACTGTCCCCGAAAATGGGGACGTTTGGTCACCTTACTATCGCCGTGTTTATAAAGGGCGGGCACCGTCTTCGTCGATTTCAATTCCACATTCCCCACCGTCTTCAAATTTCTAGAACTGGTGCATTTATCGCTAATATGTTCACGTTCGTCTTCATCTAATTCCTTTGGAAACGTCCCCAACGTGGAGTGATTCTTTAGGCTGGCGACTGTGGAGGGGGAGGTTTTTTAAAGTAGAAGTCTGCCAAATCTCGTTTCAATACAATGCAAATAGTTCTTTATTAATTGTACTATACATTTAAATTGGCTTCAAACAAAATCAATCGCATAATATGCACAAAGGAAGAAGAAAAGAGTTACAATAAAACTAAGTAAGACAAATTTCAAATATGAATTACTTTAGAACCAGGACATTTATCAAGGCAATCTAGCAACAATCTACGAGCATCGTCTCTTAATAGCGAAACATTAACTCGCCCACTGGATAGATGATCAGCCATGTTATTTATTGTTGATATATATCACCATAATATCACTGATAAAGTATAAATAAAAAGAATCAAAAACTGCAGCAGACTGTTACAAACGATTCTTTATATTGCCAACAAAGATCTTTAAACTTTTTACTGGCCGCGTTCGTAAACGCCAAACGAGTTAGGAACTAAAACTGAGCATAGATTAGGTTCATTGAGTTTTTTGAGAAGATTACTTTCTGTGTTTTTTCATTTTAGTGAATTCAAAAATGCATGTTTTAGTGTTAGATCGAAGTTGATTTAAACTGTTATTGTCGAAATCTCTTGCTATATACCTTTGAAAAAATGAAGTTTACATTGAAATTTCTAAATTTTGATCTGTAAACCCACGAAACTAAATAAACTGAAGTTGTTCGTAAAGTCATTTACGAATGCACCCACTGGATGAATACACTGACATTTGTGCACTGACCAATGTAGATTAGTGGAAAGATCATTTTATATAGTAAATTCTCAAAAAATATTGAAACTAAATTCACAAAAGTTGATATTTTCACATAAATATATTAATCGAATGATAATAATGGCTGAATGCTCTTTGTGATAGTGCGCATGCTTATGACGTACTGTCTTTAATCACAAGAAGAGTCTAAGTTTGTTTACATACACAACAGTGACAACATAGGGGTGTTTGTGTGGTCCGGTGTTGGTAAGGTGTGTAATGCTTAATAAATTAATAAGAAATAATTGAACCAATAAGGGTTAATAATTGTTGCGGGGGAAACAATGTTTGAGTATTAAAAATAAGGGGATAAATAACTAATGAAACTGAAGGGTTAAGTGTTCTGGAAAAACGTTTCTTTCACGTTATTTATAAAGGTGTAAGTTAAGCAGAGTTTGTTGTTGATTCTTTATATGGTTTTATGACAAAGGTGCCACAGGGTAAGGCCGTAGTGCGATAAAACATCTCAAGTTCCAGAAATAGTAATTTGTGTAAATTCTTGTAAGTTAAGAAACTTAATAAGCTAACTGAAAGATATAAAAAAGTAGCATCGATTCTGTGAAACAAATTTTTAAAATAAATCTTTAAAAGTTGATTTGCTTGTGGACTATGGCGTAAACTAGCAAGTAACATTCAAAATGGGTTTCTTATTATAAGAAGTATCATTTTCGAATTGGTTATATCTAAATTTTCTTGAGTTTAGGGGCCATTTGGATCATATTTCCCTTAGTAAGCTATGCCAATGCATGTGGATATTTTATGAATGCTGTCTATCTAGCTCCTACAACAATTCCAAGTGCCATAAGATGGAATCAATTGCATGCGTTTCCTCTGTAATTTTAAGATATTTTGTTCCGAAACCAGTTTTTAAAACTCGGATAAACAACCATCCTATTTTATTTTACTTCTTTTAATCTTCCAGTGCTATTTAAATAAAACTGTACTTTGTATTGAGATCAAGAATCTGAGAAAGTGACACACCTGTGATTCCTGCCATATCAGATTTTCACCAAAAGATTCCTAGTTGTTATTTATCTTATCAATGCTACAAATCCAGAATGTTTTGTTCCAAAGTTGAGTTGTTCCTTTTTTTATGGCCCACCCAAAAAGACCGCACAGGACACAAAAACGGGCATTTTTCTCAGACGTGGAAAGCTGTGGTCAAAAACTCTGTGTGGGAACAACCTGCAACAAAATTTCTTTCATATCTGGAATGTTAGAGGATTGGACTTCATGAAATATTTGAGAAATCTGAGGCAGGCTGTTGCCGAAAGGTCACACACACACACAAAAAAAAAAAAACATTTTTTGTCATTTTTAAGGCTTAACCATAGCTTGCACCTTCAAGTTTCCATAGCAAAAGAGGTGTCCTTTGAAAGAAATGTATTAGCACTTATAAAAAATGCATATAAAGTTGAGTCAAGTTGAATGCACTTTTAGATTTATAAGACCAATATCTGAAAATTTTTGTTTTTGACTGATATTCAAAGTGTCATAAATTCTTGCGGCAGACGTTTATTGAAAAATCTTTTATGGATACGTCCACCTGAAATGAAACTTTTTGCTGAAAAAAAAATCTTATTCAATATATACTAATGTAATATATCAGTTTAAACTAGGAAAGTTGGGGCATATGAATTTGTAAGTTGTTATTTGATAAGAGTAAGTATAGAGTGAAAATTTGCTGGTAATAATGATTCTAAACTTATGGTTGCTTTTTAATGGTTCCTTAAATGGCTGCTTTTTGGCCTAAAAACTACCACTTATTTAGTTATATAATTTCCTTACTTTTGCTCATAAAATGCAATTCTTCAGTATATAAATTATCAATTTATTATCAGATCTATCATATGTGCAGAGTTAAAAGTTTCAGAATAACCTTTAAACACAATTTTAACTGTATTTAATAATAGATACTTAAATGTCACAAGAGTAACAGAAAACATAAAAGTTTTAATTTTAGAAAAAGTACTTGATATTTTTACTTACAACTTTTTATCCTCTAATTTGGTGGGTTAACACATATTTTGCACTAATTGTTTTATTTATGTCATGCATGGAATAGGCCTTAGAGTACTGTCAAAAGAGTAACAAATGTATTCTAAGTGTAAGATTTCTATAAATAATCTGACAGAATGTTCAATTCAAAACAAAACTTGAAGTTTAGTTGTTCCCTGTCTAGTTTTTTAAAGTAGTCTTAATTGTATTCGATGGATTTCATGCAAATAAAATTATTTTTAAAAATTAAATTATATTTTACACATTTTTCAAATAAGTTACTATATTTTAGTAATATACCTACTTACTTATTGATATATTTCTTGAATCAGAGGAAGAGATAGAAAAAACTAAAGAACCTATGTCAGCACTTTGGGAGAAATTACCAAGTTTGTTTATGTGGCACCCAAAAAATTCATTTTGTTTAAACCAGAGAAAATGTCATTACTCATTACAAGCCATATCCGCAGTACGATCCTTTAGAGAATTTGCTTTCTACAAAGTAAGTGCTGAAAATGTAGAAACAAGACAATTGACATGTCTTGTTATTTGCAGGATGACTGCAAATAATGATATTTGCAGTCATCCGCTAGTGATGAAATTGTTGATAAGTGTCTTGAATCTAGATAAATATGATGCTGATGCTGATGAAAACTTATAATAATAATAAAATCTGTTTAATAAAAGTTTAAAGTTAGGAGAAGAACACCTTAAATTTTTAGAACAGCAAAGCCTGGTAACAAAACAACAATTAATGATAATTTACCATTTGCAAAAATAAATAAATAAAAGAAAGAAAAAGAGAAGAAAGAAAGAAACTGAAAATAGAAAAAATAATACTTTAAAACAAATCACCATAGAACATGCTTTCAAAATTAGAAAAAGGAAATTTTGAAACCATTTGCTTAGCTATGTCATTTTTTCTTTTTTTCTCCCATGCTTTTGTATTTAATGTAAAAATATAAGTGAAATACTTTTGACTGTGTTTTTATTTCATTGAAATTATATTCTACTTTTTTAAAATCAGAAAATCAATGGTTTGCCCGAAATACGCAAAATCCTAAAATCCGCCATAGCCATGGTCCCAAGCTGTGTGGATTTCTGGCTCTCTACTGTAATTGGTTTTGTAAATTATTTAAGATAAAAAGTGACTATTGATTGTACTTACAAAAGTAATCAGTTTTCACAAAAATGGGACCCTGTAAAAAAAATTCCTCGATCGACCTCTGTATTAACATAAATGTACGATTCATTCTGTTCCATCTAATTGCCTTTGACTTTTTCAGACAATGTTATCCAGCATTATTAAAGAACACCAAACCAAGCAAGCAGCAAAGAGGGAGGATTTAGGTAATATTTCAGCTACTGCTTTAATGCTATCTTTTTGTGCCTTATTGATATGGATCCTGTCTAGGAGCAAATATATTCTTCCAATCTTCATCATGGAAAGAGTTGTTTAGATACAAGCATAATTTAAATTGCTATCTCTATATTATATGAGTTTGCTTAGTTCGAGAGAACAGCTCATGTCACCGAATGTGTCATTTATAGCTACATGCATCCTTCCTGGAATTTCCAATTTGGATGCTCATCCAGGGTTTCTACAGACCTGGAAAGTCAGGGAATATCAGGGATTTGGGAAAAAAGTCAGGGAAATTGGCAGACATTGAAGAAAAGTCAGGGAAATGCAAGAATATTTGAATTTTGCAGCAAAATTAAAAAAAAAAAAATTCCTGTTTGAACCTAATTGTAGAAATTGTTTTACTTTTTATTTTCTTATTGAACCTTATAAATAATTTTAAAATGTGTCCTTTATTAACATATCTTGTTCAGTTGAAATATTCTTAATTTTATCAAACGTGGTTTTTGTTAGAATCCAGTGATGTCTAATAATATTTTTGTGTCTATTGATTTTATTACTGTTATTATTTGTAAAAAAGGGGCAAAATATTAAGAACTTTAAAAGGTGAATTACGTCGGTTTACAATAGAGTTGACATGATAAAATACCTATTACCGCCGTATGAGATATATTTTGGCTGCTTTGCACAGCCATCATCAGTCGTCGCACACTTCACCATCAATGGCAGTCTCGCTACATCTCTCTTCCTCCTCTTTCTCGAACTTTCGCCTCATGACGTCACTCCAGATGCTATCAATGTTGGCATGCATCATATCGTTGATGCTTCCCTCTGTCGTGGCAATTTCTAAGCCTTCACGGATATAGGCATATATTTTATTGTTGTAATTAGCTATTTTCTTAATATTTTCAAAGTCTATTGTTACATTTTCATTAGCTGCTAAGCGAGCTAGGGCAGTGTTTTGTTTATTGTATTTAATATCATTACTATGTTCAGTTTTTCTTTTTGTTACACCTATATAGCAGCCAGTTCATTATGGCTATAATGCAATAAGGCAATGAAGCAAAAAGAATTATTTTGGGCAATGCGTAGGATAGGATCATGAATAACGAAACAATCCTTTATATATTTACTGATCATTTTGTTCATTGAATAGTTGTGACTGAACTTCGATTGTGTCAGCAAGAATGTTGCCTTAGTCACATCTATCCAGTTGTCAAAATAACCCATTCAGCTTTGTGTTAAATCCTTTCATACGCTCTGCAATGCTGAATTCATTCATGAAGAATAATGCATTGAAAACACTCTTTTCCAAGTTATGTGAATCAACAGGGTTCACACACCTCCTGGAAATCCTTAAAAACTCCTGGATTTCGATTTAAAATATGAAGGGCCCTGGAAAACTCCTGGATTTTACTCATTTTTCTGTAGACTCCTGAAATTCAAGAGAATGAGTGAAAAAAGGGTCTCTCGATCTGTGTCACGCGATGAACGTTTCGATCGTCCGCCCTCTTGCGGGTCGTTAAGTCGAGTAATGGCAACGACTGCCCATTTTTCAGCATTGGGAAAGGGTGCCGCCTCAAAGGGTTAATGCATTGTGATAAGTTACTACCCCCCCAGAAATGTACCAAGGACTCGATGTGTTTCCCACGATGCGGAAAGCACACTTGACCAGTGCACATTCCAAGAGCAAAAGGGGTCCTTTGATTTTGCCGACCGACCCCACACGACAAGTGCGAACGCACAGGGGGATCGGAGGCGAGGCCTTTTGATTTTGCCGACCGACCCCACACGAAGGTGGAAACCCGGAACGGGGTTCTGGCAGAGAGCTTCAGAGTCGTTTTGGAGACTGTTCGAGGAGGTCGGACAGAGGTCGGCTCTCAGAGGGACCAGAGTTCCCGAATTCCAGAGCGGAAGTTGATGCTTGTATTTAAGTCTGCAGAATGCAGTCAATGTTTGTAAATGTGTATTTTAATAATCAACGTTAAACAAAAACCTCAGCTCCTGTCTCGAGTCTCTTAAATTTTGTTTGTGTTTCCTGTTTAGCACTTGTGGCGAGTCCAAAACGCCACAGCATATTTAAAATCTAAAATTATTTCAGTTTTTTTTGTGTGTGTGTGTGTGTGTTTGCATTTATTTGTGTGCTTGCATAGATTTATTCTTTATTTTTTTGTGTTGGGGCAGAAAACAAGAGGAAAGATGCTGTCGTTGCTGCCAGTGTTCTGACGTCAGCATTGGTCGATCACTTGAATGTTGGGTAAGCACCGATTTCTCAATCATCATTTTGCAACGAAACTTTTGTCATGTCAAAGTATTTGCCATCAAGACAACTAATACCTACTGGAAAAAATCTGTTAAGCATTTTCAGTGAAAATACTATGATACTATAAATGAAAAATTTAATTTTTCCATTAAAAACATGAAAAATCCTGTTTTAATCCTGGAATATTAAAATTTGGGAGTAATTCAGTTACCGGGTGTCGCCTATTTTTGGCGACTTTTTTTTCTCGCCAACACCCGCTACTTGGCACTTTTTTTTTGTCGCCAAATTTTTCACGTGTGAAACACCATTTTAGAATACGATAAAATAATACAACATGTTGAGCACTGTCAGGAAATACAAATTACTTTAACACATTAAAATTCCACAGATATTCCACTTAAAAAAAAACAATAAAACAAAATACACCATCCATACTTAACACTAAAAATTGTCAGCAAATTCAGTAACAGGCAATTAAAAATGAGCAAACAGTAAACCACTTTTAACTAAAAAAATTTCAGAATATTAAGCAATCTAGTTCTACAGCTATGTAAACTATGCAACCAGTGGACCGTTTTTAACTAAAAAAACCTCAGTGGATTCAGCAACCTAGTTGTACAGCTATGTAAACTCGGCAACCAGTGGTCCGTTTTTAACTAAAAAAACCTCAGTGGATTCACCAACCTAGTTATACAGCTATGTAAACTAGTCAACCTGTAAACCGTTTTTAACTAAAAGAACAACAGTGAATTAAGCAACCTAGTCATACAGCTAATGTAAACTGGGCAAACACAGGCCCGTTTTCAACTCAAAACAACATTGGTGGATTAAATAACCTACTTATACACATTTACAATTCACATTGAAAACCTTAAGCAATTGCAAAAATTCTTTAAAAAAAACCCTTACCTTTATCTAAAGAAACTCCTGAGAAATATCCAAAATGCACAAAAGCTAGTAACATAACACCAAAACGCTTTCTTTTTCTAACTAACCACAAAACCAACATATACTAACCACACACCAAACACCAATAACACAAAACAAGAACTGACTCACCGATTTCAAATTTCCTCGTTTTAAAACCTCGGTTTACCGATTACAGTTAAATTGCCTTAACCAATCACAAAATCCCTTTACCAAATATCCTGGTATCGTTTAATGAACCCACCGAGCGTTTTTTCATCAAACTACAGCATCATCCAACACCTCAACTCAATCTACACAGGTTACAACAGACATCTGACTCTAAGGCTAAAGTAAACAAACTTTCGACCAAACTCCAACCTTGGCGACACATCGGCGCTTGGCGAGGACACCCGGTAACTGAATTTTCCCCTAAAATTTTTACACCTTTTCCTAAGTATATTTTTCTTTTTAATGTTTTCTGGCATTTTTTACTGAATTTATTTATTTATTTTTGAAACCCTTAAAATGTAAAATATGGGATTCTTTATGCATGAATAGACAGCTTTTACTTCTATTAATAGCAGTAAAACCTGCTATTGAAAAGAGTTGTTGACCTACCAACTTGTGTACTGGCACTTGAAAAAAAAAAAATCATTTCGTTTCTGTAAATCTTTTACATAATTTCTGATATTTTTTGAGTGGAATTGAATCTAAAACCATGTTTGATATAAATGTAGTGTACATTTTTTTTTGCTAGGGGATAGGCAGCAGCATAAATTATTATCATTTCATAGCAATGTGATAAGCTTAGATTGTAGCACATATTTAATATATAAAAAGACCTATTGTTCCAGTACTTATCTTATTTTTTATTTTTCCAATAACTTGGAAAACAGGGAATGTCATTTAAAAAAAAGTATGGATCTGTATATGTATTGAACAGTGGTGCGAAAAACTTTTTTTTTTTATTGTAGTGAACTACAACTAGAACTACTTTTCCGACTGAAAACATATTCAAACTGGGTATTATATCATTGGACTTATTTTAAAAATGGCCTCATTGGAACAATTAAAAAGGCTTGCAGTTTTGTTTCATTAAAGAAGTACAACAGAACTGCTGCACTGTTGCAGCTAAAAAAGCTTCTTATCTTAAAACTTTGCTGTGTTCTAATTTTCTACTAGAAATGGAGTATTAAATTTTAGTTATAATTTAAAATTAAAATAAGTTTTAACTGAATCCAAATGTGATTTTATTTTAACTTTAACAATCTTGTAATTGTAACTTTCAAATTAAATATATTTTGTTTGAGAATCCAAGTGTGTTTTCTTATTGTGTAATTTTCTGCTATAAATATACGCTTAAAGTTTAGTTATTAAAATTTGAAATTCATACGACTAGTTTACACAACCAGTCTGATGTTTTGATACGTCTCAATCTTCAAATTTTAAAATTATGAAGTGTTACTTAATTTATAAAAATCTCTTAAAAGCCATGTGATTTTGGTATGATTATAAAATTTCGTTTCTTTAGCAATGATTGCTCGAAATTTTTAGCCTTTTTTTCTGAAGAGCTGTAGTATGTCTGTGAGGGGCTTCAAAAAATGTAGTTAATTGCAAGTACAACTGCTCTTTGATGAATGTAGTTAGTTACAATTACTTTTGAAATGTAGTCACTGCTTTGCTAATTTTTCACTACTTTTAGTGGACTAATTTTGCTAAAATATTCAATTTACATTTACATTAGATTCGTATTTAAGGATACTGATCAGAGAAAACTGTTACTCTAATAAACAACCACAATGGGGTTGAGGGGGGGGCAGCCCCCCCCCCTTAACTGTAAAGCAATTATTAAAAACTCCTGAAACTGTAAAGCAATTAAAAGGAGCTATTTTGAAACATTTCTATTAACTCTAGTAGCATTAAGGTTTAAAATACTGTACCCCTCCACCGAAATGGAAACTTATACAAATAAACTAATATATACACTACTGACAACTACTGCTAATTATTGAAGTATTGCTGAAACCAGTTAAGTGTTAATATCTCAATGATAAAAATAAATTGGGAATGTGAACTCTGAAAGCATGATAACCAAAAAAGATTAAAATTTTTTTTGGATATCTGAATGAAAAAAAAAAAAAAAAAAAATTTCCATTTTGAGAGCCCTTTCATGTTATACAAAAATTCTTGTTTCTCGAGCACAAATCAAAATAAATGAGTAAAAGGCTCTTTTGTAAACTTGGAATTAAATTCTTCAATTAATTCTACATCTCATTCAGCAGTATCATAAATAACTTCTGTGGATTTTGCAATATCCCTTCCTTTTACGTAACTGTCTCCATTTTGCCAGTTTACAGGATCCATTTTCAAAAAATCTGTTGGAATTTGGAAACTTCCAAAAAAACCTTGTCGATTTACTTGCGGCAATTTGTGCTGTAACATCTTTATTCAGAAAATATTCTAAATCATCTATTTTAATTTGAAGCTTTTTTCTAAAATCTTTGGATTTATTTGCTTTTTTTCAACCAACATTTTTTAGCAAGATTCCCAGAACCCAATTCCAAATCTAATTCATTTGAATTTAGTTAATTTAAAGTACAGCATTTGTCAATTTTTAATATATTTTTAGCTGCAGACGAGAATGACTTATCTAAGAAATGCCCTTTCACTCTATATATGTACTCTTTGCTTCCTTTCCCAGTGTTGCTCAGGCGTACTTGAATCAGAAGAGATTAGACCACGAGTCCAAAGAATTGCACACGAATGTGACTAATTTTGCCAAGCAGACTGCCCAGTGGCTGCAACTTGTGGAGAATTTCAGTCAGGTTCTGAAAGTAAGGGGACAAACTCATTTTTTTTTTTTTTGTTTTAATTGTTATGTATGTGTATTTGCAAAAATATTATATTATTTTGGTTTTTCTGACAGTGCTTCCTGCATTATTATGTTTTTCATCAATCCATTTTTTATGTATCTATATAAATAAAACTGAATGTAAAATGTCTGTTAGTTAGTTTGTCTGCGTCTCGCCTAGCTCCTAGCCGTGTGATCCTAGACCTATCCAATTTTGTATGGAAATTCTCCAGGATGGGTCCCGACATACCGCAAAGCATTTATTTTTTTTTCAAAATTCGAATTATTTTAGGAGATATCGATAAAAAAACCTATCACAAAAGGCTAATTTCGCTCTTGCCATTTCGCAATTGTAACCCTGCAGTGGAAAGAGGGAAAATTTAGCATATATAGGTTGCCATATTTCGCAAGTTTATTAAATGATTCAGACTCTTGAAGTAAAAATAAAAGAATAAAGATTTTTTAAAGATTATTTGTAAGGTTATTTTTTAATTAAAATATCATGTGCATGTGAAATCGGAGCAGGAATGAAATGTTTTATACTCAAAAGAAAAATAGGATTTGGAAATTTTCCGAGACTAATACGTGCAACTTTTTAATTTGACGAAAAATAAAATGGTTGATGTGTGATTTTGAGAAGATGTAAATGCTTGGTGCAATTTATCATCTGCTTTTGCTACTTCGAATTGCGCATTTTTCTGAGCAGCTTTTCCCCATCTATTTCTAATGTATTGCATCCAGAAAATGGATGTTAGAAATATCAGCTTTAATTTTCTTTAATCACACTCATGAATAATGATATACTTTCCAACTTAATGAAATAAAAAAAAAAGAAAATAGGGAAGACCCATGGATTATAATACACTTTTAATATATAGCACTTGAGTGCGTATTTAAAATCTGAAAGTGTTTCAGATTTTCTTTTTTTTTTTTTTTTTCCCTTTCCGTTTTTTGATAAAGGCCAATATATCCAGAAGCTCTTCGGAATGAATATAGAACGAAAATAATTTGTTCCTTTTTGTAGGTTTTTATCATTTATTCATCTTATTTTTTCAACCAGGGTTGGCTTGAAACGGTAAGCATCGCATCTGGGCGCCTGCTTCGAAGGGGCGTCTTTTCGAACACAAAAACTAAGTAGAGCATAAAGGGCCACATTCATGTACCAACCGATCGTACGACAAATCGTGAAAGCTATTAGTAGTGGGGGGATTTTCGTCACCGGAGCAGTGGGTATTTAGCCATAAATCTCAATTTGTGGCTAAAGTGGGAATGTTTTGGGTCAAGGGGTCAGATCGGATGTTTGACGATTTTGCGTTCGACCAGTCGGACACTTCAAAGGCACCCGCTCTAAAAGGTTGCTAGTTTAGCCAGATATAGCAATTCATCGACTTAGTGGCGATTTTTTTTTTTTTTAACGTGGCCTATTTTGTCAGTAGTTGTACAATAATTGATCAAATTAATTTTAAATCAAAGGCAAATCCGCTTGTAGGGAGGGGGAGGCACCCCCTCTGAAAAAATGTCTGGATTGCACTCTTATTAAATGTATGGACGCCCGTATTATTACTTTTGGTAAAAAGCGGGAACTTACCTTGGTCTTTCATTTCTGTAATTAATAGAGTTCGTTATGTTGTAAAAAATATTCACTACACCGACGACTTAACGGAGGGTTCTTTGAGTCTCTACCCCACCTTTTATGGTTATCCACTATTAAATGTACCCACACAAATACATGCATACATATAATTTAAAAAAATGCTGGAATATAAATCTTAAGTTTTATTTCATATAAATGAGTAATTATTATAAATAGTTCACTGGATAAAATAAAAAAATAAAACATTAAATCTTTGTTTCTTGGGATGTCTTACAGAATCATTTACGATTCGGTGGCTACAGGTGCAATTATATAATTATTTATTCTATTTATTTAAGAGTATACTATGCTTTTTCATCACTGTGTGGTTTTATTATCTTATTTTTTAAAGTTTATAAAATAATGTAACTTAAAAGCAGACTTTCAAATTATATGCAGCAAGCATTAAAATTTATTGCCTATATTAATGTTAATCGGTAAATGTAGAATAAAAAACTAATCGGAAAAAAATTGTACGTGAATATTCTTATAAATAAATAAATTGTAAGGACTGAAAGTTTCTCTTCAGGATTTTGTGTGCAATAAAATAAATT
Organism: Cheiracanthium punctorium; assembly: GCA_038373885.1. NCBI lineage: Eukaryota > Metazoa > Arthropoda > Arachnida > Araneae > Cheiracanthiidae > Cheiracanthium > Cheiracanthium punctorium. Next base: position 249,055 of record JAWZYV010006648.1, on the reverse strand, counting down.
TTTCTATGCTGTTCACTGCTATTCATAAAATGTTAAGTTAAAATGATGCCATAATTTTACTTATGTATCTGTATATAATATGCATTTACAAAAGAAAAAAAAAAAGAAAGCCTTTCCAATTACCGAACAGTTTGAGTAGAATGTTTGCGTTCTTAATTTTTTAATTTATCTTTATATGAAAGTGCACAGTTTTACAGCTCTCCAATTTGGAAGAAATAGAGATCCACACATGTCACAAAGTTTTGGTGATCTACCTGTTGAGGATCACCAAATCATTAGATCAAATAAAGAACTTACATAGTGACTTCAAATTTACTGGATCAGCGTGAAATGTATACAGTGTATTTTCCTCCCCCACCCCCAATTTAGCTTTCTTATTCTAGCAATTAATATTCGGTCAATATCCCTTTAGATTAAAAAAGTATGGTAAATTTAGATTAAGGAAGTCTTAGATTTTTAAGAAAGATAAAGCTAAAGTCAGTTTTGCAGATATATCCAAAATAAATTTTTGTTTGCTTTTGCCAGAAATCTTAGTGTGGCTGAAAGTCTTTCATGAGGAGAAATTGCTTTTCTCATCAGGGTGTTGCTCCTTTTAATAATGGGCGCAACAAGTTTCAAGAGCTCCATATATGTCTCCTCGTTCATTCGCAGATAATTGTGAAAATCTTCCGGCGAAAATCGTAAATTTTCTAATAATTTTATATGGGATAAATTCTCTCTTTCTTTTAGCCATTTTTTTTCCAGCTTTTCGCTTTTTCTCGCTATTTTTTTCAGAAAGCACGATGCCAACTAACGCAATCGCTGTATCCATCGCCATTCCGTGCCAAGTCTGAACGCAAACTGTGAAATGTTTGATCGTGTGGGCAACTGATGAAGGCGTGGAAAGTCAGTTATTTATTGCTATCCCGGTAATAAAAAACTCCCACCCCGGTCATAAAAATCGCCCGTAACTAATTGTTTGACAGACGAATTGGTATGTGAATGGTGGCTTTAAAAGGGGGCATCTTTTTTATATTAGCAGGGGGCGACACTTACCCTAGGGCCGCTCCTATTTGTAACCATCTTAATATTAAATACCATTCAGGAGAGAGAGAGAGAATCTGAGCAATTTCAGTGCCAAGGAAGCCAGTGAGGAACAGGATTCTCTCCAAACAAGATTTATTAAGATGGCGAACCAACGGGTCGCCAGGAGGTGGCTAGTATAAACATAAATCTAAAACATTGTTGGATCCTCTGTAAGAACCAGTTGCAGTTCATGTCTAGTGTCTACAATACCCTTTAGAAACATTTTTTAAGTAAGCTCCACTTACTTTTTAAAAATTTGAACTATTCCCCCCCCCCCCCCCAAGCAGGGTTTTAAAAAACTCGGACCCGGGTGGGTTTTATTGGGTATTTTTGGGTTTTATTAAGATTTTTTATAGTATAAAACTTTTTGGATTTAAATTTTATTGTTTTATTTCAAAAATGAACAATTTTAGTCTAAAAGAAAAGTTTCACTGCAAAATAATAATTAATTAAAATATAAAAATTACTTCAACTTTAATGTAGCACCATCTTTTTCTGCTGGTATTCATAAAAGGCTCCTAATTTGTTTTATGAACATAGATAAAAGTATATTATTGTTCACTTACAAAAATAGGTTGTTTTTGATAAGTTGTTTTCTATTTAATTTTTTTTTTTTTTTAAATCTTTGTTTTGTAAGCCAGTTGTATTTTCTAGTTACAAAAAAAGTCAGTAAACCCTTTAATTACTACAGAACTACTATTTATTTAATAAAGGAAGATAAAACTAATTCATTATGCATTGTTTTTGTGGGATTTAATATCAGACATATTAATTCTAGGTTTTTTAAAGAAAAAAGAAATGTATATTTAAAACAAAAATTAATAACTACAAAGAAAATTATTAATTTTTGCTTTAAATATGTATTTCTTTTTTCTTTAAAAAATCTAGAATTCATATGTCTGATATTAAATCCCACAAAAACAATGTGTAATGAATTAGTATTCTATTTCTCAGTACTAAAGTAATGCAGCAACTAATAAAATGCAGTATGGTTTCCTGAACCTGAATTCATTCTTGAGATGCATGCTTGTAAGTTGAAAGAAGCATTTTTTGTCATTATACTGATAATTACGTATTTTATTCATATTTAAAAACTTATTTATTAAAGAGAAATTACTGAGTTATCCCTCCCTGCACTCTACACCTGTTCATTTCAAAATAAATATTGCAGGTAAAATTTATTAGCTCGAGGTATTATTATTTTTAAAAAGGTTTTGTTCTTTATGTTGATGTTGGAAAAATAATTATATAAAATTAAACTGGTATACTGTTTTGGATCTCTGATTCTGATATATGCACTTTTTTATTTTTATCAGGGATGAGATTCTTCAGCTTTTCAGCTGATTTCAGCTTTTGTGAATAAAGAGGAAATCACTTTTTTGTCTTTTTTCTCTGAAAATTCTGTTTTTTTTTGGGGGGGGGGGAATTCCTGATTGTAGTTATTAGTTAACTGTGTGATATTTTTATATTGTAGCATGTTCCAATGTTTTACTTCTCTTAAAACTTTTGCATTAATTAGATATAAATAACATGTGTACAAATTTTTTGCTCTTGTATGATTTCAGCTTTATTGTTCTATTGCCAATCTCATCCCTGTTTTATATTTTACCACAGGGTATGTCATTTTTGCAGTAATATTCTTTGTGTTTTTTTTAATTAATTACAGCAGAGAGCCAGAAATCCGCACAGCTTGGGACCAAGGCTTGTGCGGATTTTAGGATTTTGCAGATTTCAGGCCATAAAAGATAAATCCTATTACATTTCAGACTTAAGAAAAGGAGAATACAATTATAGTGAAATAAAAACACAGTCAAAAGTATTACATTTATATTTTCACTTTAAATACAAAAGCATAGGAGAAAAAAGAAATTATACGAAGACTAGCAAAGCAAATGGTTTCAAAATTTCCTTTCTCTAATTTTGAAAACATGTTCTATGGTGATTTGTTTTAAAATATTTTTTTCCTACTTTGTTTCTTTCTTTCTTTTATTTATTTAATTTTGCAAATTTTATAACTGTTTAAATATGCAGTTTAAACAATAACTGTTTAAACTGCATATTTTCATCAGAATATTTAAACAGAATTATGATTAATTTTTGTTTTGTTATAGAACTTAGCTGTTGTAAAAATTTAGGGTATTCTTTTCTTAACTTTAAACTTTTATGAAATGGATTTTATTATTATTATTAACCAAGTTTTAGATCATCATCAGAATCCTATTTATCTGGATTCAAGAAACTTTTCAACAATTTCTTCATTGGTGGAATACTGTGAATTTCATTATTTATATCAGAGAAGGTGTGCGGATTTCGGGCGTTTGCGGATTTTAGGTCGGCGGATTTCTGGCGTTCAACTGTATATGCACTTTGCTAACAGTGTGCAAGATATTTTGCTTTATTCGATGTCTAGCACAGTACTTGAAAGAAAGACGTATTTAATTTCTTAATCAACATGCTTGTTGTAATTTTGCCTATTTTGTTTTGATTAGGAAATTGGTGATGTTGAAAACTGGGCCAAGAGTATAGAAAATGATATGCAGACTATTTCGAGTGCTTTGGAGTACGCTTACAAAGGTATGGTATGAAATGGTCAAGCCCATGTGCAAGTGGGTACTGCATTCCTGAATTATAATTCTCTGCCTATGCAGGGTTGGTACAGACTTCAAAAGTCAAGAAGTGTGAGGAAAATGAATTTAGTCAGATAGTCTGGGAAATGGAAAAAAGTACAGTAACTGAAGAAGGAAGGGTTAGGGAAATAGATAAAAATTGACTGATTATGTCTGAGTGGGCAAACCAGGTTTGGGGGAACTTCTGTAGTGCTGGGGAATTTTTTTACAAATAATTTTTGCCCATCATTAATTCCATTCACTACAAAGGCATGTAGTATAATGTCTAATCCCCCCCCCCCCCCCCACAAAAAAAATATATATATATACAAATTTCTTTCAAAAATACTGTTTTTTTTTTAGTTCTAATAGTCTAATTTTATAGTAATTATAGTCACTTAAACTAGAATAAAAATAAAAATATACTAAAATTTTGGGGAGCATTTTGGAATTCCTCTCCCCTTAAAAAAAAAAAAAAAAAAAAAAAAAAAAAAAAGAGAGAGAGAGAGAGAGAGAGAGAGAGAAAGAAAGAAAGAAATCTGAAGCACTTTCATATTTTAAATATGCACTAAATTGTTCTGCAGTAAAAGCATATCATAATCCATGTGTCATCCTTATTTTTCTTCCTTGTTCCATTCAGTTGGAAGGTGTATCATGATTCATGAGTGTGCCGTATATTGCTTCGTTGTTCCATAAAACACTTTTTTGGTATCGTTATCTGCATTAGAATCGCTTACTCAAGCTGTTTTACAATCGCCGCCAAGCATCTTCCAACTGTACTTTACCATTTTCAATACTGTTTGGAATGTTCATCATAATCCATGAGTGTGCCGTCTTTGTATTTCTTGAGTAGATTTCTACTTTAACCCCCCCGACTCTCTGCAAGGTAGGGATCATTAAACATATGCAGTTACCACGACAATTTTTTTGTATTTATGTGTCAATCTTAATTTAGAATTAAAATGGCGATTTGGAACAACATGTACGTATAGCATTCCATTACTTATTTATTTATTTTGGGTTGCCCATGAATGTAGTTTTAATAATTAGGTGTCTTCCAATTCCTTAATGGGTGCGTTTGTTGCTAATATGTTCATTTTAGTTTTCATCTTGTTCTTTTGGGAGCGTTGAAACTGTGCATAAGTTCTAGAGACCCATGACTACAAAGTGCGGAGATGTTTTAGGTTGGCGAGAGCAGGATTGTTAAAATAGGAATCAACTCTTTCTTGTTCCATAAAACACATCTTTGGAATTGAAATCTATCTTAAAATCACCTACTGAAACTGTTTTACAATCTTCGCCAAGCATATTCGAATTATACTTTACCATTTTAAATACTGTTTGGAATGGGCATTATAATCCATGGGTGTGCTGTGTTTGTCTTTCTTGTTCCATAAAACACAAATTTGGAATTTAAATCTATATTAAAATTGCCCTCTAAAACTATTTTACAATCTTCTTCAGGCATATTTGAAGCATACTTTACAAGCTTGGTTCGGTTTCTTTTTGGCAGAAAACTTGGCAATCAGTTATCGAAAATTGCAAACCGTGTGCGACTTTCAAGATTTTAATCTCGACCTCCTCTACTTCCACGTTATTTGGCAAACACATTTCAAAAGATTTTCACTGTGACAGTTCATGTTGACAAAAATCTGGGGCTGAACAAAATAGCACCCTAATGCTAAAGAAGAGATTTCTGGGGAAATATTGGGCCCGGAACGTTTTCTGCAGCCCTGGAAAAATCTTACTTTGTGACAGAATCAAAGGCTTTGAAATCTGTACCAACTCTGTTATAGATTTTTTACCGACTTCAAAAAAGGAGTAGGTACTCATTTCAATGTGTATACATATTATGTATGTACAGCAATAATTTTTTATCGTGTGACCAATTAAAAAAAAATTCTTTTGTTATTGGCAGGGCCCGATTAACCTTTGAAGTGAGGGGAAGCTCAGTCTCATTTCACCACCCCTTTTTTGTTTGGATTAAGTAAAATTTTTAATGATTTTCTTCGAAGAAAATATTTTATTTGTTAAAAGGATATTTCATAAGTTCTAATAATTTTATTTGATAAAAATATTTTATTAATTAATATTTTCCTTTGATAAAAATATGTTATTCATTAATCTTCGCAAGTTTATCTCCTTGTAATGAGATTTTACAGTATTTTTAAAATTACTTTAAAAAGTAAACTAAAAACATTACCTTACTACTGGAACATTCAACTTTATTTATTGAGTCTTATATTTTTCATAAGACATGGGGCTTTTTTCGGGAATTCTTTGTTCGTTTGGATGACATCCTAAAAATCACAACATGGAAGTTCAGAATTAATTTTGACATTTAGACAATGTTTAAGATTACATATTGAAAGTTTACCCCTTTCTACCAACCAAATGTTCCCATCATAGAAAATTTTCTCTCAACTGGAGCAGATGTCCCAGGTAAAAAATTCACAAACTGAACTCATTTAGGAATGTTGCGACATGGAGTATCAAGACTTCTAAAAAACCTTAAAAATAGCCTTCCACTTCTTTTCATTAAAAATCTAGACAATGACTTAAAAGATAACTTATAAACAAAATTTTTAATTTGTATCCCTTTTTCAGTCATTTCTGCCCCCCCCCAAAAAAAAAAAAAAATTCTGAGGGGAAGCTCAAGCTTCTCGAGCATTTTTGGTAATCAGGCCCTGGTTATTGGAAAGGGAACAGTTCAGGAGTGGTCCCATATTAATTGGGTCATGTTCTGATGATGATATCATTCCAAAAATTGGAAAAAAACAGTGCTTTTAACCATTACTTAAAGAATTGCCAGTAACGGCGCTGGTACAATTTTATATATAAATGTAAACAAATAATTCTACAGAAACAAAATTTCTGCCATGTTTACTTGTGTAATTGTCACACCCCTGCTTTGAAGCAGAAGAAATCAATTTCCAAGAATTTCCCTGCATAAATGTCACGTATTTGACCTTCAAGTAGGAAAAATTATCAGCTGTACTTTTCCCCAGAATTAGTACTAATAAGGGTCGATACACACTATTAGGGCGGAAACTGAACGAGGCAACTAATGACACTACTAGCCCCAATCCAATAGTTGAGTTCCCCTACTTTGCCTAAAGCTTTGCTCAAAGTCCATTTGTTTGGCTATTGTTTTCCACATTGTGATCAAACGCATTCCTGTGTTTAATGTATTTGCACATTTGTAACAGCAATTAAAATATGTTAATTATGATATTACCTAAAAATGCTTCATTCACAACAATTATTTGTGAATTTTATGTCTATAAAAATACTACCATAAAAAGAAAAATGCCTCTATTTTCTGTGCGACTGATGAAAAGACTATTAAATTAACAGCATATGTGTGAACATTTGAGAAGTTAGTAATTTCTACTATAATGTATTTTTTTAGACCAGTCATGTTTCAACATTAGAGTTTACAATATTGTATAGCAGATTTCGCGTGTGTAAGTCACACCTAGACTTTCACAGTTAAAAGTTGGCAAAAAAATTCAATGTTTCCCCTCTAAAACAGTATTTTTCTTATGATTAAAAATTCAGCAGTTGAAATTTGCAAAACATGGTCATAATTATCCCACCCCCATTTGTATTCATACTGATAATTTAAAAAATAAAAGGCATCCGCTTAACATAATGCTAAATATTTTACATGACTTTTTTTTTTCCTGTTGAAGAAAAACTACACTTATATTTTGAGCACTCATTCTGCTGTCAGTTTATAGCTGTAAGATTTTTCTGTGCACAGTACCTCTGAAAGTCAGACATTTGAGGTTAAACTTCTAGAGGTATGAAACTCATAGAGTACACATCACTGTATTTGAATCTTGTTCAATAATCATTAGTTTTTTAACTGTTATTGCACAAATATTTTTCATATAGGTTTTGTGTCAGATAGTATTGTTTTGTATAAATAAAATTTATTTGCATATCATTTGTAATAACATTTTTGGCCGCTGCTTTTTATTAAACAGAAAAAAAAAAATATTTATGTAATTTTATAACCTATTGAAATACCAATATACGTTTAAAATATGCAAACTATGCAAGTGATATGTTGAATGCTCAGCTAAATTTTGCTTTTAAATTTATGAAATTGCAAATTGATATCATGAATAGTGTGCAAATATTTATTTAAATTTTTTTTGGTGTGTGTGTGTCTTTTTAAAAATTTTATGTGATGAAACATTCCCATATTGGGCAAGCGTGTTATGTATATTGCTACAGCCAAACCTCGTTCGTACATGACTCTCGAGGTCACTTAAGAATGACCTACTCAGCGGAGTTTATATTAAATGCAAAAACGAAATGCTAAATGTTTATAGAATAGGTGTGCCTATGATTAACTTACACTTTACATACCTGCCAACCTTCTTAAGACAAAAACAAAAGATTTCACAAAAAATCAGAAGATAAAAATAAAATTTAAAAAATATTTTAAGAACAGAAGACTGTTTCCCCAGTTTTTATTATTTTTTTATATTAGTATCGTATAGAAATAAAAAAAAATTAAATAGTAATAGAAAAGAGCTTACCTGAATTTTTTTTATATAAAATGAAAAAAAGATGAAGTATTTTCACAAAAATAAAAAACAAATAAATGTAAATTTGACTTTATTTTTAACCAAAGTATGTTGAAAAGTAAACAGATTAAGATTTTTTTTTAATCTCGTTCAAAGTAGCTTTTACAAATAGTTCATCAGAAAAATTATTTTCAAGCTTTAGTTCTCAATACTAACACATTTTCTAATGATGAATCACTGAGGGAAGAACAAAATGAAGTTCTGTTAACTATCCATAAAAGATTTGCTTACCAATGCTTTCACCTCACTCATACTACAGCATTGTGCGGTTAGCTGTTGAAATGATTACCTTAATCAATTATTTTGAAATAGAATTATTAATTTACAATTTTTTTTCACAGATTGTAATACAATTTTATATATCGACTAAAAAAAAAAAAAAAACGGAAGATTTCATCTTCTGGCAGAAGACCAGAAGATAGCTTAAAAAAACAGAAGTCTTCTGTCAAAACCGGAAGAGTTGGCAGATATGACTATAATTTATATAAATGAGTAGAATAAGAATTGAAATTAACAAAATGGATAAAATATTAAGGAAATCATTAGTAAAGGCGTACATAGTATGTATAATTAACTGCACAAACTGTCCTATTGAATCTGTCATTGTACGGAAGTCAAAACGAAGCATAGTCCTGGTTGAACTCCAATAATTTGTTGATAAGGCAACCATCTTTGGATAAAGACATGCTGAGAGTGATACTCAACAAAAATGAAATACTTTTGGTAGATAACCTGACAAAGAAATGGGACTATTGCACTTTTAAAAGGAATGCCGTAAGGGAAGTAACTGAAAAAAATAGCGATGCAATAAATGCAGTACAATATGTGAAAAGGCGTATTAAAAATTCAGGCGGGACTTCTGAAAGAGGATGTGATATGCAGAATGGTATCTTATCCAAGTGACTTACTAACGAGGTTTGGTTGTACCCAGACAGCACAGCAAAGTACTTGCAGTAAGATTGATTTATCAAGTCAATAAACTTGAATTAAGCTTGAAATTTCAAGCGTGTAAGCTTAATGCAAGCTTGAATCAAGTGTGCAAGTTTACACTTGCCAACCTTGCATTAAGCCTAACATAGCAAGCTTGAATCAAGCTTGACATAGCAAGCTTAAATTCAAGCTTAAAACAAATTCCTAAATACACGGGGCGCCCGTCGGCGAACTCGCCCCATATATTTTATTTTTCTATGCATTTCCCCCACTATGCTGAAATTTCAAGTTATTTTAATCTGTTACCATCAAGCGTCCTCGGCTGGGATTGAACTCGGTATCTTAAGGTTTGGGAAGCCACCATCCTAACCACTCGGCCATCCTGAGTTGCGATGACATGACTAAAGTTTGAAGTGACTGTTATGGTTATCACGGCGTTTTCCAGCGATATCGATCAGTAGTCGATGTGTTGATCTCTTTCTTTTATTTTTCTTTGGGATGAATCAAAATTAAAATAATGTTATGTGTGATTTAGAGACTCCACTAATACGGAAATAAGCATACTATAAACTTAAAAGCAGCACACGTTTTAAAACTTTCAATATCGCGACACTCCTGTTGGGCAATACTGGCCCAAATCGAGACAAACGACTGATTTTGAAATCCATTTCGTAGTGTAATTGTATTTTATTTTGTAGAATTTCAATATTTGGAAATGTAGAATCTTTTTTTTTTAAATTCTATAGTCAAGTACATTGATGACTGATGATCAATTATTGGTTATGTGGATGTGGCTTTCCAAATCAGGCAGTCATCCAGTTGTATTCAAGCTTGACAGTTCCAATGACTTCTCCAAGCTTGCTGCAAGCTTAAAATGAATCAAACTGTCAAGCTTGTATTAATACATTCAATTCAAAGAAATGTCAAGCTTGATTTAAGCTTATGTGCTGTCTGGGTAGTTATGGAAATTTGGATTTTTTAAAATCTTATTGTCTGTAGTCACCCTGTGTAAAATGAGTCAATACATCTATATATACTTCTTTCTTTTCAGTGGGTCATGAAGAAGCCTGAATAGCAGAAGACTTCGAGTGATTTGATTTCTGTATTTTTGTTATGTCATTTAAAGGGTTTTTTCTTTTTGCATGGGTTATTTGATTTAAATATATATAAATTTTTATAATGATGTTTTCTGTGAGTCCAGTTATTTTTCAGAGAGGCAAAAACTTTCTTTGTAATTGATGTATATACAATGGAACCACCCGTGCAAAGTGATCACCTTTGTACTTTTTCCCTTAACAACCGCCACACTTTACTGCCTTCATAATGCGACCTGTTTTGTTCTTCCTGAAGGTGAACATTAAGACAGGTTCCACTGTATACAGAGTGTCCAGTGTTAACGGTGCCCAATGGCTATTTCCTAAACCGTTAGTCATAGACACAAAAGTTCCAGTTGCAAAAATGCTTTAAATTGTGTAATCTATTATATCAGAAGCAATCAAAGTCAATAAATCAATTTCTATAAAAATTAAGAAATTTAAATTTTTATACGATCCCTCGGTCCTATCAGTTATATTTAGAAAAAATTTTCTTTATATAATTTCTTGCACAATAAAAGTAATTTGTCCTTCTATGACCAAAATTCATTGATTTATGAAGCAGCCAATATTGCGACTTAAGTTACTTTTTCACGTTTAAAAATGTCCCGTTATGGTAAACCGTTAAGAGAACCTATAAATACTGAAATTTTAAATTATAGGTTTATGCAGAAAAAGAAGCAAAACTAAGTTTAGAGTACTGATCTTCAAGCAGACAATTTTAAATGTTCAGAAATATTCCTTTTTACAAAAAAAATTTATTAAAAATAAAACAAATTTCATAGGTCGAGGCCCCCCCCCCCCAAATCCATCCATGCTCAGGGGCACTGTTGGTCATAATCGGGCCCTGCAAGCACAGGGTTACAGTCAAGCTCTATTAAAATCTATCTGAGGTCAGACTTACTAAATTGTACATGTGTAGCATGCAGATGTGTAACATAAGAGAGTGCTACGCAAAGTACAGGAAGTTTTCTACACGGCTGCATATTTAGATTGCAGTTGAAGGAAGTTATTTAGCGCCAGTTCATTTAAAAAATTCTATTTTCAGCATAAGCTATATTTTTATGTTAATTTATTGGATGATACATATAGTTAAACAATCTTTATTGCAATCTATATTCATCCAATAGTTAATGAAATAGCTAATAAATATTAAAAGGCTCAAAATCATGTACATAAATGTTTCTTAAATTCATTTTGTATACAACCCCTATTTTGCAGCTCGAAAAGCGCTCTAACTTTAAGCAGCTGTCACTCGGTGAATTTTGGTCATAGAAGGACGATTTTTACTTTCCGAACATGTACCATGTAAGGAAAGTATTGTAATCCTGAAAAAATTCGACTTCGAGATTTGGGTGTTTCGACACGTTTTGAGGGCTTCTGAATCCATTTATGCTATTTTTACGAGATGTATGTATGTATGTGTGTGTGTATGTGAGTGAACACGATAGCTCCTGAACGGAGCATTCAATGGAGCTCAAATTGGATATTTGGTCATAAACCGCCGTCGCAAGACCGGTATTGATTTGGGTTTGTATAGGACTTATAGTTTTTCTACAGGGCTACGACCAAGATTTCTTTTACATTATGGCCTATGAGGGGAATTTATTGAAAGTGCGCTAGCGTTTAAACGGTAGATTCGATTGAGCTCAAATTGGGCATATATGTTATAAACCACCGTCGCAAGACCGGTATTGATTTTGGTGTGTATAGGACTTATAGTTTTTCTACAGGCCTACAACAAGGATTTCTTTTACATTATGGCCTATGGGGGGAATTTCTTGAAAGTGCGCTAGCGTTTAAACGATACATTCGATTGAGCTCAAATTCGGTATACATGTTATAAACCACCATCCTAAGACCAGTATTGATTTTGGTGTGTATAGGACTTATAGTTCTCCTACAGGACTACGACAAAACTTTCTTTTATGTTATGGCATATGGGGAGACATTCTTGAAAGTGCGCAAGCGTTTAAACGGTGCATTCGATGGAGTTTCAATTGGGTATATATGTTTGAATGATTCATCGATTCAAATTTATTTAAATGCTGGGTCATGATCTTAATCATAAGTGTTCGGAAAGTCGAGTGGAGTCACTCCAGATTTTTTTTTTTAATAATCACGCATGAAATTGCATTTTCAAGAATTTTTTTTCTAAATAGGATCGGAGGACCCTATAAAAATTTAAATTTGATAAATTTTATAGGAATTGACTTTGGTTGTTTCTGGTATAATAGATTATACAATTTAAAGCATTTTTGCAATTGGAACTATGTGTCTGACTAACGGTTTAGGAAACAGCCATTGGGCACTGTTAGCACTGGACACCCTGTATATAGGTACTACTGTAGATGTATCATTGGAGTTTTTATACTAATCTGTTGATCCTTTTTACATGACAGTCTGATAATCTTAAACACTGCCATTAATATATTGTCTCGGCCCTTGAGACCCTGCACTTGATCCTAATTTTTCTTACAAGAGGTACAGCATTTACAAGGTTAAAACTGGGAAAAAAAGTCCTGTATTTAGTAATATGTAGGGCCCTACAAAATATACAGAAAATGTTTCGGAATTATGCAGCATCGATGCGGTAGTTTATTAAGATTATGCGGTATTTACAGAAATTTATTGAAATAATGCGAATGTGTAGGGAGATACCAATGTTAAAAAGAAAAGCAATACAGTTGAAGGCCAGAAATCCGCCGACCTAAAATCTGCAAATGTCCGAAATCGGCATACCTTCTCTGATGTAAATAATGAAATTCGCAGTATTCAGCCAATGATGAAATTGTTGAAAAGTTTCTTGAATCCAGATAAATAGGATTCTGATGATGATGATAAAAACTTGCGTAATAATAATAATAAAAAAATCCATTTGATAAAAGTTTAAAGTTAAGAGAAAAATACCTTAAATTTTTATAACAGTTAAGTTCTGTAACAAAACAAAAATTAATGATAATTCTGTTTAAATATGCAGTTTAAACAGTTATACAATTTGCAAAATTAAATAAATAAAAGAAAGAAACTGAAAGTAGAAAAAAATATTTTAAAACAAATCACCATAGAACATGTTTTCAAAATTAGAGAAAGGAAATTTTGAAACAATTTGCTTTGCTAGTCTTCACGTAATTTCCTTTTTCTCCTATGCTTTTGTATTTAAAGTGAAAATATAAGTGAAATACTTTTGACTGTGTTTTTATTTCATCGTAATTGTATTCTCCTTTTCTTAAATCAGAAATATAATGATTTATCTTTTATGGCCTGAAATCTTGCAAAATCCTAAAATCCGCACAAGCCTTGGTCCCAAGCTGAGCGGATTTCTGGCTCTCTACTGTATTTTAATTTAAAATTAAGAGCAAATAAGTGCGTCTTACTTTTGCACTAAAGTTTATTGAAATAAAGTGATGTTAGTCTGGCAGCTGATGATTCCTTCAAAGGCTGCCTCTGTTTTGCAGATATTTGGCCGCAATGTGAAATGGCACTTTCACCGTCTACAGAATTAGGTAAAACCGAGAGTACTGTTTTGAGTGTTAGTTCTGGAAACCTCTCTGAATTCCAAAATGTTACAAAATGTACAGCGGGGCATTCCTTGACATACCCCTTGTAAGCAGCATGCTCCAGCCTCATTTGTGGATCATCCAATCGTGGAGCATTGTTGAACTATTGGTCTGGGGTCAAACACTCGAGCTGCCTGCATGAATTCCAAACCAGGTTGGGAAAACTGAAGTCCTCGCTTTTTGGAGATGTCCTTTTCTGGACAAAAAATAAACGTTCAATTTCGCTCCTGTTTTGTGGCTTTTTTTCCATCCATGTCGCAAATTGAGATACAAAGGGCTTTTGAGGAAGATGCATTGAGAAAAAAATTAAAGAAATAAAAAATTTGCCTAAAAATGCGGTGTTATACGGAAAGTTGTAGTTTACGCGAAGAATCGTACATTTATGCAAAATTCTGCATATTTTGTAGGGCCCTAGTAATGAGTGTTTACCAAAGTGCAACTCAAAACTCTCAGTCATGCATTTTTTGTGGTCCGCCATTTTTTATGACATTGAACATTTGTACGACATTTTAAAAGCTTCAAAATTGAAAATTTACAACCTGCAGTTCTTGAGCATTTGAATTGTCCAGAAATATTACTATTGACAAACCTTTTAAAAAAATATTTTTTCTCTTCCATTAAAAATATTTGAATTTATCGTGACAGCTTATATAGTCTGTAATGAGTTTTAAATTCACAAGACTTGCCTTTTTATTTTTTATTCACTTTCATTGCAAAAAAAAAAAAAAATAAAATTGCATAGCATTTCTTCACATGGGTGGTCTTCTCATATGATTTCACAGAAGAATCCCCAACTCTGCCATTGAATACAAATTTTGTTTTCATGAAAAGAAAGCACAAAGTAATTTTTATCCGTAATGAAACAGTAAATAAATTTTTTAAAAAATCCACTTATTGCCTCCGAACATTGAGCCTACTGAATGCAAATTAATACTTCCTTTTAAAGGCCTTATTACACGGACAAAATGGAGAGCCATTTTGGTTGCCGCAACCAGTTGCTGCCATTTATTCCTGCAAGTCAGGGAGCCCAGATGAGCACGTAGGGTTGCCATAGTCAACGAACCCTGCTGTGTTCACAAACGTGAGAGATTTACCGAATGGGCAGTTGCTAGAGCATGTCATTATAAATAGCCTATCGTTGGTTGCTCATACCCCGTGTATCTTTGGATCGGATGGATATTTATTTATCTTTTCTTCAATCCAATCCATTTCCATGCCGATATTCCATTTCACGGACATGTTGTTTTCGCACACGCTTTCCCCCTTTCACTTCGAACGGTATGGCTGACGCTGACTCTTCCGCCATCTTGTATTATGATGTAGAAATACAGGGTGCCTACCACATAAAGTAAGCTTGATTTGACCTTTTCTTGACTTTTTCATGACCTTTTCTTGACCATAACAAATACGAAACACTAATATCAAAAATACATTCGTGCCAGGGATGCAGAATATGTACGATTCCGCAATCTAGGATAGGGGGAAATTTTAGCCATCTGGGGGAAATTTTGCAGAAATTATACAACTGATTTCGATTTTAACGATGAATTACAAAATTCTTCGAGTTATTCTTTCCCATTCCTATTTTTAAAGGGATTTTTTTTTTCAACTTTTTCATCAATCAGCAGTTTGCTTTCTCTTAACTTGAACCAATTGCTATTTAGTTAAACATGTATGTAGCTTGGACATTGCAAATATTTTTACACTTATGGTAATACAGAACTTATGCAAGTCTATAAACATATCATAAAATTTTTGGGAAATTTGCATATGGATTGAGGGAAATGTTGAGAGTCAAAACAGTTTCTGCACCCCTGCATCATACTGAGAGAATGAAGAAAAATTATGCTTTTAAATTTAACACTATTAATACACAGGGTGATCAGCGAATAAGCCCTGATTTCAAAATTAAATACCTCTACAACAAAGATCGATAGAATTATGCCGTAAACTGTACGTTTATTAGCAAAACTGTAAAAATGGTGCACAAAAGTTTAGAAAATATAGTTACGAAAATCGTCAACTAAGAATTTGAATGAAATGGGGAAAGGGAGTTGAGTCGATAATCGTGACCTAGTGCTTCATTTCTTGACTTTCTTGACCTTTTTTCCAATTCTTGACTTTTCCGTGACCTTTGCATGATGGTAGACACCCTGAAATAGGAAGCCCAACGATTGGTTGAATCTTCGTGCGATTGGGTTGCAGCAACCCAATCGCACGAAAATTCCTTTGTGTAATAAGGCCTTAATGTAGTTAAAATCAGGTGCATTCATATTTATCTTTTGAAAGAATTTTTAATAAATCTATCCATTGACTGTTTATTAGTATGGACAGATTTTTTTTCTTTTCTTGATGTTTTAAAAGTTGCATATAGTAATAAATAAGACACGCAAAATTTGAATAAGCTTCTGCAACATCATTGGTTGTACACTGAATTGATAGATTTAAATCTAGAAATTTTTTTAAAATAAAAACATTAAAAACAATCAGTAGCTCTGTACAGCCCATAACTGTTTGCTTGTACAGCCAGAATTAGAAAAACACTACCAGAATTTACCACAAAGAGCTGGCTATAATCTGAGATCGAGCTCTGCCCGCATGCCTTTTCTAAAATGGGATGTTTTCCCACCCCTATTTTAAACAGACTGTTGAAATTTGAAAAACTGTTTTTTTTAAATCATTTAATGAATATTTAAAAGTATTATCAAAAAAAATATCCAAATTTCAGAAAAGGCATGATACATCATAACAGTTGCTGACAGTGGAGAAAAAACAGACAAAATATCAAAAACAGTGCATACTGCGAGTCCAATAATTCCTCCTATAGGATAACCAGTAAACTTTGCTGCTTTATTCTGACAGCCAATATTGCCTCACAACTAGGGATGCACCAAATACCATATTTTGCCAAATAACGAATATTCAGTTAAAATACTAACCGAATATTCGGCCGAATACTGAATACTTTGTTAAAATTTATTAAACCGCTATTAAACTTAGATTATGCAAGGATTAGTTTAATTAGTTTTTTCTTAAACAATATTTCATAGGGTGTATAACTTCAAAAATTAAAATGCTGCAAAATTTAATATCCAAGTGTGTTTCCTTTATACATTATTAATAACTTTTTTAAATATGAGTGAAATGCTGGTCATTTTTTTACCTGCCTATTTTATTTAAAAGATTGGCAGTTAATTGAATTTACATATTTATGAACACTTAATGTTGTGAGTTTTTTTTTTTTTTTTCCTGGTTACTGTTTCAAATTTAAATCAGTTAGTAATAGCAAGGTTAATGTCATGTGTCATAAGATTTAATAAAAATTGAAAAGCAACAAAACTCTAAAATGGGATGATTTTCCATCCACTTTAACATCGGAGTGTTTTCTCTTACATTAAAACTAATTTCCTTATGATATTAGTTTTTTGTGTGATTGTGTAACTCTATGTTAGGGCTATCTGCCAAGGATGGGGGTGCCTTGGTAGGAGGACTTTCTAAGGGTTCCTAATGCTTATTCACATGTGATATTAGTAAGTAACGACTTGAATCAGTTTAGTACTGTACCATATCTTTCATTCATAATATAAAAAATATGTATTTGTTTACCGATGGATGAATACTTTAATTTGTTTACTATTCGGTTGCCGAATATTCGGTGCATCCCTCTTCACAACCTTAAGTTTATCATTCCATTTGAAAATGGATTGTAATCCATAAAACAAACTCTTAATTGTAAAAGTTGAAGGTAACTGCTCTCACTACTTAATTATTTAATAAAAGCAAATATTTCTCGAGAGAGAAACCTCCTGCTTCAGAGAATGTTGAATGCCTATTAAAATTAATTAAAAGTTTGTGGATAAGATAGTTATGAAATGAAAATCCCTATTCTTACTGCAAGTTTTGGCACAATAATAAAAAAAATACTTCTCAAAAGACTAAATGAGAATTCAATAAATAATAAAAAGTACAAAAGACTATTAAATATCATTCTCCTATTTTAAAGACTGAATGGGTCACATTCAGGGTATCTATCAGGTTTCATAAACTGAATTTCATGACTTTTTCATGATTTTCATGACCTTTGCGCACAAATTTCATGACCTTAATTAACTGTAAAAATTATTGTTGCATATGTCATTATAATGTCGAATTTTGTATAATTAACAAATACATATAGTAATGCTACTCAGCTTGGCAGCGTGAACGCTTTGCTTATCGCCTCGGAAAGATCAAATCTGTCATCGTGAACGACTTGGGTTTTTCTCGAGTTACTCAAAGGTGACAGTCTGAACGCACCCAAAAACAAAAGAAAAACAAACTAAGACAAGTTCTGTTTCGTTCACGATCATCTCACTTGGGGTTATGACAAAGACTTACAAATTTCCGATGATGTCAAGACCGTTGCACGCATCCTTTTGATATAAAATGGCCTGGAAAGTGGATTTATTTTTTTTTAAGCGGAAAAATTCATGACTGAAAGGCAAAATTCATGACTTTTTCATGACTTTCGTGACCATTTTCTGAAATCGTGACTTTTTCATGAATTTCATGACTGGTAGACACCCTGACATTGTTGAAAGGACAGTGCATCCTATTTCAGGATTCATATTTTTACAAAAAGCATAGAGATTTATTTCTAATTCTTTTATTCCAACAATAATATTTTACTAGAAGTTAACCAAAAAATGTAGTGTACAACTGTGTTGTCGTTTTACACACATATACAAAGGAAACAGTGCTCCAAACACATTTAAAGGCTGACTGCCTCTTTTGAAATAGGTGGAGAAAAAAGTCGTTTGGGGGTGAATGGAATTTTATATCACCTAAATAATATGAACCTTTAGATACTGAATACTGTAATTTTTTTTTTTTTATATTATTATATATGCAAGGTTTAAGATACGGTCGCATTTTTCGCATAATGCGAAAAGACTTGTCAAAATGCTAAAATGAAACTAATGGGCTTTTGCTTTTTTGCGAAAGTATTCAGAAAAAAATTTGGAACTGAAAAATAAAAAAGAAACAGGGATAAAAGTAAAAACTTCCTTTATGGAATGGTTATAGAACAGTTGTGGGGACAATCTTTGATTACCACATTGAATTAAAATATAAAACCTGTACATTTATAATGCAAAAACAATAGAGGCGGAAAAGGAGATCAGACACCCTCTTCCGAAGAGAAAAATCAAATTATCCTTTTAGCACTTTGCTAAAGCTTTTTTCTTGTTTTAGCTTTTCTGCTAAAAAATTTTTGAGCTCAACTTAAACCCTGTATATATGTATTTTTTAAAAGGAGTCTAGTTCAATGTGTTGGAGAAATTTTATTCTATAAGAGGAAAAAAAAAAAAAAAATCTAATAAGATTGATGAAGAATGTGGCACATTTTATTGAAAGAATGAATGCAATTTTAAAAGAGCCCTTTTTGATTTCTGATCGTAGAAAACATGAATGATGATTCTAGATTTTTTTTTTTTTAGAGGCAGGAGGGACAGAAAATGAAATTTTGAAATATTTTTTTTTCATTCTTTTACGCAGTCCGCTTGCTATGCAATTTCCAACTCCAGTTCCTCAATTTCTGCCTCGATGATTTCCGCTCGAGCTATTTTTTCTAGCTGGTCTTTGTCGGGATTTGCTAATTCGCCCGATTCAATTTTCTTTTTCAGGGCATTAATGTCTCTTAACTTTTTCTTTAAGTTTCTAAGTCTCTTCACCGGGTCCGTCGCAATTGGCTGAGATTTCTGTGGGGGAGGAGGCGTGTCGGTGGTGTGGTCTGTGCTTGGCGAAATGTTCATCTTTCCTACGGAATGGGTGACATCGTCCACCGCCTTGTTGTTAGAGGCATCTCCCTTCTTTTTCTTCTTCTTCTTGGAAGATTTGGAAGGTGCCGTCGTTTCATTGTTTGTGAGGGAGAGCCCGGGTATTGTCTTTGCACCACCGCTTTTTGTGTTCGCCGGAACAGCATAGCTGGGGTCCAGACCCACAGGCAGAGTGGGTCTACTTTTGGCCCACTGTTTACCTTTGCTTTCATATCTGAAATGTTAAAATGTAGAGTAAGTTTTCGATAGAACAGATTAGGGATGCACCGAATACCATATTTTGCCGAATACTGAATATTCGGTCAAAATTCTAACCGAATATTCGGCCGAATACTGAATACTTGGTTTAAATTTATTAAACATTGATTGCCATGACTAATTTAATTAGTTTTTTCTTAAACAATATTTCATATAGTGTAAAACTTCAAAAATTAAAATGCTGCAAAACTTCCAAGTGTGTTTCCTTTATATATTATTATTAAGTTTTTTAAATATTGCTGTTTCAAATTTAAATCAGTCAGTAATGGCAAGATTAATGTAATGTGTCTAAGATTTAAGAAAAATTTAAAAGCAATAAAATTCAAATTGAACATCGGAGTGTTTTCTCTTACATTAAAACTAATTTCATTGTGATATTAGTTTTTTGTGTGATTGGGGATGTTACGTTAAGGCTATCTGCCAAGGATGGGGGTTGCCTCAGTAAGAGGACTTCCTAAGGGTTTCTAAATACATGTTCATATGTGATATTAGCATATTAGTGGATATTAGTAAGTAACAACTTGAATCAATTTAGTACTATGGTACTATACTATATCTTTCATTCATGGTATAAAAAAAAATATGTGTTTGTTTACCGATGGGTGAATACTTAAATTTGTTTACTATTCGGTTGCCATATATTTAAGTATTCGGCCGAACCGAATATTCGGTTTGTCTGCCGAATCGGCAGTATATCGAATACCAACCGAATATTCGGTGCATCCCTAGAACAGATCTACTGAGCTGCACAAAAACACTGCACTTCAAAATGATTATAAAATGGATGACAATCACTGACTAAAATGATTATTTTAGAGAAATACTTTTATAAAATTGCATTATTCTTGATTTTTTGTTTTAAATTTAAGATCAAGATGATTACATTTTTTTAAAAATTTACTGTTAATCACAATAGTTTTAAAAACTGCCAGTCATTATAATTATATAAATTCCTATAATCAAGAAGGTCTGATGAATACCAAGTGATCGACAGAGTGACATGTTTTTTATAATCAACCTAAAGTCTCTTTATGTAAACTGAAATATTATCAATTGTAGGTATATACAGTGAAACCTCTCCGAGTGGCCACCCCTCTAAACGGCCCATTTTTTATGGCACGGATTTTTCGGCTCATAGACCTAATATTAAAATAACCTCTATCAGCAGCCACCCAAACCCATACCTGCCAACCTCCTTAAGCCAAAAACAGGAAGACTCGGGTTGAAAAAACAGAAGATAATTTTTAAATATAAGAAGTAAAAACAGAAGACCCCCAGTTTACTACCATTTCTCATTATTTTTTTTATATTAGTAATGCATGGAAATTAAAACAAAATTAAACAGTAATAGAAAAGAGCTTACCTGAAATTTTTATACAAAAACGGAGAAAGATGGAGTATACCCCTTCTAAACGGCCATGGAGTGGGATCACCCATTTCATTTTTCGTGACATTCTACTGACTCCATGCTTTAATTTTCAGAGAAAAAGATCAAGGTCAGGTTTATCATGGTCGAATATAAGACCCAGGAATCACTTGCGAAGTCCGTTGGTGCAAAAATGCCATTCACGTCCATGTTCATGTGAGTGGGCCAGTGATCTGAGTTGCCAATCGGAAATAAAGTTAGCTAAATTATTTAACTGCTTAAAAACGCAAATCAGCAATTATTTTATTTTGAAAGAATGCGAAGACTTCAAGTTTTGCGTTGTTAAATGGACGAGATCTGCTTTTTAAAGTAATAAAAAAAACGAACTTAAAAAAATAGTTGTTACGGAGAAAATAAAATCTTAAAACAGGCACAAATTGTATCCTTTTTTAAAAAAATCTGGAGTGACTCCACTCGACTTTCCAAACACTTACGATTAAGATCATGACCAAGCACTTAAATAAATTTGAATCGATGAATCATTCAAACATATACCCAATTGAAACTCAATCGAATGCATCGTTTAAACGCTTGCGCACTTTCAAGAATTTCTCCCCATATGCCATTATGCCATAACATAAAAGAAAGTTTTGTCGTAGCCCTGTAGGAGAACTATAAGTCCTATAAACACCAAAATCAATACCGGTCTTAGGAGGGTGGTTTATAACATGTATACCGAATTTGAGCTCAATCGAATGTATCATTTAAACGCTAGCGCACTTTCAAGAAATTCCCCCCATAGGCCATCATGTAAAAGAAATCTTTGTCGTAGCCCTGTAGAAAAACTATAAGTCCTATACACACCAAAATCAATACCGGTCTTGCGACGGTGGTTTATAACATATATACCCAATTTGAGCTCTATCGAATCGACCGTTTAAACGCTAGTGCACTTTCAAGAAATTCTCCCCATAGGCCATAATGTAAAAGAAATCTTTGTCGTAGCCCTGTAGAAAAACTAAAGTCCTATACACACCAAAATCAATACCGGTCTTGCGACGGTGGTTTATGACATATATATCCAATTTGAGCTCCATCGAATGCTCCGTTCAAGAGCTATCGTGTTCACTCACACACACACACACACACACACACACACACACACACACATACATACATCTCGTAAAAATAGCATCAATGGATTCAGAAGCCCTCAAAACGCGTAAAAGCACCAAAATCTCGAAGTCGAATTTTTTCATGATTACAATACTTTCCTTACATGGTACATGTTCGGAAAGTAAAAATGTAAGAAAGCATTCAATAAAGTACTAGTTTCTCTTTAGATAAGTTTTAAATTTCATTTTAAATAAGGAATATGTGTCAGACGTGCTTCTATTAAGCATTATAAGCAGTTATCTTATCGTAGTAAGTAAAACCTTTCAGAGAGGCAACCCCCTCTGAGTGGCCAAATATTCTCGGTACGGTGGGGTGGCCGCTCGGAGAGGTTTCACTGTATATGATATTGATGCATAGTGTAAAACAGAATAAGTTTCTATGGGATCTTTCAACATATTTATTTTCAATTATTCAATCAGACTTCCAATATCTTTAGTAACATATCCTCCACTTATGGACGGGAATTTTAGCTCTTAACTCCGATTGTTACCTATTTTTAATCAATTTGAGTTGATTAAAAATAGGTAGGAATTCTACGGGGTGGTTAGTCATAAAATTATGTGAGTCATCAAATTGGATGGTCAAGAACAGTCGGAGTGCCCAACCATGTCAGGAGGCAGAAATAGTATCATTAGTAGTCTAAACGACATAAAAAGTCGCCAGTTTAGTAGCCATTTTCCTAATTTTAGTTTCCGAAAAGGAGCATTTTTGAATAATTTTGTAGATAAGGAATAAACATACATCATTCAGCTTCATTTAAAAGGGAATTAATAAAATGATAAAATAAAAAACTTGATTACATAACACAGCAAATACAGTCACAGCACCCTCTAATCCGAAAAAGTTTTGCCCAAAGGTTGTGTGGATTATAGGATTTTGCAGATCATAGGTCATTGTCTTTGTTCACATTTTCTTTTTGAGTGCAAGTAAGATTAGAGTGAGTTGATTAATTGAATCATGCATATAGAGATGAAAAAGAAAAGATATCTAATAAATTTTGAAGATTAAGTAGTTTTTTCAGTAGTAACTCAACTTATCAATACGTAAATAATTTAAGCATACTCGAATAGCAATAAAATAGACATATTTATTTTCATATTTCAAGTGCAGAAATGAAAATTCATAAATGATTACTCAAAATTTTTACATTTGTTTTCCAAAACTTTAGCTTGCAAATAATTGTGTAAAAATGCAATTTCTTGTTCAGAAATAAAAGTTTACTTTGCAAGAAAACTAATGTAATTCTCTCCAATTTTAAACCCTTCGTCGAGAGACATTTTTTTCTTGATTGATTCTGTATCAGAATCCCTATCATGATTGAGTGTGTTAACAGCATGCAAATGGAAAATGAACATATGCAAAGTTGAGTTCAGCTAATCCTAAAAAAACTATGAATTGCGAGAATTGGCAGGTAATAGAGCATTTTGATGAGCCTAGCAATAAGACGACTTTCCTCCTGCGTGAAAACCTAACGACTCTTATAATGTATTTCAACGGGAGAAACCCAATTTTTAATGTCCAATTATGGTATTAAATATGATATTACATTTACAGGGTGTCTACCATCATGCAAAGGTCACGAAAGTCACGGAAAAGTCAAGAATTAGAAAAATGGTTACGAAAGTCAAGAAAACGTCAAGAAATGAAGCACTAGGTCACGATTAGCGACTCAACTCCCTTTTTCCGTTTCATTCAAATTCTTAGTTGACGATTTTCGTAACTAACTTTTCTAAACTTTTGTGCACCAATTTTATAGTTTTGCTAATAAACGTACAGTTTACCGCATAATTCTGTCGATCTTTGTAGAGATATTTAATTTTGAAATCAGGGCTTATTCGCTGATCACCCTGTATATTAATAGTGTTAAATTTAAAAGTATAATTTTTCTTCATTCTATCAGTATGATGCAGGGGTGCAGAAACTGTTTTTACTCTCAAGATTTCCTTCAATCCATATGCAAATTTCCCCAAAATTTTATATGTTTATAGACTTGCATAAGTTCTGTATTACCATAAGTGTAAAAATATTTGCAATATACAAGCTACATACATATTTACTAAATAGCAATGGGTCCAAGTTAAGAAAAAGCAAACTGCTGATCAGTGAAAAAGTTGAAAAAAAATTGCTTTAAAAATAGGAATGGGGAAGAATAACTCGAAGAATTTTGTAATTCATTTTTAAAATCGAAATCAGTTGTATATTGTCTGCAAAATTTCCCCCTATCCTAGATTGCCGGATCGTACATATTCTGCATCTCTGGCACGAATGTATTTTTGATATTAATGTTTCGTATTTGTTATGGTCAAGAAAAAGTCAAGAAATCAAGCTTACTTTATATGGTAGACACCCTGATTTATATATATGGTAGACACCCTGATTTATATAGTTATGCTCTGTTAGCACCGTTATTTATTATTTTATTTGTTCCTGTATTTTATTATTATTATTATTATTTGAATGTTACGTGAGAATCGCCGAACACATTGAAATTGTATTTTTTCAAAATTGATTTGTTTGTTTACATTAAAAATCAATTGCGGATTATAGGTCTGTGGATTAAAGAGAGTTGACTGTAATAGATTTATTTTTATAATATGATAAAAAAAAAATAACAGGTTAGAATGTTTCATGAACAACCCATCTCAACTTTGAAAAAAAAAGGGAGATGACAAAAACCAAAATCTGTTTTTCAAATGAGTCGTCTGGAGTAATGCGTTAGCCAAAAACTTGAAAATAGCATGAAAATGAAATTTTTTATTCAAAAAAGCCATCCATGTAAATTAGTAGCAAAAGTTGCCTTTTTAGTTGCTGGTGGACACCCTGGGTTGTGATCCCCTGAACCTGAGCACAGCAACCAGACTGGCGACACAAAGCAGTTAGCCTGCAAGAAGTTGGAATAAGCTGTGACTGCTTCAGACCTGTTGGCCTCAGAATGATCATTTTCCCAGGCTTTTCTTTTACACTCTTAATCACAAAAAGGAACACGATTAAACAAATTAATACATTTCTTCAATAAACAATATTCATGGCAACATTTTCCCTGGTGGCAAATTTTACCTGTATTTTTTTTTCTTTAAAAATGAAAATTCTCTGATCCACTATGTACAGTGAAACTTCTCCAAGCGACCACCCCTGTAGAGCGGTCACCCCTCTAAACGGCCCATTTTTTATGGCACTGATTTTTCGGCTCACAGACCTGATGTTAAAATAACCTCTATCAGCGGCCACCTGACCCCTTCTAAACGGCCACCGAGTGGGATCGTCGATCTCATTTTTTGGGAAATTCTACTCCTTCCATGTCTTTCATTTTGAGAGGAAAAACTCAAGGTCAGGTTTATGGTAGAATGTAAGACCCAGGAATAACTGGAATTGAATCTATTGTCTCTTTTGTATTCTAACCACACCCTTAAGAATCCCTTGGGCAATCAGGTGTTGAAGTTGTTCTACAAATGAATTTTTGTCCCTTTCAGGAGCTAATTCCGTCCCTGATGAGGAATTTCCCGATGTTTGTAATAGCGAGCAAGCTGAACTTTCAACACAAGCGACTTTAGGAAAAATCGATTAAATGATAGAGAATTCCGAAGCGGTAGAAATCTGCTACAAACTAATCGGTTAGAAATCTGATACAAATGAATCGGTAAGAGATCCACTTTTTAAGGTGAAAAACGAACTAGAAAAAATAGTTGTTTCAGAGAAAAGTAAATCCTTAAAACGGACACAAATTGTATCCGTTTTTCAAAAAATTTAAGAAAACATTCAATAAAGTACTATTTTCTCTTTAGATAAGTTTTAAATTTCATTTTAAATAAGGAATAGGTGTCAGACTTCTTTATATTACGCATTACAGCAATTATCTTAAAATAGTCAATAAAACCCTTGAGAGTGGCCAAATATTCTTGGTACGGTGGGGTGGCTGCTCAGAGAGGTTTCACTGTATGCCCAAAAAATTTGGTTATGTTTCATCCAATAGTTTACTCACTACAGGGCTCTGAACACCTCACATTATATTATAACCCCGCCCTGTATATGTCATCCTATTTATATCAGGTATCACCCATTTTGAGATGACAGAAGTCTTCAAGAGATCCTGATTATTGATTATTTTATTGAACAGCACTTAAACAGGGTGTCTACTACATAGAGTAAGCTTGATTTCTTGACCATAACAAATGCGAAACACTAATATCAAAAATACATTCGTGCCAGGGATGCAGAATATGTACGATCCGGCAATCTAGGATAGGGGGAAATTTTGCAGAAAATATATAAATGATTTCGATTTTAACAATGAATTACAAAATTCTTCGAGTTATTCTTTTCCATTCCTATTTTTAAAGGGATTTTTTTTTTCAACTTTTTCACCAATCAGCAGTTTGCTTTCTCTTAACTTGGACCAATAGCTATTTAGTAAACATGTATATGTAGCTTGTACATTGCAAATATTTTTACGTTTATGATAATACAGAACTTATGCAAGTCTATAAACGTATCATAAAATTTTGGGGAAATTTGCATATGGATTGAGGGAAATGTAGAGAGTCAAAACAGTTTCTGCACCCCTGCATCATACTGATGGAATGAAGAAAAATTAGACTTTTAAATTTAACACTATTAATATACAGGGTGAGCAGCGAATAAGCCCTGATTTCAAAATTGAATATCTCTACAACAAAGATCGATAGAATTATGCAGTAAACTGTACGTTCATTAGCAAAACTGTAAAAATGGTGCACAAAAGTTTAGAAAATATAGTTACGAAAATCGTCAACTAAGAATTTGAATGAAATGGGGAAAGGGAGTTGAGTCGCTAATCGTGACCTAGTACTTCATTTCTTGACTTTTTCATGACCTTTTTTCCAATTCTTGACTTTTCAGTGACCTTTGCATGATGGTAGACACCCTGTTAAAATTCAAAGACTCATCCTTCCAAGGATGATAGAAATGCATGATTTTCTCTTTCGACATCTTGAAAAATACTACATATACATTAACATGATGCAGTGCTCACTTTTTCTGTCTAAAACATTCTAAAAGGAAAGAGGTTTAGTTTGTCATGTTCACCCATTAAAAATTAGACACCCGATATCTCATTTGTTATTCAAAACAGCCTCTCTATAGGCTTAAAAATAATTTTTTTTAACTTGTTATTTTAAATGTTTGAAATAATTTAACTGTTTCATTAAAATGCTGAATGGCTACACAGTAAACTTACAACAATCTTATTAAACCTATAAGAGAAATGGGATAAAAATCTTACAGGGGCATCTCATCTTGTGGGATATAGCCATCTTTTACTCTTCTTGCTTTTCTCCATGAACCATCGGGCCGTTGTGTGGCTGGTATGTAAGTACCTGAAATTTAGAAATATAATTTAGAAACACAGAACAATAACATCTATGGGGGTCGCATATAAAAATGTAACTTTTTTTTGTAAATGAACGAGAGGAATTTTTTCTTAACTCTTTGAGGCGCAACCCTTTCCCAATGCTGGAAAAAGGGCAGCCGTTGCCATCGCTCGACTTAACGACCAGCAAGAGGGCGGACGATCGAAACGTTCATTGTGTGCCACCGATCGAGCTGTCTTGCTGGTCGTTAAGTCGAGTGATGGCAACGGCTGCCCATTTTTCCAGCATTGGGCAATCTATCCAGCCGTTCTCGCATTCTTCCCTTTTTCAGCAGATGTCAGTGCTGCTAAAAATAATCGTGACCTTTTTTTTTTTTTAACGGGGCTATGACGTGCTCAAAAGTAAAGGATTCTCGTGGAGCTACGTCACCCGCCACTATTTTTATAGAAATGAAATCTATTCTTTGTGACTGGCAACAGTCAAAACGTCAGAGTTGGGTGTTCCCAGAGCGGGAACACTGCACGTTAAAGGGTTAATGGAGTCTTATTCCCAACCTTAGTTTGAACATTTTATCAATTGACACTGCTCACTTAACTCTAATAGATAAAGAATTAAAGCCTGTTACCACCATTTTGGGACACCCTGTATAAATTTTAAGTATATTCATAAACAAGATGATCAAAGGCTCACTACTGTTTTAATTTCTTCTGTAAACAAAACAGATCCGTTTAAAAGAAGAATATTCATATTGTACGTGCAGTAAGAAATTATTCAAGTTCTATTTCAAAATTCCATGCAGTGTTTGTTTTATAATTCTGTGATTTTTTTTCTGGAAGTTTTGTCAAACTCTGGATCTTACAAACAAAAATGAATAAAAAAATTTGGCAGCTTTTAAAATAACAAAACAGCCCGAAAGCAGAAAGTGCGATGTACGTCGCTGAACAATCACATTCTTTGCAGAAAATTTCATCTTTTAAAAGAAAGAAAAAACAGGGTTCCCACACTTTTTTGTAGTATGATTTCCAGGAGAAAATATAATTTTTCCAGGAGTATACATAAATGCCTTTTCTAACCAAGCATCATTGAAAACACATTTTCCACCCGGCATCTTTAGGCAAATTGAAAAGAATGAAAATCTCAGGATGGTTTAAAATTGTGGTGTTGCTCCTATTTGGAACACCACAATTAAAATTCACAGTTAAAAAAAACCAAACAGTTTTGCGTTGTTTTGAATGACGAAATAACCCAGGATTTTTCTTGCCGCCCTTAGTGTAGAATGTTGTCAAAGCAAAGAGAACTAAAGATGGGATTGAAACATTTTATTTAACCAATTAACATATTAGATCAAGAAAAAAATATTTAAACATAATATGCAGCACAATGAACACTTTAACAATTAAAAGCGAGTCTCAGCAGCAATTAACAATGAACCGTGAAATAAAAGGTGAAATTTACATTCATATCTAGGGCACAACTCACAGCTTAATTAAATCAATTACAAAAGATTTTGATCAAATTAACACCTGCTCCAGTGCTGCATAAAAGATCAGGTAGCACTTATAGATGTTGGTAAAAAAAAAAAAAAAAAAATTAAAACCCCTGGGTACCCATGGTTGCAAACCAAAAAGTTAAATTTAGTAGAAAATCATGTTTTGCTTGAAATTCACAATTTACAAAATTTTAGCTTAGATGCTACTGTTGTAAGGGAATTAACACTTTAAAGAATGGTACATTTCAACATGCTCAGTTACAATCCCACATTTTTTTTTTATTTTTTACAGGATGACCGATGGTAAAAAAAAATTAAAAAAAAAAAAATAGGCACAAAAAAGGAAAAAAACAAAATGACGCCTTAACAAAAGTAAAAAGAAAAAGGGGGTACATTTAAAGAAAAAAAAGGGGAAAAAATGGCGCAGAAGCATGCCCACGTCAGCACCGCTCTCCTCAGCGTCCTGTCATTCAATCTTTGACACCTGTGAATCGCTGGAACTTGGCGGTTGCCAAGCTCCAGCGGCTGTCACAGTGTTTACATGGGGTGCGCACCGGCTTGTATGATTTTACCAACTATTGTAACATAAAAATAAAAATCGTCGTGGTAACTACATTTGAATATTTATCGCCAACTTGGCAGGATAAAGTAGGATTCAGCCCATATTTTTCTTAAAATGAAAATTAGACTTTTATTTGTAGTTTAAACGCTTATATTTTTTAGCATTCAAGATGGTGTTACTTCACATACAGTGAAAGACTTCAAAACCACATTTCATAGAGCGAGCAAATATTATATGGCTGCAATTGAGACTAAATCTTACTTTTGAAAAATTAAATTTTTTCCCGATTGTTTCATAAATACATGAACAAGAGCCAGGGTTGTTAAAAACCCGTGTTTTTGGGGTTTTATCAGGTTTTTTTCAGAAGAAGGGATGGGGTTACAGAATATTTGAAAAAATTTGCTTATTACTCAATACAACTTAAAGCAACTCATGGATTACAAAAATCAATTATAAATAAAAAATGGTTAAATTAATAGTAATAACTAATTACAATTATACTAATCATACATGAAAAAATGTATAAATCAGTAGCAATAGCAGTTCCAATCATAGTTTGCTCTTAGATAAATTGACTATTAGTCATAATTTCAACAGTGATACACTAGTGCTTAATTAGAACTTTTTAAACTAATGATTTTTTATGGTTAAAAAATCTTTATACATTTTAATACAGATAGGCATGAAAATTTACCCTAGAAGTTTTTATGCCTATGTGAAGTCTGATTTTTTTTTTCCCCCCTTAGGTAGTGGTGGTTTGGGGGGAGGTAGGGAGCTGTTTATAAACTTTAAAAAGTAGTGTACTGATATTAAGCGATGCATTATCTACATAATTAAAGTTGAAATTTTGAAAAAACCCAGTTGGGCTTTTCCGAAAAAACCCACCCGGGTTTTTTCGGGTTGGGCAAAATCATAACAACCCTGTCGAGAGCTGTACAGTGAAAAATCTGATTCAGTAATTGTTGCATAATGAAGTAATCATAAGTTAATAATTAGCTCTTTCTGACATAATAAGCGATGAGAAGCATGCGTCCATTCAAATAAAACTTAACCACACACAATTACTTTTTCGAACGGATAGCAATCGGAAAGTAAACAAGAGTTTTTGAAATACACCTGCTTTGGTCGGCTCCATAGAACAATGATTCACGACTGAAACAAGCACGTGATCGTGTATTCTTCCGATACTAATTAATTTAAAATGAAGTGATTCTAGAGTGTATTTTGAAAACGTAAAAAATTGAATTAGTTGCGATATTAGCAAGATATGTTAATGAAAATTATCTTCAGGTGAGATATAAGATATTGATTTGCAAAAATTATTACAAAGCAAAATAAATTTAATTGGGATCGTCTTAAGGAAGATTATACGTTATTACTCTCTCGGTATTTACTTCAATCTAAACAATCTAGCAGGAATAAATAACTCACCTGAATCATCTTGAACATATGAATTAGCAGCCGCCATGATTCCGCAGATAGTACCATAACAAAGTTTGAAGTAGAAGTGTATGTAAAGCACGAGTGGGACCATTGTGTGTGCGTTTGTAAACTTTGCTGGGAATAATGGAAATGCTCATGTTGGAAATATATTGGCCTTTATGATTTTGAATCATCAAAATTTCGAGTGTGAAATGTTTAAAAGAACTTAAATTGTCTTTTAAGAAAATACGTTCGTGTCATCTAATAATTGCATACATGGAAATTACAGATATCTAATATGCATAAACGACCATCAATTTATTTAATCCAAGCATAATACGAACGCAACAACACTCACCGGCAATCGATTGCTATAATGCTTATCTCTTTCTACATCTAGCAGATAATTCAGTGTTTCTGCCAGTGCTAAATGTAAACATAGTAATGATAAAGTGTGGGGTTTTTTCTTAACGTTTGTTTCTTTTTTTAATTTATAATTAATGAAGTTGTACTTCAGCATACTTCTAAATGATATTCAGCATTTTGCAAAATGAAGTTTGCTGAACATTTAGCTGCTCACATTACTCCCGAGTGGAGGAAACAGTACATACAGTATGAGGTATAGAACTTGTTTCGTTGTTACCTAGTCTAAGTCTAGTTGATTCAACTTAATGTTAAACGATGCAAATTATTTTGATTTATCATTAATAGTTACTACATTTAACGGGCTAAAGAATAGAGACGGTTTGAACGAAGAAATAGTTTTATTATTAGTTAGTTTCTATCGCATATCAAAACTGTTTTCACTCTTAACACTTGCATACACATTAATATCTGGAACTGCCACAAAAGGTTTTAAACTTAATTAAGAAGTAAACAACAAAATATTTTTAGCATTTGTGATTACGCTTTTCTAAGAGAAAGCAAAACTGTCTAAGAGTTATATGTCTTAGACGATCTTTTCGAAGAGTTATATAAGCGCAGGTTCATTATCGTCACTTTTTGGCGCGTTTCCCTCCCGCATTAAATGACATGATACACCATTGTCTACTTTTTGTTTTGATGTGTAATTTCATAATTTTTGTTTTCTTAGTACCATTGTTATTTAGTATTGTTTCGTTGTAAAATCATACAAGCCGGTGCACACCCCATGTAAACACGGCGACAGTCGCTGGAGCTTGGCAACCGTCAAGCTCCAGCGACTGTCGCCAACCATTTTGCACGATCAACAAAGTATTTTAACACATTAAAATTGCACATAAATTCCACTTACAAAAACATTAAAACAAAAGAACGTCTGCAAATTCAGTAACAGGCAATTTAAAATGCGCAAACAGTGGACTGTTTTTAACTCAAAAAACTACAGTGGATTAAGCAACCTAGTTGTACAGCTATGTAAACTAGGCAACCACTGGACCGTTTTTAACTCAAAAAACTTCAGTGGATTCAGCAACCTAGTTGTACAGCTATGTAAACTAGGCAACCACTGGACCGTTTTTAACTCAAAAAACTTCAGTGGATTCAGCAACCTAGTTTTACAGCTATGTAAACTAGGCAACCGCTGGACCGTTTTTAACTCAAAAAATTTCAGTGGATTCAGCAACCTAGTTGTACAGCTATGTAAACTGGGCCAACACTGGCCCGTTTTCAACTCAAAAAAACATCGGTGGATTCAACAACCTAGTTGTACACCTCATATAAAGTCAGTAGGGATTAGAGGGATTAGAATAGCACGTCAATAGCACTTACGACAACATAAACACATAATTTAAAATTCATATTAAAAACCTTAAACATGGCAAAGATTTGTTAAAAAAGAGCACTTATCTTTAGGTTTTTTTTTTAAATAACCGCTCAGACATGTACCTAACACCCACCGGCTTATAACGTAACACACTTTTATACTGACATTGCATTTCTAACAAACACACACACCGGCTGATAATGTAAAACTAACATGCTTTCTTTTATTTAGCTTTATATTCACACCCTATTTCTAAGAAACACACACACACTTTCTTTTCATACAATAACATAACACATTTCATTCCCTTCCATCCATAACATGAAACAATTTCAAATTCCCGACGATGTACAAGTTTTTTATGGTTGCCAGCCTAAGCAACCGTCAGCAGGGTACTTCACTCCCTCTGAGTATCGCCTACGACGGCGCCAAAACCAACGCCAAATCAAACATGTAAACAAACATCAAAATGTAAACAGCACCGCATACGCAATATAGTCCTTATATGGTACGTGTAATTATTTTATGAAAGGGTGTAAAGTAACATAATATTATCTTACACTTGATTTTTTTAATGCTGAGGTTAAAAAAAAAAAAAAAACTTTAAAAGAAAAGAGCAGTGCACGAATATCACACAAGTCACAATGAAATCACAACAAGCTTTTTGACTGAATGTTAATATTAGGTTGTAACGGAAGTTTCCCGCCACCGCAAACATCGTCAGCACACAGTTCTCGTTGGCGTATTGGCTCCTATTTTGTCAAACGATTTTTGGCATTTGAAAGAAAGAGGCTTACTTTATAACACTGTGTTGTGAAATCTGTAAAAAATAGAGTTATCATTAAGTATAAGGTGTCTCAAATGGAACTATCACTGTAGAGGATTAGAACCATCCTTGACTTCCAGTTGTGTTGCAAAAAGTCAGC
The DNA here is from genome assembly GCA_038373885.1 of Cheiracanthium punctorium. Taxonomy (NCBI): domain Eukaryota; kingdom Metazoa; phylum Arthropoda; class Arachnida; order Araneae; family Cheiracanthiidae; genus Cheiracanthium; species Cheiracanthium punctorium. The sequence continues at coordinate 215,095 of JAWZYV010006648.1, read as the reverse complement.
TACAGAATATCAACGAATTATGAGTACAGCTTTCAGTGCTATCGTTGTATCATGTGACACTGTGCAGGTTGGGTACCGAAAGTTCAAAAACAGTTATCTAAGGAGTTAGAAGCTAGTTTTTCAGGCAGATATGGCGGGAAAACTTTCGTTACAACCTGATATATATCCGCTTCTTTGGTATCTGATTTTCTGAAGTTTATTGATTTGACTACTATTTTTCATTAATAAAGTTACTAAAGATACTATTTTGGACCCTGGTAACATTGGCAACCCTATTTTTTTCAGCATCCTTTCTAATAATTTTCACGTTTGGTACTAAAAGGTACTCCATCTTGCCAACATCTCATATACATTACTAGATTAAGCATTGTTAAAGTTGATTCGTCTGTGATTTCACTGTTGTTGCCAACTCACCCTGTCAATAGTTATGAATTTTGCTAAGTTTTGTCTATCATCTGGGACTTACTCAAAGGGAAGTTCAGATTCCCCAAAATTCTGATTTTTGTTAAAATGATAATATAGTCTTTTTGTGAAAATTCCTGCCTTTTCCACCATTTGGACCCCTTCTCAAATTCTTTTTTGAGTAGGTCTCAGGCTGTGATGACAAAAATCAGTGATCGATCTAAGATTTTTTCAGAAGAGTAAAAATACTCCTTAACCTTTTTAGGAGTACAATTTTTCTATCCACAGGAGTCATTAAAGCAACGAACAACTACAAATGCATACATTTTCAAATGCATATTTAAATTGCATTTAAAGCATAAATCATATATAATAATTGATTGCACAATCTAGGTACATTATTAGTGTTAACTGTAAATTTCACTGTTTACATTAAAAGTTATCACGGATTTCAGAGTTGACTGTAAATAAAAATCATTTTCAAGGTTAAATCTCACCATAATCACCGATCCTATAGCGGAATTTTATATGGAAAGCAATGCTTAAAAACATGCATACCGAAATTCTTAAGACATATTCTGAATTTCTAAGGCGTAAATCACGATCACTGACAAAAATAATCCTTTATCACATAATATTGTTGTACTGTTGTTGTTCACTTAACCCCACCCACTTTCACTGCAACTTTAGAAGCAAATTTTTGCTGCAGAATCATTAAAGTCCTATAGATGTGTATTACATTTTATTATCAATTAATAGTGATCAAATATGAACATTTAGCCTTTAAAGAATTATTGTATGTTGTATTTCTGCTACTTCGAAATAAATCAGTTACTACAAAGAATACTCTTATGGGTGTCCTAAAAATTAAGAAAACAAAATATCAAGATCTTCTAAAGGCTAACTTTCAACAAGAGTTCCCATAATTTTAAAAGGTACTTTTCCGTTAGCCGGGCACAAGAGAAAAATTGCCAAATTTCTTACAACCATACAACCAACTGTATTGGATATGAATTACAGTCAAGAGCCAAAAATCTGCAAACGTCCGAAATCCGCACACCTTCTCCGATGTAAATAATGAAATTCGCAGTCATCCACCAGTGATAAAATTGTTGAAAAGTGTCTTGAATCCAAAGATAAATATGATTCTGATGATGATGATGAAAACTTTGGTAATAACAATAATAATAAAATCCATAAGATAAAATTTTAAAGTTAAGAGAAGAATACCTTAAATTTTTAGAACAGCAAAGTTCTGTAACAAAACAAGAATGAATGATAATATACAATTTGCTAAAATAAATAAATAAAAGAAAGAAAGAAAAGGGAAAGAAAAAAACTGAAAGCAGAAAAAAATAACATTTTAAAACAAATCACTATTGAACATGCTTTCAAAATTAGAAAAAGGAAATATTGAAACCATTTGCTTTGCTAGTCTTCACAAAATTTTTTCTTTTCTCTCCTATGCTTTTGTATTTAATGTGAAAATATAAGTGAAATACTTTTGACTGTGCTTTTATTTCATTGTAATAGTATTCTACTTTTTTATAATTAGAAATGTAATTATTTATCTTTTATGGCCCGGAATCCACAAAATCCTAAAATCTGCACAAGCCATGGTCCCAAGCTGTGCGGATTTCTGGCTCTCTACTGTATACAGTTGTAGATCAGAACAACTACCTAAGAGAAGATTGTGTAGTAGTGTTAACAGAACGTGAGCAAAAAAAAAAAAAAAATCAGTTGTCCTGAAAAAATAGTTGAGATAGACGTGAGCTTATTTACAAAACAAAAGCAACGAACAATGCCGGACGACAAATGCTGAATTTATGTGGAGACGAGGAGTAAACGATCCATTTGAGCAAATTCTCAAGGACATCACCGTATTCTGGAAAAACCAATAATTATAAGTATTCTTTTTGCATAAACAGGGTTCGTACGGGTCATTAAAGTCATAAACAACGCATTAATTTTTGGTTAGTCATAAAAAAGGGCCCTTTAAACTCATTAATTTTGACTTGCGGTCATAAAATTTGAAAATTTTCATATAAAAATGTGTCGTGTGATGCCAAATGTGGAATAAGTTGCCAAATGTGGCAGAACAAATTTCTACTGCGCCGTCGCCAAACAAATGGCTTAGATATTTTTTCTCCCTGCCGTTCTTCCCGAAGAGGGGGAGAAAGAAAATCCTCCTAATGCAAATCAATCCTTCCTCCCCGTCTTAACGGGCACAATTAAGGAAATTACAATTTGACGGGCTCAACTTAATTGTGCCCGTCAAATTGTAATCAATAATAAATAGTAAGATGACTATGAAAAATTATTTTTAATTCGACATCTACATGAATTTGATCATAATTAACATGCAATGTGTATTACATTTATATTAATTAATATTAATCATATGTTAAATATATGCAGCGTTCACGATATAGTACAATAAAAGTACAATTTGTTTCAATTTACTAATTTATTTATTTTTTTAATTCAATTAGTGTTTACAGGAACACTCAAAATAGTTCTAACATATTACGCTCACTCTCTATGGACAAGTCAGCAATTACTGAACCAATTCTAAAGATTTTTCACGTGTAGAAAGGTATATTATTTCTGAGTAATATAGACTAAAACTCATAAATATCGCACAAATCGTTTTTGTTTTTGGAGGGGGGAGGGACATTCAAAATAGTTCGCAAATATTGTAGTAATGGTCTCCAAACGCAAAAAAATAAATAAATAAACAAATAATTTAATTACTATACATATACGATAATTCGTTCAGATGTTTTTTGTGTGATCCATTCATAATAAAAACAGTAAAAAGTCTCTAAAACGAAATTCGTTGCAACGAAAATTCCCTCTACAACAATAAAATGTTGCGGTTCTTCAGAATTTCCATACAATATAATCTCTCCAACGCGTAACACAGTTTCCGAAATATTTCATTTTAAAAATTAAATTTTATATGGTGAGTGTAATTTTCATATATGTACAGTATTATAGTGTTTTAACGATTTCATTCACAACTTTTATATTATTTATACTTTTCATAGCATAATTTCATAATGATATTCTAATTTACATTTGAAGTATGCTGACTAAACAAATTATGTAAAATGTAGTACATATGTAACTAAAAAAATGCGATTTCCTAGGGTCGTTAAAAAGTCATTAAAAACTCATTCATTAATTTCCATTTTTTGAAACCAGTATGAACCGTGATAAAACTGTTTTGTTTACAATTCATTAATATTTGTTTTGCTTACTATTAATTAATATTTGTTAATAGTTGAACATTTTCGACTTTTATTCCGTTGACTGTCTTGTCATTCGCTTTGCTTGGTGACTTGGCTCGCGTTTGGTTCACAATGGGTGACATTTGCGCCTGGCGTATGGAAAAAAAAACCTTTTAAAAGTATTTGGAGCTTTTTCATGAACGACCTTAGAATACCTTCCAGTAATCTTAAATCAAACAGTCTGGAGTGCTATATGGGATGCCTAACTAAATGAATCTGATTTTCTAGGAAATGAAATCCATGCTTTATTCTGGAGTTGAAAGAGCGCCTTCTCCAGAAGGTAAGTTTTTTTTTTGTTGTTGTTGTTGAAATAGTGTTCTTAAAAATGTTTCGTTTACTTCATTAAAATGTCCTGTTAAATAGCTATTCATTCTAGAGATGTAACGAATAGTGGTTTGGCCGAATACCGAATATTCGGCCAATAGCTCAGGCCGAATACCGAATATTCGGCGGCCGAATATTAAATTTATTAAAATTTCATTTTAACTGTAAATAAAATGTCGCTTTTCAAATTTGTAATTAAATACTAAATAAAGACTCATTAAAATTCATTTTATATTATTTGTAGATGATTAAAAATGCACAACAGTATATTATCTAACAAAAAATCTTGGTCATGAAAAAATATCTTTTACAAAGTTAAACACTAATAGCAGCATAATTATATTTTGAGATATTCATAATTATTAATAAATATGTTATGGTATGTGATTAATCTGGTAACTATGCATAAATACACTATTCTTTGAGTTTTACAGCCTCTGGGCAAATATATGTAGCAGCTTTTCAAAATTATGTTTGTGATTGAGGATCTGAAAAGATTCCTCCTACCCCACCCCATAAAGAAGGAAGAAAACCAAGTAGTGCCACCAAAGTAGAAAAGTCTGCATTTCTGTAATATTATTAAATACATTAAATTATGTTTCATTCAATTTAAAATTCAATGACTTGGTATATTTTATAATATAAAATTATCATATTGAAGTTTAACTAAGCAATATTATTTGTAAATGCATTAAAAAATACATGTTAAAAATATTTTTTTCTCTTTGTTCTTAAATTATTCAGCTGAATATGTAGCAATATTCAGACCCAACTATTCAGCCGAATATCTGTTCAGTATTCGGCTGACCGAATATTCGGCCAACTTAATATTCGGTCTACCGAATATTCGGCAAACCAGCCGAATAGTGGCCGAATATTCGTTACATCCCTAATTCATTCCCCATTCCCAACTCGAAACTTGCGAGGTACTGGAAGTAATCACTGAAGAAACACAAATCCATGTTTGGAGAACATACGTTTAATAAAGATACGTCACGATACAATTCACAAACGTAATAATAAAAACATTCAGTAAGCTTTGAGCAAAGCGACTCTCACATCGCGCATCCGCGGGGAGAAGCAGAAGTGGGAAGAAAAAAAAATACACAACCCTTCGCCAACGCTCAGAGAGAGAAGGGGGGAAGGGAGTGACGTCACATCCTCCAAAGCAGGGTTGGAAAAAAACCCGGTTTACTTGAAAAAACCAAACAACCAGGTTTTTTTGGTTTAAACCAGTTTTTTTTTAAATCCTTTTATAATGACCTGTTACATACTTCTAAATAGAAGTATTTGTAAAATGTTCAGATAACAATTAATATTCCTTCTGAAAGTCATTAAAACAAAGTAAATAAACAATTGTTGCTATACTCATGTGGACATTGAAATCATTCAATTTTTAATATTTTATGTAGAGATACTATTTTTTATATTTAGTTTATAAAACAATATTACCTGTTTACTACATTTTACATGGAATCATCCGTAATAAGGGTGATAAGTTGTTCAAAATGATATTTTTAAGGTTTAAAAATAAGTTGTTAAAACACAAAACCTCTATTTTAGAAACAAATTAAAAATGCAGTCTATAGTTAAAGTTTAATTAATAATTTTTAATGATAAAACAATAAGATGTCTATTAGATTGATATAAAAACTTATTGTTGATACTTATAAGGATAATTTTAAAAGATATCAGAACATATTCTATCTGTAGTATTCGGAATTTTAAATTATTCCTTAAAAAAAAAACCAACTGTTTTTTTTTTTTTTTTTTTTGAGAAAAAAACCATTTGGTTTAAACCATGATTTAAACCATGGTTTAAACCAGTCGGTTTAAACCATGAGATAGTTACATGAGATAATAACATACCTGCCAACTTTTACGGATTATCCGTAAAATATACGGATTTTGGCATTAATTTACTGATGTACGGATATAACAAGTAATTTTACGGATTTCTTGGCGAATTTCGAAGTTCGCAATTTCTAACAATTCAATCTTTTTCCATCCGTCTAGAGAATATATATTTTCGCTTCAGCACTCTTTTATTTAAATCTCCAATGCCATAAGAGTAAAAACTGATTCCTATTTTGAATTTAAAACTATTTTAACCCCCCCCCCCCCTCCATCTTTGCTCTTAAGGAAACCAATAAATAAAAAACACTTCATTGAATGGGGCAGGTTTTCAATTCGATCTTTTTCCATCTCTCTTGTGAGTCAATATTTTTACTTTACTACTCTTTCATATTAAGCTTTAATGCCATAAGGTTAAAATCTGATTCCTATTTTAAATTTAATTTTTTAACCTCCTCCCCTCCCTAATTAAGCCAGGTAAGAAAAAATAAGACACACTAAGTAGAGCAGGCTCAGTTATGTATGAAAATGATTTAATAAAAGTAAAAAAATATTTTGACCAGAAATAAACTTAGTTTAACAAGTAGCAACAACAGCATGAGTTATTAGTACCAAAAAAAGTAAATGAGCTTAGTTTTTTTCATTCAATTCAGGTAAAAATTTACTGAAATGAGGACATAATTCTACTGATATTAATTTTCTTAGGTTGGCAGGTATGCAATAAGAATTTTACCATTATCAATAAGAATTTTACCATGCTTATTAAGAATTTCACCATTTTTTATTTTAAATTATTTTGTAAGAAAGTATAGTTGTAGGAGTAAAATGAAATTTGGGTATGTATCCATTTCCTTTGTCTTGGTATTTATCAAAAGTAGTGTATTTCATTAAAAAAACGTTGCATTTTTAAATTTATCTTAATCTGCATTTTTCAGTGTACAGATTGTATTAATTAACAATAGGATGTAGCTGAATGGACTGATCTTTCACTTTTAAGCTCCTTTTTGTAGTTTTTTGTTTATGTGCGTTTCTCACTTATGCACATTGTCCCCTGCAGTGGCGCACCCAGGATTTTAGTTTAAGGGGGGCTGGACGGCAAATTCTGCTGAACTCGGTTATAGTGACCTCGATTATATTTATAACTCTCTTATAACATCATAATATTATGTGCCACTTGACTTGCCCGTAGAACAAGATGCCCATAGGCAATTTAACTCGTTATACTCAAATAATTGTCTGATCTTTTCAGCATCCTTGAAGCAGAGTTTAACACTAACGCGCAGTGATCCCGCTCTGGGAACACCCATTTCTGACGTTTTGACTGTAGCAAGTCAGGAAGAATAGATTGGATTTTTATAAAAATAGTTACGGGTGACAGAGCTCTACGAGAATCCTTTACTTTTGAGCAAGTCATTTCCCGTAAAAAAATATCACGATTATTTTTAACAGCACTGGCATCTGCTGAAACAGGTTGTCTACCATCATGCAAAGGTCACGAAAGTCACGGAAAAGTCAAGAATTGGGGAAAAAAGGTCAGGAAAGTCAAGAAAAGGTCAAGAAATGAAGCACTAGGTCACAATTAGCGACTCGACCCTTTTTCCATTTCATTCAAATTCTTAGTTGAATGAAATTTTCGTAACTAAATTTCCTAAACTTTTGTGCACCGTTTTTACAGTTTTGCTAATAAACGTATAGTTTATCGCATAATTCTATCGATCTTTGCTGTAGAGATATTTAATTTTGAAATCGGGGCTTATTCACTGATCACCCTGTATATTAATAGTGTTAAATTTAAAAGTACAATTTTTCTTCATTCTATCAGTATGATGCAGGGGTGCAGAAACTTTTTTACTCTCAACATTGCCCTCAATCCATATGCAAATTTCCCCAAAATTTTATGATATGTTTATAGATTTGCATAAGTTTTGTATTACCATAAGTGTAAAAATATTTGCAATGTACAAGCAATACATGTTTACTAAATAGCAATGGGTCCAAGTTAAGAGAAAGCAAACTGCTGATTGGTGAAAAAGTTGAAAAAAATTCGCTTTAAAATAGGAATGGGAAAGAATAACTGGAAGAATTTTGTAATTCATTGTTAAAATCAAAATCAGTTGTATATTTTCTGCAAAATTTCCCCCTATCCTAGATTGCTGGATCGTACATATTCTGCATCCCTGGCACGAATGTATTTTTGATATTAGTGTTTCGTATTTGTTATGGTCAAGAAAAGGTCAAGAAATGAAGCTTACTTTATGTGGTAGACACCCTGTGGAAAATGGAAGAATGCGAGAACAGCTGGATAGATTGCCCCATGTTGGAAAAGGGCAGCCGTTGCCATCGCTCGACTTAACTTCCAGCAAGAGGGCGGACGATCGAAACGTTCATTGTGTGCCAGAGATAGAGAGACCCTTTTTTGATGCAGCTGGCTGTGCTGGCACAGCCATCTGCATCAAAAAAGGGTCTCTCGATCTGTGGCACGCGATGAACATTTCGATCGTCCGCCCTCTTGCGGGTCGTTAAGTCGAGCGATGGCAACGACTGCCCTTTTTTCAGCATTGGGAAAGGGTTGGTCCTCAAAGGTTTAACTGTGCTTCATACACTAACTGTACGTATTTATTTAAAAACTAACATGGTTTTTTATTCTGTAAAAAGTACTACAGAAATAACTTAAAGACAATTTTTAAAAAGAAAAATTTAATTAATTGGGGACAATTTTCAATTTTTAAGGCTTTTCACTTCTAACTTTCCACCTTTAAAAGGGGGGCTTGAGCCCCCATAGCCCCCTCCGTGGGTGCGCCTATAGTCCCCTGGGTCCTTCATAAGTGAGAGATCACTGCACGTTTGATATAAAATAGACAAAATATCAATTTCAGAAATTATACTGTCGTCCATACCCAGTTATTACTGACAGATGGACATTGCATTTGAAAGTGTCCATGCTGCATTTAAAAATTCCTTTTTTTCTTCTTGTTTAGTGGTTGACCAGAGTGATATTGCTCGTTACTACGCCAATTTCGATGAAGATTTTTTCCATCACTGCGAGAAGGAGTTGAGAAAAATCAACACTTTTTTCTCAGGTAACATGCGCATGTGTTTCTTGTTCGCTTAAATTGTTCCTCAACTGTGCAGAAACTAGTTCGTAAGGCTTATTCGACTCCAAAATCCAAACAAAATTAATTTTACGCTCATTTGCAATTGTTCTGCTCTTATTATAGGGGGTTGTAATGAATAGTGATTTTGCCACATACCCAATATTCGCGGATTGAATATCGAACTTTTAAAATTTTCAGTTCAGTTGGAAGTACAATGGTCTCCGTTCCCATAAGAACATGGAAAGTGAAGCAGGGAGGGTGAAGTCCTCTCTTGATTGGACTGCTGTGGCACTGTGTATGCTACCGTGAGCTGGTGCATGTAAGATTCATCGTGGCTCCTGTTGGAGCTAAATAATTTTTATTAAACTAAATATATTTAACTGAATTCAAATTTAAGATGCTAAAAATTTATTTTGCCCAATTGTTTTCCCCTGGCCTTGCATCAGCCATCTATTTCATAAAGTTTTTTTCATGTGCCAATTAGGCTTAAGTTTTGTTTATGTTATTCACCCATGGGTTAAACCTATCTTAATTGTATTAAAGTTCAACTAAAAGTAATTAATATCAGTTTAAAAATAAAATTCAAATGGTTTTAAACTTCTTCATAACCCTAAATAGTAGTATCTCTAATATGTTAAAAATGTAAACAAAATAAAACCCCTAATTCTTATTGAAAAAAAAAAATTATTAAATAAATAAAATTGAAATAATATACTTTTTATTCATTGAAGACCCAAGACAACTTCAAAGTAAAATTTTAAAACCTAAGCTCAATATTTAATAAAGTTGTTGTGTTTAGTTGTTGACTACTGCTGCTGGATGAAAATAGCCTCTGAACTATGGCCCAGTAGTTTAATGATGTCATGCTTCCTGAAAATTAAGGGTCTTCCTTTTGACAAATAGATGCTTAGGTTCTCTAAAGAATCATGGGGGTAAGAGAATGAGTTCTGGTTAGGGTAGGACTTTTAACTAATGTTTAAACCATGGGTGAAGGGTGAAAAGCCTGAAGTGAAAGGCAATTTTCTGAGGTTGTTTTCAATATGCAAATTTATTGAACCTTTATTTTATGCAAATGTTGCATACTTTTTTTTATTCTGTAACTGTAAAATTAACCTGTTTTATATAGTATATAAAGTGTCTGCTTTATGAGAAAACACACAGGCCAGGCTGCTGATACAGCTAGAAGGTTGCCCTAGTCATGGGAAGGGCATGATGTATTTCTGCCAGATATTTTATAAAAGGCTTGCATTGGAACTGGAAATTTTTCCATTTAAATTTATTGCAGATGGCCTGGTTTATCTTAAAATCTGAAATAGTTTTTAATTTTTTTTGTTTTGTAAGTGTTCTTTTTGTGCAATGTTTAAATAAAATTTAAGTAGAGAAAATATAAAGTGTCGTCAATTTTTAAAGCCTTCAGCTCTAGTGGTACAACTCAAATTGTGGGTCATTTTCATTACATACTTGGCATTTCATCCACGGACCCAACAGCTCCAATGTCCTCCATGTTGAAACGATATCATTGGGGGTACTGATTTCAGGTGCTAGGTCTCTCATCTGGAAATGTGTTCAAAATTAGGAGACCCCGAGCTAAGTCGGTCTTCCTTCCAGTTGGAGGTCCCACTCTCTAGTTATTTTTTTTAACTGTTATGTATTTAAACCACGAAGGTAAATGTATAGGAGGGGACACTTCTCTTAGAAAGTTGGATAACGCTGTTGTTGCAAACAGATGGCGCTACGCACACTGGGTAACTGCGCATCTCCTGCTTCTGCGCATCTCAGGCTGTTTATATTTCCATCGAGGCGAAGTCAATGGAGTTCATTCAATTAGTGGAACTTCAAAAAAATATGAAATACATAGACTTATGAACGTGATATATAATAGTTTCTGGCTTCAGGTGTGTTTTAATTACCTAATTGTCTTAGAATACTATTTCGTAATGAATATAGGCAATAATTTCGAAGCGAAGTAATATTATGTATGTAATGTCGTGTTATTATTTTGCCCAAAAGCTGTATTTTAAGAAATAGTAGTCAATTTATAAGAATGTTGTATGTGTGAATGCAATATTTAAAAAGTGTTTATTTATAATGACGATCACACTCAAACAAGCAGTATTTACACTTATTTCATGCTGTGACAAAGTTAACACAGCTTTAAATGGCCGCTAAAAAACTCATGTTAAAATGTTAAATTCATGTTACATTAAGAACTCGCACCATTTTCTAATGTAAATATAGACCGCGGCAGACGAAAACTTCTTTTCTGTGAGCCACGATATACACACTCGTTCACAAATATAAACTCAATATTTTAATAATCTTAAGATAGAACATCATTTTTCTTTTTTTATTCATTTGTTACTAAGGCAACCATGTAAGCAAAAGCGAAAGAAATATTTTAAATTTGAGTGCTCGCGTTCATAATCTCGTTCACATGCTAGGTCGGAAAATTAAAAACAAGTAAAATGAGTGATCCATCAGCACGGGAAATGCTTTATTCTTTTGCCGCTAGGATCGCTGCATGTCACTCGATTTCCAATGTTTACATAATTGAAACTTATTTGGGGTACCAAAAGTTTAACATTACAGCTATGGAGAGCGTCCACTCCTATAGTATATCTCCATGATTTAAACAATGTAATATTTTAAACATATTGATAATAATGAGACATCTTTTACTGAGCAAAATATTATAATGGGTTGCATTGCGATGCACTAAAGAGCTTTAAAGCACACACATTTAAAAATTAAACCAATAAAAAGCATATTTTTTGGACAATAATATTATTTTTTACACGATAGATGCAATACTAATTATTCACTTTATTATAGTTGAAGAATCATTCTAAGAAAATATTGCAATACTTAGCTCAAGTAATGCACAATACAGAAGTGTTTCTTCCTGTAATATCATAAATTTTCTTATGAATATTTTTAATTCCACGTAAAATTTTATAATGCATTGATGCATATCTGTGTGGAATTCTTTGCTTAATGTATTATATATGTAATGTATAAAAAGGTAATTTGGGTTTTACTAGTTTGGGTATTGGTCAAGCGGGTACTTTCACTGTAAGTTTTACTTTCCTGTCATACTTGCCACGCACGCTCTGGAGCTATGTTTTATTTATTTTGTTATTTGTCAAACATCAGGCCGTCGATTCTGAGTTCTTTAGATGTACACGTGTCCCCACGCCCTTGTAGCCCCGGATGCGGGTCATGTTGGTAAATGTGTGTGGTTCGATCAGAGATAACAGAGAGGCGGAGTTGTGTCTTCGCAGACCACATGGTGTGGTAAGCGTCAATACTCCCGTACATCAAAAATCGAGGGACTTCTGCCACTGGAACTGCTTCATGAGTCCACACTGATTCTTATACCCGTCTCCCCTCCCCTCTTCTCATTCTAAATTGTAACTTAAATGTAATGTTCAATAAACCATATTACCTGCCTTAACTCTTAAACTTTACTTGAAATATCTGACGTCTCATATATATATATAATAAAAAATAGCTAAACTAACATAATATGGAATCCCAAGTAATATATATATGTTCCTTTCTTTCAGAAAAGATAGCCGAAGCCACCCGTAAATCCAGCAATTTGAAAAGCGAACTTCATAATGTTGTCAATGTGGATGAAGGCACTGGCAGCACCTCTGGGAAAAGGTTATTCTTTGTGCTGTTCTTGTTTCGTATATCAGACTTTAGGAAAATGTTCAATTTATTTGATTTAAGTCCAGTTTTTATTAATTGACTACTTCTATTGCAAGGGTAGTAAATACTGGCATAGAAATCATCATGCCAGCTTAAATTTAGTTAAAAATCAGTATGTGCATGTTTTCTCTCACTCTCTTTCTATGTATATCTATTGTTTGGCTATTCATATTACATAATTTTGGCTGCTTTACATTATACACACACACACACACACACACACATATATATATATATATATATGTTTATTATTATTCAATATATATTTATTATATTAATATACTTGGATATTCTTAAAATTTAATAATATTACCTTTTAGTATTTGGCATCTCCTATGCTTTCTTCTTTCCACTTTTACACTTTTATTTAGTGGCAACACCCTTTTTCACTTTTTACAATTCTTAGCATTGGCAACACATATCAATTGTTCAAATGAAATTTCCATGTGCTCAAGGTCTGGTATGTAAAATTATAATTCCTATTTCTAATTTTTGTTATCTTTTTGATTTCTTCTTTCCTTCATATAGTAGGGTAGGGCCCCGATGTGTGGAGTCAATATCTCTTCTGATATGCCACACAACCGAAACCCTACTATTTGGTTTGCTGTAAATTATAATACACTGTTTGTGGCCCCTGACGATGGTGACAGTGGTTATAATTTCCGTTCCATTCTATTATCACAATAATTCTTGCACTTTATTTGGCTTCAAAATCTGGTTTCTAATTCTTGCTAATAGCTGTTATATTTTTATGCGAGATATGTCTTATTTGTAGTATGTTTTGTGTTTTACTTGTTAGTTATATATATATATATACAGGGTAGTCCTAAACTATATGTCAAAATTGTAAAGGGTAGTAGAGGGGACCCTAAAGTTAAAGACAGTTCAGAATCACATAGCACTGTGGGGTCAGAAATGTCGTCTTCATATACCCGTTAATAATCACTTTGGAAGAACTGTTGGCCTAAATTCTTAATCAAGTTTCATAGACAATGAGCTTTTCTCCAAGACTTTCATCCATGAAACAAAATAGAATTTCTGAACTATCCATTTTATTTAAGTTGCCGACTGGATTGTAGGGTGGGTAATGTTGGAGCTAAATAATTTTTATTAAACTAAATATATTTAACTGAATTCAAATTTAAGATGCTAAAAATTTATTTTGCCCAATTGTTTTCCCCTGGCCTTGCATCAGCCATCTATTTCATCAAGTTTTTTTCATGTGCCAATCAGGCTTAAGTTTTGTTTATGTTATTCACCCATGAGTTAAACTTATCTTAATTGTATTAAAGTTCAACTAAAATTAATTAATATCAGTTTAAAAATAAAATTCAAATGGTTCTAAACTTCTTCATAACCCTAAATAGCAGTAGCTCTAATAAGTTAAAAATGTAAACAAACAAACAAAAAAACAAAAACAAAAACCCCTAATTCTTGTTGGGAAAAAAAAATTAAATAAATAAAATTGAAATAATATACTTTTTATTCATTGAAGACCCAAGACAACTTCAAAGTAAAATTTAAAAACCTAAGCTCAATATTTAATAAAGTTGTTGTGTTTAGTGGTTGACTACTGCTGCTGGATGGAAATAGCCTCTGAACGATGGCCCAGTAGTTTAATGATGTCATGCTTCCTGAAAAATAAGGGTCTTCCTTTTGACAAATAGATGCTTAGGTTCTCTAAAGAATCATGGGGGTAAGAGAATGAGTTCTGGTTAGGGTAGGACTTTTAACTAATGTTTAAACCATGGGTGAAGAGTGAAAAGCCTGAAGTGAAAGGCAATTTTCTGAGGTTGTTTTCAATATGCAAATTTATTGAACCTTTATTTTATGCAAATGTTGCATACTTTTTTTATTCTGTAACTGTAAAATTAACCTGTTTTATATAGTATATAAAGTGTCTGCCTTATGAGAAAACACGCAGGCCAGGCTGCTGATACAGCTAGAAGGTTGCCCTAGTCATGGGAAGGGCATGATGTATTTCTGCCAGATATTTTATAAAAGGCTTGCATTGGAACTGGAAATTTTTCCATTTAAATTTATTGTAGATGGCCTGGTTTATCTTAAAATCTGAAATTGTTTTGTAAGTGTTCTTTTTGTGCAATGTTTAAATAAATTTAAGTAGAGAAAATATAAAGTGTCGTCAATTTTTAAAGCCTTCATCTCTAGTGGGTCATTTTCATGACATACTTGGCATTTCATCCACAGACCCAACAGGTAAAGCACCGTACTACGGTTTCGGGTTCAATTCCCGGCGGTCAGGGTTTGATGCCGACTGGGCGTGGTTGTCATTGTCCGTCCCTTCATAGGGGGCGATGTGGGTCCACCCACTAGGTGCCCCCATAATTAGGAGGCCAACCATTCCGTCCTGCTGTCGCCAAAGCCTTCAAGGCAGAGGCTGGCCATTGGGAAAAAAAAAAAAAAAAAAAAGTTAAGGGCTTTCTGTGAAAATTGCGTTTATTTTTGCCAAACGATGGTCAGAAAGTTTACTGTTACTTCAACACTTCTTCGGAAGTGATTATTAACAGGTACAGAAGACAATATTTTCGACCCCACATTGCTATGTTAATGTAATGTAAACCATCTTAGTCCCCTCTACCAACCTTTACATTCACATACAGCTTAGGACCACCCTGTATATATACAGCGGAGCGCCTAAAATCTGCAAATGTCCAAAATCGGCATACCTTCTTTGATGTAAATAATAAAATTCACAGTCATCCACTAATGAGAAAATTGTTGAAAAGTGTCTGAATTGAATCCAGATGAGTATGATTCATGAAAACTTGGGTAATAGTAATAATAAAATCCATTTGATAAAGTTTAAAATAGGAGAAGAATACCTTAAATTTTTAGAACAGCAAAGTTCTGTAACAAAACAAGAATTAATGATGATATACAATTTGCAAAAATAAAGAAAGAAGAAAGTTTACATTGACATACAGCTTAGGACCACCCTGTATATATACAGCGGAGCGCCTAAACTCTGCAAATGTCCGAAATCGGCATACCTTCTTTGATGTAAATAATGAAATTCACAGTCATCCACTAATGAGAAAAATAATAAATAAATAAATAATATTTTAAAATAAATCACCGTAGAACATGTTTTAAAAAAGGAAATTTTGAAGCCATTTGCTTTGCTATAGTCTTTGTGTATTTGTTTCTTTTTTTCCCTTCTTTTATATTTAATGGGAAAATAAAAGCAAAATACTTTTGACTATGTTTTTATTTCATTGTTGTTGTATTCTATTTTTTTTAAATCAGAAATGTAGTGATTTATCTTTCATGGCCTGAAATCCACAAAATCCCAAAATTTGCATTGGACATGATTCCAAGCTCTGCGGATTTCTGGCTCTCTACTGTATATATATAACATGATTAATGAGTAAAACATAATGAAAATGATGCAAAAATGGCAATTCCCTACAGCAAAGCAAATTAACAATATAGACCATTATCAGCAGATGCAGAGGGTCAAGCACTTGGAAGAACTAAAAATCAGAAGTCATAATTAAAACAGAATTGAATGGAAATTTTTAATTTCTGGAACACTCGTCAGGGTCCACACCCAGAAGATTATAAATAGCACCAAAAATAGCAGGGTTTCAATTATGTGGCCTATCAAAAGAGATATTCACTCCACATATATAGCCCCCTATCCTGCTATAGAAAAAGCATGGGAAAGATGACATGAGGTAACAAGAATAAATGTTGCCAATATCTAGAAGTGAAATACCTGGTGTTACCAGATTATGAGAGGGCAATAGTAAAATTAAAATTATAACAGTGAGGCCAGATTCAGAAATGGAATATTATTCAACATATTAATAAAATGAATACTATGAATTTAATGAATAATAATTAATTTGTAGCTAATTAAAGTTAAATGAAAATTATAATAGATTATATATATTCAAAACTATAATGAAAATATGAAATAACTGAATAAATATAAATAATTTATTTGTTAGAAAACTAAAACTAATAATATATAATTTAAGTAGCTAGGGATCCAAGTTGCAATAGATCCAAAATTTGAGACTTTTAATAAATAAAGTGGTCTCGCATTACAACACAATCTGTTTTACGTGGATGGTATATTATGCCAGTGTTTTATGAGTAATACCGTATTGTCCAGAATATAACGCACTGTTTTTTGACTGATCATTGCCTGTAAAAAATCTGACCCATGCTAAATTCGAGTCCTAAATATAGGCTTTGTTAATTATGTTGATGAAAAATTTCAGGATCACGTTATGTTCGGGCCAATATGGTATATTACAGACTAATGCAAACTCCTCATCTGCAGTATGAGATTTTTTGCCTACAGTAAAAGGCGAAGACTAGAAGTGCTGGATGCAGGGTTGGGTTTTTGACGTCGAAAACTGGTTTAAACCGTCAAAAACTAATCCATAAAAGAAAGAGAACAATATGCAAACTAATTGTGCAGTATATTTTCATTTTGAATTAAACTAAATACATAATTAAAGTTAATTGAAAAATAATTGTATTAAAAAGGACAGTTATTTCTCAACAAATGACAATTATTGGGCTCATGAATAATTGCCTGTAGTGTGTATTTCTTTGTATAAATAAATAAATACCATTTATAGGATAAAAATTTTAAAATTTAATTTATTCAATAGTATATATATACATATAATTTGGAGGGAAAGTTAATATATAAATAATGTTCAGCAGTCTCAAAATTTTCAAACTGAGGTATGGCTAAACATTTCCTGTAAAAGCAAATATTAAACTTATTTTGGTTTAATCTAAATACCTAAATTGAAAGGGTTTTAAGCAAAAACAAATAACATAATAATTTGAGTCATTTAAATAAAATGAAATAAAGATAAACACCTTTAATTATCAGTATACTAAAGTTTCCCATTCAAAATAAATTACCAATTTATTGAATGTAACCAATGTATTAAATGTAATGCAGCATTGAAACGGATCACAAAATGGTATTTGTATTTTACATGTGGGGAAACTTACAAGCCATGGAAGATTTTAAGGACAGTCCTCATTTTTGACGCAGATAGATAATTTAGAATTTTAATGTTATAACAGCAAGAATAATGTTTTGTACATATTAGATATGTAATAAAATTACTTTTCCACTCTCTTTTCTGTTTCTAGACAACATGCTTGATAAAAAAATGCATAAAAGATGTTCACAATATTTCTTAAAAATTAATATTATAATATTTCACAAAGTGCGCAATTTTTAAGAAATCAAAATGTTAGTATTTTTACTACAGTCAATATTTGTAGTAGATTAATATTAATAATCAATAACAAATCAATCAATATTTGTAATTGTATATGTAACTAGTTATTTGAGTACTCTATATAAGCAATTAAACAAGCTAGACAAAGTTTCTCTTAAATTACATGTCTCGAACATGCAAGGAGCCCAGAAATAAATTAAACTGAGAATCAAATTTTTCAGACAGTTCATTTAGTTACATTCGAAAGTGTTTTTAAAATCTGTTTTTTTATTTTCTGTGTGGAATCTATATCTCATTTCAAGTGCATTTTGAGTGAGATGTTTGTACTTTCAGGTTTGCTATGAAAAAGGCTTTAAGCCGGCAAGTGAAAAAGAATGTGGCCTACCGAAAAATGCATGAACTAAGATTGGCCTTTAGTGAATTTTATCTCAGCCTCATACTGTTACAGAACTACCAAAATCTCAATTTCACTGGATTTCGCAAGATATTGAAAAAACATGACAAGGTGGGTAATATTTATTTACCATTGCGTATACTGTAGAACCACTGATTATCTGAGGGGGTCAGGATTGAGCATACCTCCGATAACTAAAATCCCGGATAGCACAAGCAAACATGAGTCACAATACTTTATTATACTATATGATGTACTTTTCTATAAATTTACTTATAATAAATGTTCAATAATTCATTTTTTTAATAAGATGTATTTATAAAGAGATGTAATTTATAATAAAATATTATAAATACAGCAAAACCTCTCTGAGTGGCCACCCCACCGTTCCGAGAATATTTGGCTGCTCAGAGGGGGTGGTCGCTCTGAAGGGTTTTATTGACTATTATAGGATAATTTCTGTAATTCGTAATATAAACAAGTCTGACACATTTTCCTTATTTAAAATGAAATTTTCCTTCTTTAAAACTTATCTAAAGAGAAAATAATACTTTATTAAATGCTTTCTTACATTTTTTGAAAAAAAGGATACAATTTCTGTCTAGGTTTTTGCTTTTCTCTGAAACAACCATTTTTTCAAGTTCGTTTTTTGCCTTAAAAACAGATCTCTAACCAATTCGTTTGTAACCGCTTCGGAATTTCCGATAATTTCATCGTTTTTCCCTAAAGTCGCTTGTGTTGAAGGTTTAGCTTGCTCGCCATTACAAAAAGTCGGGAAATGCCTCGTCAGGGACGGAATTAGAGCCTGAAAGGCATCAAAATTCATTTGTAAAAACGTTTATATACACAAACGTACTGTTTAGCTAATTTAAATCAACCTCAAATTAATTTTACATTTGATTGAAAGGATTTAAAATACGCTTATCTTCGCCAGACTCCTCACCTTGAGTTTTTCTGCTCAAAATTAAAGCATGGAGTGAGTAAAATTTCCCAAAAAGTGAGATGAGCAATTCCACTCTGTGGCCGTTTAGAGAGGGTCGGGTGGCTGCAGATAGAGGTTATTTTAACATTAGGTCTATGAGCCAAAGAACCCGTGCCATGAAAAATTGGCCATTCAGAGAGGTGGCCGCTATACAAGGGTGGCTGCTCGGAGAGGTTTCACTGTACATCTCATTAAAAAAATAATATAAATTTTAATGAGATATATTTATAATATTTTTAAACACACACACTTGCAAATAAAAATCAAATTAGTTTAAATAATGGGTAATTTTTGTCTTATAAGTCCTTTTTTTTAAAGTTTGTTTTAATAGAGCTCGACTAAGTACCTGTATTTGCATGGAACATCGGATAAGCAAGGGTAAGATAATCAAGGTTCTACTGTATGTGCATTCTTTTTTTTTTTTTAAGGGGAGTAGATTAGTTTCTTTTGTAAACTAGTTTAGTATATATATATTACCGTTAAAGTATATAATTCAGTTATTTCATAGAATACCTAGTTATTCCATGAAATAACTGATCGTGTCCGTTAAAGTGTGTAATATGTTAATAATTTGACACTTTAACTAGTTATTCTATGAAATAACTAGGTATTCTATAAATTAACTAATGAGAGACAGTTAAAGTGTAAAATAAACAATTTATCTAAAATGAAATAATGACAATTATTTCATTTTAGATAACACGCTAAACAAGTTCTCTCCCTATGGCCTGGAATAGTTCGTAAATGCAGTAGGGGTGGAAGGTAAATGTATTTGTCGTTGACATTTTGAGAGTATGGTGAAAAAGTATTCTCTTTGTTTTATGCTTTTATATTTTTGCCGTCCTTCAAAAATTATTTTTATTTGAATTTGAAATTAATGTTTTTTTTTCCCCGCTACATTTCATATTGTTAAACGAAACGTAAATGTACCTTATACTAAAAAGCGCGATATAGGATATAGATTATTTTACACTTTAACAGGCTGCAGATCGTTATTCTATGAAATAACTAGTTAAACCATGAAATATAAGAGAGTTTTACACTTTAACGGACATGATCAGTTATTTCATGGAATAACTAGGTATTCGATAAAATAATGGATTTCATACTTTAACGGTAACATATATATATATTTAATATTAAGCGAACTTTTGCATTTAAATAATTTGATAAAGTTTCAGGTTTCTGTTGTTTGAGCTTCTTTCTTACCTTTTCAGTTATTAGGCACTGATGCGGGTGCCAGGTGGAGGCAGCAGTGGGTTGAAGTGGCCCCCTTCTACGTCAACAAAGACATCGACAAACTCATCCATGACACTGAGGTATGTGTGTACAAGCATGCATGCATTCACCTTTTCAAAAATGAATGATTTAATCTTTTTTAACCCATTAAACGCTGCTATGAGAATCAGATAGAAATTTCTTAATGTATATATATTTTTCACATACATTGCATGCCTCTATTATAGAATAGAAAATTTTTTTTTAAGTCAAAGCATTTAGGAAATATAGCATGTTTCCGTAGCAGGAGCTTTGGTGTCTTATGGGGATAAATGTCTTTTGGATACAGCAATTCCTTTTTTTCGCAGATGCTGCTCAAAACTGTATATATAAAGTAATTATTTTTGTTGTTGATACTATAAATGTACGAAATAACCAGCTGGCGAAGTGACAAACCTTTCTTTAATGTTGAACGGTAGCAAAATCTAGCTGGAAATGCTAACGAGTGGGAAGGCGCAATAGCTCCTGTTGTGGGAACAGAAAATAGAAGCGTTTCCAACATTCCTTTATAGGAATCTATTCATGTAGGATTTTAAGAATGTTGTTCTTCAAGAACTTGGTTTTAAATATGCATTCTACTTGAAACATTTAAGTGACCATTTATTTTTATTTTTTTTAGCTTTATGTAAGACAGTCATAAAGACAAAATATCACTTTTTAAAAATTAGAAAAAAAACATTAAATTAGAATATAGTGTTCCGACAAAAATATAAAACTCACCCTATAGTGTAAATGTTTATATAAAATGTGTATTTTGTAAATTGCGTTAAAATATTTTAAGGAAAAAAAAATATAATAGATGTTCCCATAATGGGAACTTTGGCGCTTAGTGGGTTAAAAATATTTTTGTTGTGAATTTAAAATTTTGAAAAAACTATTTTTTTCCCCTTGTTTTATTAAAAAAATATTTATTGATCTCTCTACTGTGAGTTTGATTGCAAGCAAAGTGTGAATAAAAAGTTTCTTTGAATTCTAACATAAAATATTTTACCAACACACTGTTGTAGTTTTTAGATGCAGGTTTTGTCTGCAGTATCTTCATGTGTCTTCAGCAAAACTCCTTTGGAATTGTTTGTACTATGACTAAATTTTTTATTAGTAGTTTAATTATTTTCCTGAAATGTATTTTGTTAGGTTACTAATATAAGTTTTTGTTAAGCCTCCTCCTTTTAATAGAATTGTATTTGGAAATGTGATCATCAGGGTTCAGCAAAAGTCGGGTGCCTGGTCGCCTAGGCAACTTAAAAGTGTCCTGTGGCAATTAGCTTCTTTTTTTTTTAATTGCTCAATATGCATGTGGATCCTAAAAATTTTTGCTGGTTCCTAAGATTTTGCAACTTTTGTAAATCCCTAACAATCAGAAAAATGTCTATGAGCATGTGCTTTAACCCTTTGAAGTGCAACTGACCCGTAAAAGTGCAGCCGTTGCCATTGCTGGATTTAACTACTAGTAGTATGGAGGTCAATCAAATCTGCCCATCGGATGCCACAGAGCCTCAAGTGTATTGTTGTAGAAAACTCTGCTTGACTTCTGGGTTCGTCATTCTAAAGTCCAGTTGGTGTTGAAAGTTCTAGAAAAGCACTAACGGTCAGTAGCTCTTTTATAACAGTCCGGTCAGTACAGAAGCTTTCACAAATGCTGTATTTCTCACACAAAATAAAACACTTCCGCGGGCATCAATTCAGTGGAATCTTACGAGGAAAATTGCATACAGTCCCTCAAGACTCAGCAATGAAGAATTGACAACAGCCCTTTTAAACAAGGCTTTTAAAACAATAAGAAATACCGCTTCTATAGTGTTAATACAAGGCCTTAAGCTTTCACAGACATCTGCTCTCTCCACAAACAGAAGCAAGACTGGCTGGATCAGGGCTGCTCGCACCTATTTATACTTTCCGACGTACATTCCGGAAAACTCAGGACCTCTCTAGAGAGTCCCCGAACAATCGCGTTTTGATTATGCCATAGAAGTATTAATAAATTCAAGGCTAATATGTGATGTTATTGCAGGAAAAACATCTTTAAAAGCCCATTGTGAAATTCGCACCCAATGTCCAAAATGTCACCAAGCCTAGCGACTTTTTGGTGAAATGTCACTGCGTTTGGCACCAAAAATACGTCCCCAAAAGTGACGCTAGCGAAGGCCTACAACCCATATTTCTTGAGATTTCTAGAAAATGCTATATTAATCAATGAGGGAAACCCAAAACTCCATATCTTGCACTCTAGCTAACCAATTTTGATGAAACAAAGTGCAAAATTTAACTATTTGATCCATAGAATACGAATTTTAAACTATCTTAAACCCCAGAACAGTGGGTTACCCCGAAAATTCGTAACAGTATTTTTGACACAGAACTGGCTGTGGGCCACACAGGGCTCAAGAGTATTTTTGTCACATCTGGCTGTGCGGCCACCACACAGCCAGCTGTGTCAAAAATGCTGTTGAGCTCTGTTCCACATGATGGGTGATTCGATTGACTGCCATGTTACTGGTCGTTAAATCGATGGCTGCATGTTTTCAGCATTGGACAGTCTGTCTAGTTTCTCTTCTGTATCAATGTACATTTTCATCACATTCTCCAGCTCTCAGCAGATGCTGATACTGATAAAAATAACACCAGTCAACACGATTTTTGGATCTGACTTCTACATGTTCAATTTTAGTTTCTCCTACGTCAAAACTAAGGAAAATAATTTTTTTTTTTTAAATGAAAGTTTGCTTTTGTAGAAATGAAAGCCATTTTTCAATTTTTTGGCAAAAATCACTGATTTTATATTTTTTTCAAAATTCCACTCTAAATTAGGATCTGAAAAGTGTTTGCTGGATCTAAAAGCCTTTTTTATTAGAGATTTGTGATAAACAATAACGTATAAATGTAAAATAATAAGAAAATAATGTATAAAAGTGACTATTTTTCGTATTTATTTTAGGTTCATAGGAGCCAATAATAATATTACAAATAATACTACAAATAATGCTACAAGCACTACTATAGAGTTACAAATAATGATACAGTTTACTTTCGGGTTCATCCAAGTGCTGCCATATTTCGTTTATGAAATAAATTAAAATAGACTGATCGACGTAAAATCTGACAAAAGCAAATCTTGAGAACTCAAAATGAAAATTTAAGTGTTTTTTAATGTCTAGAATCAGAATCTAAGCATGAGAACAGAAACACAAAAGAATTTTTTTTTTTTTTTGTTCACTGGTGTAATTCTGACATCTATATTACAAATAGTCGATAATTTTTACATAAATGATGTGCTGAATAGAACAGGATTCTTGTGTAGCTATGTCCTTCTTTAGTATTTCATTGAAATCAAATTTATTCTTTGTGAATCAAAACAGTCAAAATGCCAGAGTCATGTCCTCACTGTGAGGACACCCCATGTTAACCCTTTAACGTGCAGTGTTCCCGCTCTGGGAACACCAAACTCTTGACTTTTTGACTGTTGTCAGTCTCAAAGAATAGATTGAGGATTTCTATAAAAATAGGATTTCTATAAAAATAGTTGCACGTGACATAGCTCCACGAGAATCTTTTTCTATTCAGTACATCATAGCCCCGTAAAAAAAATGGTCACGATTGTTTTTAACAGCACTGACATCTGCTGAAACATGGAAGAGTGCGAGAACAGCTGGATCGATGGCCCCATGTTGAAAAAAGGGCCGTTGTTGGCATCGCTCAACAGGCACAGCCAGCTGTCGTCAATAAAGGGGTCTCTCGATCGGTGGCACGCGATGAACGTTCCAATCGTCCGCCCTCTTGCTGGTCGTTAAGTCGAGCGATCGCAACGACTGCCCTTTTTTCAGCATTGGGCCATCTATCCAGCTGTTCTCGCGTTCTACCATTTTTCAGCAGATGTCAGTGCTGTTAAAAAGAATCGTGACAATTTTTTTCGGGAAATGACGTGCTCAAAAGTAACGGATTCTCGTGGAGCTGTGTCACCCGAAACTATTTTTATAGAAATCCAATCTATTCTTCGTGACTGGCAACAGTCAAAACGTCAGAGTTGGGTGTTCCCAGAGCGGGAACACTGCACGTTAAAGGATTAACTGCTCAAGAAGAGCACATCTTACACGACTGTGCTTTTGTCATTTATTTCTTAGTTTTACCTGCAGCCCAGCCAGCTGCAGTCTGAACTGTGGGCTGTCTGAACAGCTGGCTGTGCTGCAGTCTGCAGCACAGCCCGCTGCATCAAAAAAAGGGGTCTCTCGGTCTGTGGCACGTGATGAATGTTTCGATCGTCCACCATCTTGCTGGTCGTTAAGTCGAGCGATATCAACGGTTGTGCCTCAAAGGGTTAAAAGGTTAATGTTTTTAAAAATGCTGTTTTATTTAAAAGTATGTTAAATAAGTACAAAGGGTGTTCCTTAAAAACTAAGAGTTATTTCTTAAGTAGAAACTGTAAAACTGAAAAACAAAAGTGCACCCGAAAATTTTTTCAAGTTGTTAACTGTACGTGTATAAATATTCTAAATAAAGCAGAGTGGTCGTATTATACAGACATTAGGGTATTGGAGGGGAGTAGACTTGAGACCATCTGCTGGATTTGTCATTAATTATTATCGGTTATGATTTATTCATACTTAACATATTTTTAAGAATATTGCATGACTGGGCTTATAGAATTTTCATAACTTTCCATAAATGGTTACGTGTAAAATTAATAAAAACTTTGTATAATAAACACACATAAATATACAGGGTGGCCATAATTAAACTGAAAGTGTTCAAGGGGTGCTAGAGAGAATTCCAGGAATATTCCAGTGAAACTGGGTATCGACACGTTTCAGAACATGCACAAGTCAAATATGCAATTTTAAAAAAATCGCCATTTTCACTCAATAGATGGCGCTCTATCGTGTTTCAATGCTTACGGACGTCCTATATGCAAATTTTAAGCCCATCGAACAGTGTAAAAACAAGACCCCATTGAGTAATTGTGACTCATGACTCTGAATAAGAAGGAACGTGCATTGTTCGTGAAGATGTTCTATCAGAAGGGTAGCCATTATTCGGCTAACACTGAAAGAATACCGGCGAATGAAACGATTAAGAAGAGGTCCAATGAGGGTCCATGAGAATAAATAATGGTTGAATTGTTTTCTAAAGCGTCTTTATGAATTATTTAATGTGTGATCTTAATTTACGTTCATTTTTGATTACAGGGTACTGTAAATATTGAATGACTGAAGCGAATTGTATGGAATTTTGATAAACTGTAAAGGATGTTTTATATTGTTTATATGCCTTTTAGAATGTCACTATGCTCTGTCTATCGGTTATGGAAGTTGTATAGGCCACCGGTGACCTTTGAAATACGGTACAGCGCCATCTATTGGGTGAAAATGACGATTTTTTATTTTTGCATATTTGACTTGCACATGTTCTGAAACGTGTAGATACCCAATTTCACAGGAATATTCTCGGTAGTTTTCTCTCCGGTACCCCTTGAACACTTGCAGTTTAATTATGGCCACCCTGTACTTATCTGCAATATGATCATTTTGTCAGTGCAAAAAGGTCTGCCCTTTATTTCTGCAGAAGTATTAGCATCTACAATAGCAGAGAGCCTGGAACTCGATTTGTTCATATTGTAGGTACTACGTTTTATGTGTGCTGTTATACAACATTTTTTTTTTTTTTTTTTTTTACATTCTAACACCAGTTTTAATTGAGTTTTTTTCTGTTTAGGGGGTGTTATTTAGGAAGCTGGTGCAATTACTTTATATTTGTGTGATCATTGTTAATTAATTCTAAGGAGCCAAGTTATCAAGTAATCCTGTTAATTTTAATTAGTAAGCTCTTCATACTAGCCAAATGAGTTAATTATTTTAACACACTTTCGTATTTAATTTAATAACTACGAATTTATACATATATATAATATAAAATGGCTAAACTTGCATAGCATGGAATCCCAAATAAATCATCAAGCAAGTGATAGCACACAACAATTATAAAACTGGAACCTTGAAATTATAAAAATTGGAAATCTAGTGGCTATAAATATTGTAAATTACAGAGCCATCAAAGCTAAAGAGGAGTGGGTAAACATGCCAGATGAGAACATGAGGGCTTAAGCCTAACTTCACAAACCCAATCAATGATGTGGAGATAGAATGGAAAATTGAAATGGAGTACTCCGTTATCAAGTACCACTGTACTCACATTTCAATTTAAAAGAAAAACAAAAATAGCTAGGTTTCTGCAGGTCACCTGACAGAAGGAGGTGTTTTACGTAACCTGGGGGTACAACCATAGCTATAAGGAAAAAACCAACGTGGAAGCTAACCACATATGGAGGTCGAAGCTCAGTGAAGTAGCCAATACTAGAAATCGATACCAACCGAGAAAATTAATCAACATAAATAAAAACAGCTAGAGCCAAGGAGTAAAAAGATAGAGAAAGAAAAACAGACAAAAATGCTGACAAAACCATGTTAATTTATTGAGAAATTGAGAAAATGGATGGGAAAAAAGATAAATAAATAAATAAATATATATGTATATATATATATATATATAAACTACTTTAGTATAGCTAACCTATGAGCAACATAGTACAACCTTTCTTAGCTAAGTAGTACTAAGGAAAGATGGTAAATAAAGAATTAAAGTGGGGAAAAACTATTTAAATTAATAATAATTATTATAATAATTATTCATGCATAATTGTTATTAGTGCTAATATTATTCTATGATGTATATGTAAATTTGCACATTTACTATCTGCTTATATACAGTTCAGTAGAGTAAAAAATAAAAATATACCACATAAAGAAAAAGTAGCAGTAATCAATAATTCTACATTGTTTTTTTTTTGTGTTGTTTTTTTTTGTAAGTAAACAGATACATATTTTATGATTTAAAAAAAAAATATTTTTGAGAATTTGTAACCAACAACCAACCCCATCCTCACCATTCAATAATCTAATTTGGACATAGTTTTATTTATTACATACTGGATATATTATTGATTATTAGTGTTTATTTCATACAAAATACACATACTTTAAATCTTACTGGGTTATTTCACTGCCACTATATAGAAAAATTTGTATTTTGAAAGTCATAAAAGGTCATTTTAAAAGTTCAAATTTGTTTAAGCTGATATAAGGCATAACATTTATAAGTGTCTGCTTTACATATTTGTTAAACAGTTATGTTTTAGTGTTAAGCTATTTGTAGGATGAGCTCTGCACAGTGCCTCCAATCTGTGCAGTCGAATTCATGTGCAGGAAAGATTTGTTTGAAAATGTTATGAGCTGGCTATGAATAAACGAGCAGTATGAATGTCTTTTTCACAGAACATCGTCACCAGACACCTGGAAGGTGGAGATCGTCAAAAAGCTATGAAGAGACTGAGAGTTCCTCCATTAAATGATCAGGTGAAAATATTGAAATTTCTAATCTTTTTTTACTTTTTAAATTAAAAATTCTGATTTAAAAATAACTTTCTAAAAAGTTGGAAAGAGTTATTTTTAAATCACAGGCATGAAATTAAAAGTTAAAAATATAAAATAAAAGGAAGAGTTCTGATTAAAATGTGTTTATTGTAAATTTACATGAAACAGACTCATTTAAATTTTTAATGCAAATAAATTTGTTGCATTTTAAAGTACAGTATAGAACCTGTTATCCGGAATGGTTGGGACCGGATGTATTCTGGATAGCTGAATTTTCTGGATAACTGGCTGGGATTAACATGACATCTACTGATTTGATTGGTAGCATATATGTTACTCTCTATTTTTGATTAGAATTAAACATTTTGATTATATACGAGAAAAATAATATAAAAAAAACTCTTAATATGATCAAGATAAATAATAATCATATTTAGAGAGGAAGTACTAAATGTATGACAGCTTCTTGAAAACTTAGTCACACACTAAAATAATAAATAAAGTACCTTACCAGATTGCTTACTTTATAAATTCTAGCTGTAGTACTCAAAATTAAAAAAAAAACATAAGAAATATAAAAAAAACTCATTTTTTGCTTTTCTTTCGGGAAAAAATAGGAATTTAATAGATTGAAAAATTATTCTGGATAGTTAAAGTTTTTTATTTGGGAATACCTTATTCCCCCGTAGACGATATATATTTCGGTTACACATAAACACATAACCATCATCAGTCGTTTCTGGTCAGAAACTACTGACTAGGTCAGAAACTAGAAACTTTAACTGTTTAATCCGCCGTATTAAATAATGTTTTATAAGTTTTTCTTATTCTGGATAACTGGTTTCCGGATAAGAGGTTCCGCACTGTATTATACATAATGTAGATCATTGGTTAAAAAAAAAAAAAAAAAAAAAAAAAAAAAAAAAAAAAAACTGTTAGCAACTATCAGTAACCATATGAATATTCAAAATAATGTGTTAGTCTAAAAGAAATCAGCACAATTTGTTGAACACTTTTATAACATTTTGTATTGTTTACAAGATTTTTTGCAAGAAAGAATAAGCTAAGTAATTTTTTTAAAATTTACGATTAAATTTCATTGTGTGGCTGTATAGGATGGAGATCTGCAATTTTGTGAAACTGAGTTGATTTTAAGCTTTAGTTAATTAATGTTTTAGTGGGTTGAGTTTTCATATGGATGCCTACTGAAGTATCATCTGTTTCAAATAGAATGTGTTAAAGTTAATCTCTTGGGAATTCAGAGGTTACTGCATTTTCATAGCTTTGGTGGCTGCAAGTTATTGTATTCTGAGGGAAATTGGATTATGGTTTTTTTAAAAAATTAGCTATAAAAAGGAAAGTTGCGATAAATATCATCAAATTATGTATCAGATTTAGCCATTTAACCTTCTGAAGCGCAAATTTCACATCAGTATAGAAGACCAACTGGATAGACTACGAGTAACAAGTTTGACTTTAATAATAATAATTTATCTTATTTGATAATTAATAAAATACCTTACATAAATATGCATCTTTCATCAATTCACGTGCATTTTAGTTGCCTGTTATATTACATTGGCTTCCTGCACATATCAATTGATATAGGAGTGATACATTTGTGTTTAAAATAAAAGTATACATGTGTTTTTAAAAAATATTTTTGGTTTTTAGAAATTACCTAGAATAGTTTCAAATCCTTGCTTCTCTTAATTCTCAGTTTTGTTCATAACATGAAAATAATATCTGATTTTTTTTCTCTTTTCATCAAAGTACAGAAAATTTGTAAAGTTAGCTGAAGTAAACAATTTTAGTGGAAATGTGTAAATAATTAATTAAATGTCAAACTCTTTTACCTTTTAATATATGAATGTTTTGTTGAGTGTTCTTGATTACTTTTAATACAAGTTTTGTTTTCTTGTTACCTATGGCATTATTATTATCTTTTTTTAAGCACTAGGGTGCTATATGCTCAATCCCAGAGTTTTGTCTATCTTTGACTTTTGAGTATCGAGCATCTTTGTCTACGCGATCTTGTTGACAGGTTTTGTCGATATGAACTTTTCAAATGTGTTTGCCAGATAACATAGAGGGGGGAGGCATTAATAAAATGGTGAAAATCGCACAAGGTTTGCAATTTTTGTTAATGGATTGCTAAGTTTGGTGCCAGAACACGACAATTTATAATAAAGAGGGAATATAGTTAGGAAATGCCTGGCAAAGATTTTAAAATAGTTTTAGTAGAAGATTTTAATATAGATTTCAATTCTGAAGAAGTGTTTTATGGAACAGAGAAGACAAATACGGTACACTCGTGGATTATGATGCCCATTCCAAACAGCATTTAAAATGGTAGAGGATAGTTGGAATATGCTTGGCGAAGGTTGTAAAACAGTTGTAGTAGCTGATTTTAAGATAGATTTCGGTTCCAAAGATGCGTTTTATGGTACAAGAAAGACGAACACAGCACACTCATGGATTATGATGCGTATTCCAAACAGTATTTAAAATGGTGAAGTATAGTTAATATGCTTGGCGAAGATTGTAAAAAATTTTAGTAGGCAATTTTAATATAGATTTCAATTCCAAAGATGTGTTTTATGGAACAAGAAAGAGTTGATTCCTATTTTAACGCCACCACTCTCACCTGCCTGAAAGATCGCTGCACTTTCGCAAGCTTTGCAGTCGTGGGTCTCTAGGAGTTATGCACAAGTTTCAATGCTCCCAGAAGAACTAGATGAAAACTAAAGTGAACAACGTACCTGTTAAGCAATTTGAAGGCACTTAATATTAAAACTACATTTATTGGGAACCCAAAATAAATAAATAAGTAATGGAATGCTGTACTTACATGTTGTTCCAAATTGCCATTTTAAATCTAAATTACTGTTGCCACATAAATACAAAATATCATCTGATATGTTTAATTATTGCCACCTTGATAACTGCATAGGTTTAATTATCCCCACCTTGGTGAGAGTTGGGTCATTAAAGTAGAAATTCACCCAAGAAAGACAAACACGACACACTCATAGATTATGATGCACATTCGAAACAATATTTAAAATGGTGAAGTGCAGTTGGAATATACTTGGTGTAAGATTGTAAAATAGTTTTAGTAGGTGATTTTAAGACAGATTTCTATTCCAAAGATGAGTTTTATGGAACACGGCACACTCATGAGTCATGATACACTTTCCAACTGAATGGAATAAGGAAGAAAAATAGTTACGACTCATAAATTATGATACGCTTTTAATATATAGCACTTTAGTTAGTATTTAAAAACTGAAAGTGTCTCAGATTTTCTTACTTTTTATTTATTTATTTATTTTTTACTGTTCTTGTTACTATTTAACAACATTTTTATGTTCTTCTTACCGTTTAACACCAGCATTGTGTTCTTACCTTCTAACACCAGTGTAATAATTTCTTTACTTTTTAAAATGAGGTATGAGTTCTTGTTACTTACTAACACCCGTTATATGTTCTTGTTCCCAAAACTGATAATGTTTTTGTGAGTGTCTCGTTATCTTGCTAATCCATCTCGTGTCTTTGCTTCTTGTATTTAAGTTTTATCTTACATTTTTTAGTTTGTCACCACTGAAACAATTGTGCTTTATGTCAGGGTTGGGTTTTTGACGACAATCAAAAACTGGTTTTGACAAGACAAGCATCAAAAACTGGTTTAAACCATCAAAAATTGTCAAAAACTAATCTAATAAAGAAAGAAAACAAAATGTCAAAGAAGTATGCAGTGTATTTTCATTTTGCATGAAACTAAATACATAACTAAAAAATATCAATTATGCTAACACACAAATTGAGCTCATTAATAATAATTAGTTAATAGGACTGCCCATAGAGTGTAATGTATTGGAATTTTTTTACTCCTGTAAAAGAACTATAAATGGTAGGTACATATAAATAATTTTCAATAGGGCACATGGTACTGTATACAGTTAGATAAATAATGGTCTGCAATTTTTTTAACTCTTCAAATTAAGGTACGGCTAAACATTTCCTAAAAGCAAATATTAAGTTTATACTTTTTATTGAATCCAAAAACCTAAATGGAAAGGGTTTTAATCAACAGGCAATAACGTAGTCATTTCAGTCATTTAAATAAAATAAAGATCAACACCCCGTTAATTATCAGTATACTAAAGCTTCAAATTTAAAATAGAATTAGTAAAAAATTTCAGTACTTAAATGTAATGTGTGAAAAAAGCACACATTTTATTTTTCTAAATATTGATTGATTCATTCATTACAGATACAAAAAACAAAATATTTTACAATAAAATAATACTTATTAGTTTCGATCATTTTTTTTCCACGAAGTATTCTATAAAGCATAACTAACTGTTTATTGAAATTGATAGTTTATAATTTTAATATATTAGCAAGAATATTGTTTTGACTATATTGGATACATAATTAAATTTCTTTTCCTTTTTCTAGACAATGCTTTATAAAAAATATGTAAAAGATGACCCGATTTCTTAAAAATGAGTATTAACATTTCACACATATTCATAGCTTATACAATGCATGCAATGTTAAAGACATCCATTAATATTTGTAATGCTACAAGTGCAATATTTGAGGTTTTCAACAGCTTTTGACATAGGGTTTTTGACGTGGCAGTTTAATTCATGATTAAAACCGTCAAAAACTGTCATGCGTCAAAAACTTGCCAACCCTGGAGAATGTTGATGTGTTATTAATGAGAACTTGGCTTTCACAAAATAAATTTTTGACTGAGACTTACTTTTGTTTTTCCTAACAAAGAGGGTTGAAAATTACATTATTAATATTAATTGTAAAAATTTGCTTTTGCTAGTGACTGTAACCAAATTTTATTCCTTTTAATAACTATATTTTCAGAGTTCAGTTTTAAAAATTGTTTAAGAGGAAAATGGTACTTTATTTTTTTATGGAGCTCATTTTGAAGCCTTTTTACATATTTTTTAAAATTTGAGACGATACATTGATTGAAATAAAATAAGTTATTAGGTGGCCAGTTTATTTTGATCCGTCATCCTTACGCTTAAAATTGAACACTATCTTTATAAAACGAGGAACTTTCTGCTATTGTCTTTTAGTGTTCAACTCAATTTTATGTTTGGATTTCTGAAATTGAACTACTTTATTAATATTAAGTATTTTTGTGGTTTTCTCATATTTATTTCCCCGTATGAAGCATTCACCTGTTGGTGCATGATACACAATGGTGATTTACATGAAAGATTATGGTATGTATATAATTAGTTCTGGAAATTTGATAAAGATAGTCAGGGAAATCGGGGAAAAATCAGGGAACTTTTTTTCTGAATTTCTCTAGCCACCCTGTGTGAGTGTCTCATTATCTTGCTAATCCATCTCATGTCTTTGCTTCTTGTATTTAAGTTTTATCTTACAGTTTTTTAGTTTGTCACCACTGAAACAATTGTGCTTTATGTAGTTTGTGTATTGAGTGCCAGCATCTCACTCTCTTTTTCCTTTGTTCTTTAGCAATCTCCATGGGTGACTTTCAAAGTGGGTCTTTTTTCTGGTGCGTTTGTTGTCCTTGTGTGTGCTGTTATACTATCAGGTAATTGTAAACGCTGTCCATGTGTTTATTGGGTGATCTGCCACCTTTCTCACTTTCGGCACAAAACTTACGCTTTTTTTTTACCGATTTTTACAGTTTTGCATGAAATCCATGTTTTTTAAAGCGCTTTAATGAATTTTGATATTTTAATTTTTACTTTCCGAACATGTACCCTGTAAGGAAAGTATTTTAATCATGAAAAAATATGACTTTGAGAATTTGGTGCATTGAGACGTTTTAAGGTCTTCTGAATTCATTTATGCTATTTTTACGAGATGTATGTATGTGTGTGTGTGTGTGTGTGTGTGCACACATTTATATAACATGTAAATAGGAAGTAATCACTCAGTATGGAACCGTGAATTGAATTTGGAACCATGTTTGATATAAATGGAATGCTAGAATGGAAGGGGAAACATACTTTTCATTACTATCATTCCGTATTAAAATACTTAGCTTAGAATGTATATAACTTATAAATAAGTAGTAGTCACTCAGTAGTGTCTTATTTTTATTTTTGTAATGACATGGAAATTCTTTGGAAATCATTTGGAAAACTGAGGAAATTTTATTTTTAAAAATAAGTATGAATGGAATGAGTAAAAGAATGACAAGTCAAGAAATTGACTTGTTATTTTTAGCCTCTTGTTTTAATGGTGTCTGATCTTAAAGATTACCGCATGGAAAAGTGGTCTAAAGTCAGATACCACTATTTTTATTATCTCAGAAAAAAATCAACAGTAAATCAAAAATAAATAAACGAAAACAATTTTTTTTTCAATTTTAGTTTCTTTAAATTTTAAAGAAACTCCTAGGAAAATGTATAATAACTGTATAAATTTTCTAAAAAAGAAGTTTGCCAAACAATACAGATATTTGTCACCTTAAGTACAATGTAAATCTGGGCAACCATGATCCTTGCAGTGAAAAAGAAATATGATTTTGCAAAACTTAAAATACAAAGAACTTCCATGAAAATGTTAATTTATTTTCCTTTAAGATTCTATATATATATTTTTTTCAAAGCTTCAATGTGTAAAGTTGAATGTGTGTATTATTAACAATGAACAGAATGTAATAATTCCAAGCTTCTTGGTGCTAAACCTTTGGAAACAATAGTGTTGCTAAATTTTATTGTTTGATTGAATTTTCATTTATTAATATTATTTTTTACAAATGTTCAGCAGTATATTATAGATTATACAGTAGAACCTCGATTATCCGAAGTAAATTGGGACCGAACCTACTTCGGATAATCGAAATTTTCGGATAATTGAGAATTCATCCATAATCATCTAGTTTAATATGTAGTATCATCATTGAACTGTTATCATATCTGCCAACTCTTCTGGTTTTAACAGAAGACTTCAGTTTTTTTAAGCTATCTTCTGGTCTTCTGCCAGAAGATGAAATCTTCCGTCTTTTTTAAATTTTTAGTCGATATATTAAATTGTATTACAAACTGTGCGAAAAAATTGTAAATTAATAATTCTTTTACAAAGTAATTTATTAAGGTAATCATTTCAACAGCTAACAGCACAATGCTGTAGTATGAGTGAGGTCAAAGCATTGGTAAGCAAATCTTTCATGGATAGTTAAGAAAACTTCATTTCGTTCTTCCCTCAGTGATTCATCATTAGAAAATTGGTTAGTATTGAAAACTAAAGCTTGAAAATAATTTTTCTGATGAACTATTAGTAAAAGCTAAAAAAGCTACTTTGAACAAGATAAAAAAATCTTAATCTGTTTATTTTTCAACATACTTTGGTTAAAAATAAAGTCAAATTTACATTTATTTGTTTTTTATTTTTGTGAAAATACTCCCTTTTTTTCATTTTATATAAAAAAAAATTCAGGTAAGCTCTTTTCTATTGCTATTTAATTTTGTTTTTATTTCTCTACAATATTAATATAAAAAAAATAAGAAGAAATGGTGATATACACTGGGGGAAACAGTCTTCTGTTTTTAAAATATTTTTTAAATTTTATTTTTATCTTCTGATTTTTCGTGAAATCTTCTGTTTTTTCAACCCGAGTCTTCCTGTTTTTGGCTTAAGGAGGTTGGCAGGTATGTGTTATTATGACTATTTTAACTGTTAAATAAATTAAAATTATAAATGAAAATAAATTTATTTCTCAAACAAAAACTTACAATGGTTTAAATGGAAGCTTCATCTGGTGTACACTGGCCTATCCCGAAGTTTTCTTAAAAGCATGATTTCAGAGGAATCACACTGTTCTTGTTGTTCCAAACAAAGGCGGCCTTTGGAGAAACACTTAAAAGCATCCTTGTTACTGAACTTATTGACTCCAGAATCATTCTCATCATCTTCTTCTTCTTTTGGAGATTTTCGGACTTGTGCTATTCATTCCTCATCGTTGAGCAACTGGAATCCTGCCTCTTCCACGTCACAGTTCAACCAATCTGTGATTTCTCTATCCCCGCAATTTTCAAAACTTTATATTGTGCTAAAAAGGCTCGAAAACTCAGTAACACTATCTTTCACAATGTCTGTAGCCATTTTCATCTGCGGCAGTTGAAAAATTCGGCAAAAGTTTTCGCTAGCTTCGTCTTAGTGTCGATTGCGGCATAGATTCCCACGCGTCACGGATCCTATAAATGCAGTCTTGGATGAAAATTTTTTTATTTGGGAATACCTTATTCCCCCGTACACGATATATATTTCGGTTACACACATAACCATCTTCAGTCGTTTCTGGATCTCTCACTAATGGCGGCTTCTTTTTATATCTTCTTCGTCGTTCTTCTTGAAAGTTCGATGCATGACGTCCTCCCATGATGGGTCGATTGTATGAAGCGTATCGTTGATGCTGCCCTCTGTCGTCACTATTTCTAAGCTCTCACGAATGTAGGCATATATACTATTTTTAAAGTTGGCTATTTTTTTAATATTTTTAAAATCAATGGTAACGGGCTCTTTCAAAGCAAAACGGGCGAGAGCGGTACTTTGTTTCTGGAGGTTAATGTCTTTAAAATGTTCGTTTTTTCGTTCTTTAATTTTCCTTTTTGTAACGCCGATGTAGCAATTTTCTTTATTAGTATCGTTTGACATAAAATTAATTTTATAGATACCTGCGGTTTCGATGGGGTTGATTGGGTCTTTTTCCGATCTAATGCGCTGAAAGATTGTTTTATTAGGTTTAATTGGAATACGGAAGTTCTTTTTACTGGCGATATTAGAAAGTTTATTGGCTATCCCTCGGCTAAAGGGGATAGCGGTAGTAAAACGTGGTTTATCTTTTTGACGGTTGTCTATAACATTTAATTTACGTTGCCTAGCTTTGAAAACTTTGTCGAAAATTTCTCGAGGGTAGTGGGCGTCTTGACATTGTTTCTTTATGAAAGCAATTTCTTTTTGAAGGAGGTCGTCGTTAGAACATACTTTGAAAGCGCGGTCGATATAGGAACGAATAGCAGCAATTTTATAGTTGAAAGGGGTTTTAGATTTAAAATTTACTATATTAGTATTACAAGTAGGTTTTCGAAAAATGGTGGTCTCAATGGCAGTCTTGGATATTGACAGTTTTCCAAAATTCAATTATTGAAACTGCTCCAGATTCAGAATCTGGGAAAAAAAAAAAGTGAAGAAGAAAACGACTTCGGTTAATCGAGAGTTTCGGTTAATCGAGGTTCAGATAATGGAGGTTCTACTGTACATGTTGAACTGAGGGCACTTTCTCATTTTTGTTAATTCATTCTGTCCAGCCGTGTTCACAAATACGCCCGACAACTGGCGCATCGCTGTCCGGCTGTACAGGGGCAGTCTCCTGGTCATCCTGTTCCTCTTTCTCATTGGGATCAACGTGTATGGGTGGAGGACATCAGGGGTCAACCATGTCCTCATATTTGAACTGGATCCCAGGAACCACCTCTCGGAGCAGCACCTCATGGAAGTAAGTTCGCTTTCCTTCTCTCTTTGTGAGTTTTGTTTCAACAATCGGCTCGGAACCATTCATCATAGAGGCTTTAGCCTATGAGCCTCTGTCATTTCAGAGACTCCGAGGCATACCTGCCAACTTTTACGGATTTTGCCATTAATTTACTGATGTACGGAGATGAGGAGTAATTTTACGGATTGCTCGGCTAATTTCGAAGTTCGAAATTTCATACAATTCAATCTTCTTCCATCCGTCTAGAGAATATATATTTTCCATTCAGCACTCCTTTATTTAAATATCCAATGCCATAAGAGTAAAAATTGACTCCCATTTTGAATTTAAAATAATTTTTTAACCCCCCCCCCCCCCCTCTCCTTCCTCTCTCAGGGAAACCAATAAAGAAAAAACACTTTATTGAATGGGGCATGTTCAGATTTTGAATTCAATCTTTTTCCATCGCTCTTGTGAGTAAATATTTTTCTTTTAGAACTCTATTATTTCTTTTAGAACTCTTTAATGCCGTAAGCATGAAAACTGATTCCTATTTTAAATTAAATTTCCCCCCCCCCCTCCTCCCTAATTAAACCAGGTAAGAAAACTAACACTAAGTAGAGCAGGCTCAGTTATGAATGAAAATGATTTAATTAAAAAAAAAAAAATATTTTGACCAGAAATAAACTTAGCTTAACAAGAGCAGAAATTATTAGTACCAAAAAAATAAATGAACTCAGTTTTACTGATGGGAGGTAAAAATTTACTGAAATGAGGACTTAATTTTACTGATGTTAATTTTCTTAGGTTGGCAGGTATGCCAAGGCCATAAATCAATGGAGAAAGAAAAGGGGGGTGTGGCTATATCATGGGCATGGCCGTGTGTTTTACACTACCGGCCAAAAGTATTGCAAGTTTCAGAAATCGAACCCTTTTCCAGATGAAGCCCTCTCTCCCCCGTCAAAATTAAAAATCAATATAATGGATATTTTTGAATGTCAACATGTTAAATGAGTGACTTCAAAGACAAGATAGCATTCAGTTAAAGAACAAAAATATTTATTTAATTTATTGAAAAAATAGCATAAAAAACGTAGGTTATTATAGAAATCATAATCCATTTTGGCTGGCCGGAATAAAATTAAATAAACAGGGTGTCTACCATCATGCAAAGGTCACGAAAGTCACAGAAAAGTCAAGAAAAGGGAAAAAGGTCAAGAAATGAAGCACTAGGTCACAATTTGCGACTCAACTACGCTTTTTCCATTTCATTCAAATTCTTAGTTTCTAATTTTTTGTGACAGACAAAACTTAACAGTTTTTCATGTGTTTATTTTGTAGGAAAACATTAAAATACTGTTCGTTTGCTATTTATAAAATTCATTTACATGTTATTTAGCAGAAATCATCAAAAATGATGTTTGCCAAAAAGTTGTATATTAAACTGACAATAGTTCAATTTGTCAATTGTGTGTTGTTTTACACCTTGGGAATTTTCAAAAATTGGCAAGTATATAGCTATATCTTCAAAACTTGAGAAAAGTATATCAGTTACCCGCTTTCCCTACACACGCACACACAATAAAAAAAAAGTTGTTGGAAACAAGAGTAATTTTTTTTCTTCTTTCATTCCCTTTTAAATTCAATGTTTTGCTTATTTTCCACATTTTCTTTTTTAAAAACAGTAACTTGGGTTCCACTTAAAATTATAATTATCGCTGATCCCCATGTTTCATAGCTAATAACTTCAATTTCCCAAAAGTTTTATGGTATATTATAGACTTTCATAAGCTCTGTGTTACCATAGATGTAAAAAGATTTACAATGTACAGGCTACATACATGTTTACAAAATAGCAATTGGTCCAAGTTAACTGAAAGCAAACGGCGGATCAGTAAAAAAGTTGGAAAAAAAAAAAAACGCTTTAAAAATGGGCAGGGAAAAGAAAAACTCTAAGAATTTTGTAATTCATTGTTAAAATCAAAATCGGTTGTATATTTTTCTGCAAAATTTCCCCCAATCCTAGAACACCGGATAGAACATATTCTGCATCCCTGCCACGATGTAATTTTGATATTAAAGTTTCGTATTTGTTATGGGTCAAGAAATCAAGCTTATTTTTTGTGGTAGACACCCTGATAAAGAATGAATTCCAAGTTATTCTGCGAAAAGAGGATAATAAATAAATGCAATTGAACTCAAGATCATTTATTTTGTAGCTGAGCAGCCTTGACTTGGGATCCCAACAGCCAGTCTTTTAGGTATAGAATCCACAATGTGTTACAACACTTCCTTCGGTGTTTCGGGGGAAACTTAAATTATTAGTTCCTGAAGCTCTCATTTTTTTTTTTTTCTTTTTTTTTGTGATTTTCAGATGTATTCTTTCCAATTAACCACATAAATTCTCAAAAGTATTAAAATCTGGCAATTTTCCTGTCCATTTTTTTCTGGGCTAATTCTTGAAACGATGGTTAGATTTTTCAAACTTGCAATACTTCTGGCCAGTAGTGTATGTGAATAAGCGTACATAATGAGCAATAGTTTTCATTCTTTTTACACTCCCAGCACCGCTTTACTCTATCTTATGGTTTTTTAAGAGTATCACTGGATTACTCTTGAGAAGCCCTTTCGAATCAGAAATATTCTCTGGCTTTTTGATGAGCACAGGTCAATGTTGCGTTATTTATTTTAATTTTTTACTTTGATGCTGTATATATATTTTGTAATTGATTCACACTAATGTTTTATATACACAGTCGATAGCTCTTGACGAGAACTGACCATTGACATGCAAATTTTCCAAATCAAAATTTATACTCAACTAGGGATGTACCGAATACCATATTTTGACGAATAACGAATGCCGAATATTTGGTTGAATTTCTAACCGAATATTTGGGCGAATACTGAATACGTGGTTAAAATTTATTAAACTGTTATTAAACTTTGTACATCGATTAATTTAATTAGTTTCTTTTTTAAACAGTATTTAATATTTCATATGGTATTAAACTTCAGAAAATAAAGTACTGCAAAATTTAATATCCAAGTGTTTCTTTTATACATTATTAATCACCTTTGTAAATATTTGTGAAATTCTTTTAAACCTAAATATTTCATTAAAAAATTACCACTTGACTTTAGCATTCACGAACATTTAATAATGATGTTCTTTCTTTCTGGTTACTGTTTCACATTTAAATGAGTTAGTAATAGCAAGTTTAATGTAATAGTATCATAAAATTTAAGAAAATTGCAAGGCAACAATATTTAAATTCAACATCTGAGTGTTTTCTCTTACATTAAAATTATTTTGAATGCGATATTAGTAAGTAACGATTTGAATTAATTTTGTACTATGGTGTACTATACTATAACTTTATTCATGGTATAAAAAAAGTGTTTGTTTA
The DNA here is from genome assembly GCA_038373885.1 of Cheiracanthium punctorium. Lineage (NCBI taxonomy): Eukaryota > Metazoa > Arthropoda > Arachnida > Araneae > Cheiracanthiidae > Cheiracanthium > Cheiracanthium punctorium. Next base: position 174,201 of record JAWZYV010006648.1, on the reverse strand, counting down.
CCAATTGTTGAATATTAAAATTTGTTTACTATTCGGTTGCCGACTATTAAAGTATTCGGCCGAACCTAATATTCGGTTTGTCTGCCGAATAGGCAGTATACCGAATACCAACCGAATATTTGGTGCATCCCTATACTCAACGGACATTATGGGATGCTGCAAAATATCCTCAAAACAGCAGCGTATTCCCCTTCTGCTGCAGGCATTGCACGCCAGTCCTCGCTTGATGTCACAACTTTTTGGATCCTTTAGCCATCGAGTGGTGTCATTCAATTTTGGATGTCGAGGATAGATAGATAGCTGCACCATCCATCTGTACCCCCGATTTTGTTAGCATACGTTTTCAAAATGGTCTCCCACTGTGGAAGCAAATTTAAAGGTGAATTCACATAAAAAACATGCAAGGTGTAAAAAAAACACCTCAGATTCAAAATTCTACTCTCCTGAAGTGGAAGGTGCAGCAAAAATTCTAAATGTTTGGACCCATTTTATAATGTTCTAAAATTGTTTGTACTTGTAGGATGTTCTGTTAAATAAACTTTAACAAAATAAAAAAAGTTCTGTTTCACAGTATAGCATGTGTACAGTGTCCCCCAAAAATTCACTTAGACTTTTATTCCTTAAATATTGATCATAAACATATACAATAAATTACAAAGTTATGTAAGAATACATACATAATTTTACAGTATTGATTCAAATTTTATGGAAATCAAAATAAATAACAAATTTTATTTTTGTATATCTCCGATACAAAAAAAATTCCAAATTACTAAAATATGCACAATGCATTCACTAGGACAGTGGTTCCCAACCAGTGGGGCACGTCCCCCTTGTGGAGTGCCAAGCATTTGCAGAGGAGGGTAGCGTAAAAAAAAAAAAAAAAAAAAAAAAAAAAAGCAGCCAAGGAGCAAGTGGTAATGCATATTTAAAAGGTCATCTTATTTATTCTTATTTTGACTCCGAAACATACCTAATTTTGCTTAAAATGTTTATTCAAACTTTACAAAAAATGCTAACCAGATTGTATGGTGGGTAAAGCACCCTACTACAGTTTTGGATTCAACTCCCAGCGGTCGGGGTTCGATCCTGGACTGGCAGTGGCTGTCACTGTGTCCATCTCTTCATAGGGGGCGACGTGGGTCCACCTACTAGGTACCCCCATAGTGAAGCGATCAACAACTCTGGCCTTAGTAGTGGCCCATACCTCCGAGTTACAGGTCCACCATTGGAAAAAAAAAAACTTACCAAAAACATTATTTTATAGAAAAGATGACTCAATGCTCATTCTTAAAGAATAAAAAACTGTGTGTTAGCTGAGGAATGTGAGGTGGGGGGGAAGGCATCATTCCAAATTATCCTTAGTTGGGAGGTGCAAGGTTAAAAGGTTAGGAACCACTGAATTAGGAGATGCACAAAATTTCACCATAAGAAAGCTGATAAATATATGTTAACTTAAACCACTTTTCAATAACTCTCAAACAGAAAAAAATCACTTTGGAAGATTGTGTGTCGGAAGCTAGCAGTGAAAGTGCTGAAATAAGGTGGTTACGCCATGAAACCACCTTATTTCAGCACTTTCACTGCTACTCTAAAAAAAAAAAAAAAAAAAAAAAAAGATTAAATGGTTCCAATGCTGAAAAAGTAGGCTGTTGCCATCATTCCATTCACTTACCAATAACATGACCGTCGATCCAATTGCCCATCGGGTACCATAAAGCTAAAGAAGTTTTCTCGCACAGCTTTGTGTTGCCAGATAAGTAATTCGCTCCAACACCCTGTTGTGGGCAGTGGCGCAGAGAAGGAGGGGGAGCAGGGGAAAAATCCCCAGGGCCTCAGCTTGTGAAGGGGCCCCGCTTTTGCTGTTTATGTGATACTTAATTTTGTGTTGTCAAGCTTGTAAAAAAAAAAAGTCCGAACTCAGATTATGTCCCCGGATGTTTCAAATTAATTTTTGAATGAAATTACAAAAAGCCAGCTAGAGCATAAACCACCCACTTGACAAGAACGAGGAGTGTTAGTGATTGAGTCTTCTTTTGCAAGAAAAGTAGACATTGACGGTGTTATTCAACGGTTTGCCATGACTCAAAGTAGAAAAGATTTATTGAACAATAAATTGTTTCTTTTCCGAGACACATTGATAAATAGTAGAAGAAAAGGTGTAGCCAGAGGAGAGACTATGGGCCCACCCAATCTTCGAAATTTTGAATTTTCCTTAACAAAATGTTAAAGATCAAGACTTTCTATGAGAAATTTTGAAATTTCCACTTTTTTGGTCTTCTGGAATTTTTTTGGCTGCCTGCTTGTATGGAAGTTTGAATAAAAATATTAATCTTTTTAATACTGAGGAAACATGCCATGCAAGAATGTTAACTTTTCAAATCCAGTTTCTCTAGGGAGGTGACGAAACCTTCCAAACAAAATGTTGGTATTTTTAGAGCATGGATGTTTATTAAAGCAGGGGCATAGCCAGGGGGGGGGGGGGATATCGGGATGTATTCCCCCCCCCCCCGAAATTTTTGGATTAGTGATGAAATTCAGTCTATTTACACATATATAAGTTCATATTCCCCCCCCCCGAAAAATTTTCCTAACTACGCGCCTGTATTAAAGTATAATACACGTTTAAATTAATGATTTAAATTCTATTAATTATTTTCCAATTACTATTAATTTAAAGTTTCTTTAAATGAATAATAATCTTAATAAGGAATAAGTGATTGATATAATATTACATCAAAAGGATTTCCGGCTAGCAAATGGACCCCCAAAGATTTTATCCCCGGGGCCCGGGTAGTCAAATGGACCGATGGCAACGGTTGCACTTTTTTAGCACTGGGCAGTATCGGGTGGGTTTTTCTATATTAATGTGTAATTGCTTGTATTTCAAGGGTTAACTAACACTGTGGTTTCTAGTTTTGTTTTGGACTGTGTCTCAAACATTGCCATACATGCCAGTTTTCTTTTGTTTTTTTTTTCTTGTTAGCATTTGAGTGTAAGCTGAACCTTGTCGTTGACCTTTGCAGATTGCTGCCATCTCGAGCGTGATGTGGGCGCTGAGTGTTCTGGCGTTTCTCTTCAGCAAAGACCTGTCGATACCGGCCTACGTGAATCCGTTGATGCTGGTGGCAATCCTGCTTGCATTCCTCTTCAACCCCACCAAAACACTGCGGCACCATGCCCGATTTTGGCTGCTCAGAGTGCTGGTAAAAAGGGCTTTGTGTAGTTTTATTACTGTATGCAATATGTTTGTATCGGAACGGTGGTTTGATTTCTCTTTACCGTAACTGAATATTTATACTGTGCACTAATTTGTAATTACAGTGAAAAACGTTGAACGCGAAACCGAAGGGACCAAAATATTTTTCCGTGTTAAAAGATTCGTAAAAAAAAGAACAAAACTCACCCTTATTTTCGATGTTCTTATACAGGGTGTCTACCGTCATGCAAAGGTCACGAAAGTCACGGAAAAGTCAAGAATTAGAAAAATGGTCACGAAAGTCAAGAAATGAAGCACTAGGTCACGATTAGCGACTCAACTCCCTTTTCAGTTTCATTCAAATTCTTAGTTGACGATTTTCGTAACTAAATTTTCTAATCTTTTGTGCACCATTTTTACAGTTTTGCTAATAAATGTACAGTTTACCGCATAATTCTGTCGATCTTTGTTGTAGATATATTTAATTTTGAAATCGGGGTTTATTCGCTGATCACCCTGTATATTAATAGTGTTAATTTTAAAAGTATAATTTTTCTTCATTCTATCAGTATGATGCAGGGGTGCAGAAACTGTTTTGACTCTCAGCATTTCCCTCAATCCATATGCAAATTTCCCCAAAATTTTATGATACGTTTATAGACTTGCATAAGTTCTGTATTACCATAAGTGTAAAAATATTTGCAATGTACAAGCTACATACATGTTTACTAAATAGCAATTGATCCAAGTTAAGAGAAAGCAAACTGCTGATCGGTGAAAAAGTTGAAAAAAATAGCTTTAAAAATAGGAATGGGAAAGAATAACTCAAAGAATTTTGTAATTCATTGTTAAAATCGAAATCAATTGTATATTTTCTGCAAAATTTCCCCCTATCCTAGATTGCCAGATCGTACATATTCTGTATCCCTGGCACGAATGTATTTTTGATATTAGTGTTTCGTATTTGTTATGGTCAAGAAAAGGTCAAGAAATCAAGCTTACTTTATATGGTAGACACCCTGTTATATTTTATATCGATTTCCTGTTAAACAACAAGTAGGTTGCATTCATTGGAATGAAAAGCAATTACAAAGAATATTATTTTGAGGAGAAAAAATCAGTTATCTTTTTTTAGAATTTATTTTACAGAGCCATATTGTCCCCAAATTGTTCAAGATCGTCCATAGTTTTATTCATTTCTCCATTAGAATGCACATTTAAATAACTGCATACACTGTTTATCATTTTTTCCTGAAATGCGTGGTAATTTCTTGTCACCAAACTCCTTTCAACCCTTCTTCACGGGAAAAAGAACAGCACAGAGGACGACTTAAGTGCATTCCCACCAATTGCCGATTCCTTGATACAGATTTGAATTCTATTCATTATGGTGAGAGACCTGATGGATGATGCTATTAATACTTCTAGGATGACAAAAGGTAGAAAAACCATTTCCCAGAATTTAAATAAAATTTATTTTCCACAAAAGCGTTCTAGTGACTTGTCGCAAACATGCCGCTGAAGATTAAAAACAAACTTTTTTTCGTGTTAAAAGAACAAAAATGTATGAAGTTGCATATTTTGCGTTCTGGACCGTTGTTCATTTCGTGTTAACCACTTTTTCATGTTAAGCATTTTCGTGTTAAACGTATTTCACTGTATAGCATAATAGGGTCATTTTCAAAATTGGGTGCCATTTGCTATCTGTGCGTAAAATATTTTTTTTTTTTTTTTTGCAAGGTATAAGAAAATTTAAATGATTTTTCTTTTCATTGTATGGTTTTTATCAGACAGTTTCCAGTCATGAAATAATAGTTAAAAAAACATATTGTTTTAATAAATCCTTTAAAAAAAAGAAATGAGTTGAGAAAATACTAAAATATAGCTATCTGAATCATAAAACATAAAGCATAGTGTGCAGAATGACTGCCCCCAAACTAAAATGTCTGCCCTGACATGCTTTAACATTGTGAAATAAGTTAAATTTCATTATGAAAAGGTTTTTTATAAGGTTAAGAAAAATACAAGTTTTTTTATGATTAAATAGGGATGTCATGTCTTTTATCATACATTATTTTCAACTTTTTAAACAACAAAATTAAAATTTGGGGATATCAACACTTGTTTACCACGAGAGCATGGCCGAAAAAGAAATATAAGCAGACATCTTGATATTTTGGCATTTGACTGAAAAAGCAAAAACGTGTTTGTGATAAGTATTTTTATTGCATGCCATGACTGTTACCTTAATGAGTTGTACAAAATAGGTTTATTTATTTGTTAATTCAATGGATTAAATCAGATTTTTAGTCTAAATTAATGTCTCTTTTCCTGTTCTTGTGGAATTATTTAGACTCATGAATTTTTCTTTCAAATGTTTTATCATGACTGGCCATGCCTGTTATAAGTGACAGATATTGCAAACAAAAAATTAAGTTTGTTTTCAAAAATATATTTAAATGGAAAAGACTATATTATATGGGCAAAAGAACTCTATACTTGTATAATATATCACTTTGCATTATTTTGGGTTGAACGTAAGTGAACAAATTTCAAAGAAAATATCCAGCAATTTTCATCAGGTCTGATAATTAAAAGATCTATAAATATGAAAAAAATGCACGAATAATACTCAAATAATGTGCAGAAACAAGGCCTGTTTTATATTATGTAAAAAAAGACTACTTACTGTTTGAAATTGTATTTTTTGCTGCTTAAATTTCCAAATGGCACGGAATTTTGAAAATGACCCAATAACCACTTAGAATGTAGCTTTGTGAATGCCGTGTCATGAAAAGCTCCAAATCATCAAGGGGAGTAGGCCCTGTAGGATTATTTAGATTTTATTTTTAACTAAATGTCTTATTTTTGCCAATTTTTTCTTCTTCTTCCCTACACCCCTTCCATTTTTATTCTCTCTGCTTTCCTTAAACTCTGTTGTTTGCTCTCAATTCTAACCTTCCTGCTTCTGCTGATGGTGAAGCTTTTCTTGTAACTGAGGAAAGGTTAGCCTTTTGTACCACCTGGAACAATCTTATTTTAGTATCTTTTTTTATGTGTGTTGTTTTACAAAGTTTTTAATTAATATTATTGTTACATTTACTTACAAGTATTTATATGAAAATTTCATTCACCAAATCAATATGATTCTCTTGTTTATTTTGTAAAAAAGTAAAATGGACTCCCCCCTAAAGGATCAGTGATGTGTAAATGAAAATATGTTTATTTAGGGACGCATTGTGGCAGCACCTTTCTTCCATGTGGGGTTTGCCGATTTCTGGCTGGCCGATCAGCTCAACAGCTTGGTTCCTGTTCTGGTGGATTTTCAGTATTTTGTCTGTTTCTACGCCACTGACGTCAACTGGGAAGTCAACACAGGTAACTAGAACGGTCATTTTTTTGGTGACGATTGGGAAATAATGTCGAGGTGTCTACCTGCGACTAAAAAGAAGATGTTTTCTACTGAATTAAAGATTTAGCAACTTAAGGTTCTCTTTTATTGGGTTATAAAATGTCATTTTAAAAACAGTATGAACTGTTTTTAAAATTTTGCCACCTACTTTCTTTCCTTCTGGCAACTCGTTGGGTGATTGGAAAAGTAATGTTGTTTCTCATTCATTTGTGAGCTTTTATTCACTGTCAGGTCGGTTTCTTAGAAGTCTCCGTAGGATTGTCACAGCTGTTCTACGGAACCAAACAGTCACTGGGCCATCCTTGTAAAATCTGGGTGGCAACCAAAAAACTAGGTTGTCATGGGTTCAGGAGAAAAGAAAATAAAAAGATGATGGAATAAACAAAAGTTGGTTTTGAAAAAAGCAAAAAAGGTTTTCGCTGACTGTATAATCTATTGATTTTATTTACTATTTAGCTATTAAAGCAAGTTATCGAGGGGTAAGTACCCCATTAGAAATCTTGTGTTCTTTATTTGGTTAAACATTTTTGAACCTGGGCACATTTTTGTATCGGTGATTACGGAGCTATATGTGCGTTGAACTTCTTTCACTACAATCCTGATGCATTTTTGTATTCATTAAATGTATTATGTATGTGAGAAAACTGTAAAATATAATCTAAATAATTTTTTTCTTTTATTTTCAATACTTGATGAGTGAATTTTGTTATATTAGGTTGTAACGAAAGTTTCCCGCCACCTCAGATATGATCTCGGCAAACAGTTCGCATTCGCCTGTTTCCTCCTATTTTGTCAAACGATTTTTGGCATTTGAAAATTATGTTTTTGGTCTCTTGCCCCCCATGTTACTGGGCCGAAGGCTTTGAAAATTACCAAAACGTTGGTAGAAAATTATAGATGTGGGTGGTGATTACTATCCGCATTAAAGGTACTCCTTTCAGGTTATTTTTCTAACTTTGTTTGGAATTTTTTGTTGGCGGAAAACTTTCGTTACAACCTGATATATATTTTTTAATGTAATATCTAGAAAATTAACTAAACTGGCATAAGTACTACTGTGTATTGTCTACTGAAATGAAGGAAAAGTATGGTATTTTAGCAACTTTTTAATGTTGATGAGGCTACTACTGATACTATTTTTGCCTCCTGGCAGTGATGTATGTAATAAATTCCTTCTAATGTCATTTCATTCTGTTCATAGAATATTCATTTAACATCATTTCTAGCTATCTTACAGCCATTATCTCTTAAGTCAAGCTGAAATGTTTTTATAATAATATTCTGGTATATTAACTGTTGTCTCTATGCTAAATAAAACAATATTTAATAGTATTAAAGCATCTTATTTTGAATTTTATTTGACTTCTATAGTATTTTTGATCTTCCATATTATTAAACTTTTTATTGAATTCTTAACTTTTATTTCAGTAATCATCACTATTAACTCTTGGAGCATCTTGGATGTGAGCCAATAATATAAAGTTGTTTCACAGTCCAATTATCCTGCACATTAATAAAAGTAAAAATGAAAGGAAATTGGGTAGGAATATTTGTAAATAGAAAAAATAAGTTATTGAAATTATTACAAGCTTTAAATAAAAATATATTTTGGGAAAACTGGAATTTTACATCACAGCTGCTTAAAATTTGTGTGTGTTATATACAATCGCTACCTTAAAATAAACTCCTCTACCTTTTTACTTTCCGAACATGTACCCTGTAAGGAAAGTATTGTCATCCTGAAAAAATTCGACTTCGAGATTTGGGTGTATGGACACGTTTTGAGGCCTTCTGAATTCATGGATGCTATTTTTATGAGATGTATGTATGTGTGTGTGTGTGTGTGAATGTGCATTTGTGTGTATGTGAGTGAACACGATAGCTCCTAAACGGGGCATTCGATTGAGCTCAAATTGGGTATAGATGTTATAGTGTTATCATGACAAAAGAAAAGAATCCTATTTTATTATTAACCATTTGAAGTGCCAGCATTTTCATCCCTCTGTGCTAGACATTGCAGATGCCAGTGGTGTTTAGTCAATTTAATAATTTTATAAACAAGTTCAACTTTTTCCTAAATGTATCTATAAAAAGTGAAAGATTCACCCACCTTTTTTGTCATCTGTAAGCATTTTGTTGAATTTTTTTTTTTTAAATGCAATTTTACTGATTCTCATATTTTTACGAAGCATGATGAAAGTGTTAGAATTTTTTTTTTTGTTTCATAATGAGACCACTGCACATTGAGGGGTCAAACAATGATTGAATGAAGTGACCCTTTTTTTGCATGTGCTTTTTCACTGTACTTATTCTGTTGCTTTTCTCCAGACTCCAATAAATGTGTGGACGACATCGGATTAATATCTAGACCAATTGTAGCTTGTCTTCCAGCTTGGTTCCGTTTTGCACAGTGTCTCCGACGTTACCGTGATACAAAGGAGGCCTTCCCCCACCTTGCCAATGCCGGGAAGTATTCTACCACTTTCTTCAATGTGGCTTTTTCATCCCTCTATGTTTACAAGAAAGGTATTAATGTTATTATTATTTTTTTTTTATAACTTTTTCTATAATAGTAATACCTCGAATTTATGCAATGGGTGGGACCCAGCAATAATACGAGGATCAGTCAAGAAGTTAGTTGCACTGCTTAAGAAAACAAAACAGGATAGACATTTTACAATGACTTTATTTATATCTTAAAGTTCCATGCAAAAATCTACTTTTCAACGTAATTACCTCCGCTATTTAAGCATTTGTCGAGGCATAGTACAAGTTCTCTGATGCCTTCTGCAAAGCAATCCCATCCAAAGCCACAATGTTTATGCCTGATGAGCAAACAAACTAAACATGCCTCATGAAAGCCACTATGCCACACGATACAACTAAATGTCTGAAGTGTTGTCAGACAGTTTCATCAAATTAGCCTTTGACATAAAAATTTTATGAAGGGCTGCAAGTAACTTTATGACTGGCCTACGTAATTACATAAATCAGGTTATAATTTTGCATATAAATGTGTACATGCAAATTATTTTTAATTAGGCCTGGAGATTGACGAAAACAATAATTAAAAAAAATATACTCGTATATCTTTAACAAAATCTTGGATAATACATATGTACAACAAAATTATGTTATTAAAGTTGTAAACTGAAGTTATTTTGGAAGTAAACAAAGGAAGAATAGATGAGATTCAAAAAGCCCATATCTCTGGGTTTGCGTAAGTTGTGGCATTGCTGTAAATACTTTGTGCAGTATTCACGTTTCTCTTGAAAGGGAACAGGGTGGATTTATCAAAAAGGGCACTTTATGTTGAGAAAAAGGGCAGTTTTCCCAGCATTTTGATTCTTTCTCTGTGCAGCTGTTGTTTCTTTGAAAGGGCATTTTATCTCCTGCTAGGTATTTATCCCTGTATTGTATATTATGCATAGAAATGTCGAACAGATAACTTAATGCAAAATAAATCACATTAAATGTGGAGCTTATTCCCCATTAAATAACTCTAACAGAACTGTGTTTTTCTTTAGGAAAAGAACATTTTATTTTTTTAAATGCTGCAATTCAATAAGTAAATGTTTGAAAAAGATTTTTTTTGTTTGTTTATTGATAAAGGGCAGGATGCATCAGCATTAAGGTAAAAAAGTACACCGTGCGTTGGTACTAAAGGGAAGGGGCACATCAGCACTAAAAGAAGAGGGGCAGGACACATCAGTACTAAGGATTTAATGAGTATTCGGCCACTATTCGGTATTCGGCCGAATAGTGTTGTATTTTAGCATTTTGATCATATGGCATTCGAAAGGTGGATTTTAACCTGTAGCAGATGTGTTGTTAGTGTTTTCTCATCAAAAATGGAGATTGCGACTTTAGATGTGAATTTAAACATGTACGGTAAAGTTTGAAACATACATATTTTCTTTTTCTGCCTGAAAGGATGACTATTTTTCTTAGCTAGGGGTAATAGTTTTTTTTAAAGTATATGTTGATAATTTTTTATACGAGGGTCCTTGAAAAATTTAGAGATGAGCTTGAATTTTTACTAACAATTTTGATGTACATCCTGTTTAGGTTTTTGTCAACTCCCTTTTCTTAGCTTCATTTAAGAAGGAATGAATAAAATGATGACATCATTCATCAAACATTCTAATCTGTTTTTTTAACCGTGCTGTGTTATATAACACATCCAGTTTTTTAACTTATCATTTTATTCATTCCTTCTTAAATGAAGCTAAATGACATATGTTTATTTCTTAACCACAAAATAATGAAAAGATGCTACTATTTTGGCAACTAAAATTTTAAAAATGGTTACTAAACTGTCGACTTTTTTTTACGTACCTGAAGCTACTCATGATATACTACTTTTGCCTCCTGACATGGGTGGACTCTAGAAATGAGACGGGCTCAGCCCGAACTGGGCTTGGGCTCTGTAATTTACTACTGTGTTCGGGCTCGTGAAAAATTTCTTCTTAATTTAACATACTCCTTGAACAAATTTTAAAAAGTGATTCATGAGGGAAATAAAAGTACTTATAAAAAAAAATAGTGGCACGGGTGCCTAGAAGGTGCGTGAAGTTCATTGGGTATTTCCGAACGGCGGCTTATATTACTTAGTGAGTCATGAGATCCGATATTATTTGATAAACATGAATATAAAGAATTAGAAAGTGCATCGAGAGTTTTCAACTCTATTTTTCTTTAATTTGCATAAACGGCAAAATTTATTGTATTCTATCAATGAAGTAATTCAATTTTTTTTTTATCTTTAGCTGAAATTTCGGGCTTGGGTGGGCTTGGGCTCTGGCTTAAATAATATTGCTCAGGTGGGCTTGGATTAAAAGTCCTCGGGCTCGGGCTTCAAAAAATGAGCCCGAACTCATCTCTAGTGGACACCCTGGATGTATTCTCAAATAGCGCAAATGCTTCCTATTTCAGATTACTATGGCTCTGCTGCCCAGAACCCGTACTTCTACTTGTGGATCGTGTTTGGGTTCATCAGCTCCATCTACACCTACTATTGGGACATCCGGATGGACTGGGGGCTCCTGGAGTCGTCCTGTGGCGAGAATCGCTTCCTCAGAGAAGAAATAGTCTACTCGTCACCCGTAAGTTCTTTTCGTGATTCATCCAAAATGGTGCTTGCAAATCTTTTAACAATTTCCCTCACTCCCTTTTTGTGAAAAAGAAAAAAAAAAATCAATACTATAGTATTGATTGTAATACTATAGTATTGTAAATAATATTGTATATAATCAATACTATAGTATTGTACTATAATATTGTATATAATCAATACTATAGTATTGTAAACTCAAACAGTCATTTATACGGGATGTGAGGGTTAGTGCTCACTCATTGAAGGGCTTGCTGCTAAAACAGGGTTTCTACAGGCCTGGAATGTCGGGATTTTGGAAAAAAAAGTCAGGGAAATGCAAGAAAAATTGAATTTTGTGGTAAAATTAACGAAATATTTGCTGTTTGAACCTAAGTATAGAAATTGTTTTATTTTCATTTTCTCATTCAACCTTATAAATAATTTTAAAATGTGTTCTTTATAAGCGTATCTTGTACAGTTGAAAGAGGCTTCATTTTATCCTAAATGATTATCAAACATGGTTTTTGTTTGAATCCAGTGATGTCCAATAAGACTCTTGTCTATATTAATTTTATTATTATTATTATTTGTAAAAAAAGGTGTAAAAATATATAAAAAATTATTAATTAAAGGATGTAATGTTAAAAATAGAAACTCAAAACTCGGGAAAGCACGCTAAATAAAGTCAGGGAAGAGCGTGATAAATGTCAGGGAAAAGTCAGGGAAGCAAAAGCTGTGAAATTTGTAGAAACCCTGTAAAAGGAGAAAGCTCCATCCTGTGGGAGTTGGTTTGTTTGTTCGTCAGGAGAGGACAGCTCAGGTCACTGAATGTGTCATTTAGAGCTAAATTTGTCCTTCCCAGAGTTTCCCTCCACAATTTGGATTCTCATCAGAGGATTTCTGAATATTGGCACGAGAAGAGTCTCGGGAACCACAGATTTAATATGCATGTACACTGCATGTTCTTTAGTGGTTCATTGAAATTGAACCCACAACCTTTGTGTTACCAGTCCAACACCTTAACCACTAAGGGGTGCTACCACGCCCTCCCTATGGGGTTTGAAATAATGTGTACTACCTTGCAATAAAGAAAAATGTCTTATAGTTATGTAATTAAAAGTGCCTTTTCTCCAAAATATTTTTTGGCATGCCTTTTGTAGCCATCATCGCGTGCCAAAATATATTTTGGAGAAAAGGCATTTTTAATTATATAACAATGGATAATTTCTATTTTTCATTTTAACATTCTTGAAATGCCTTTTGTTTGGTATCCAAAGGAAGTAGCTCTATTCGTTAGTTCTTGTGTTACTCAAGAGATGCAGCTGCCTGCCTTGTTAGTTTGTGTTAAATCCCTAAAGTTTTTTATAGCTTTCTGGAAACTTAAATAGTTGGACCCTAGTTGGTATTGAGAATTAATTTAAGAGCATAATGCTCTTACACCCAATTCACCCCAAATTTACACCCAATTCAGGAAAAACATTGATGAAATGCAATTCAGAATGAACTTTTGCACTAAAATGCCAAATTTCAAACAATTAGCACGAAAAATAAAGTTTTTTTTCATTTCCTGTAAAAAAAAATCTAGCACTTAACAAGTTTTGAAATTGGACAACTCAACTGATTTGCACCTGTTTAAGGCTGTTTATTATTATTATTATTATTATTTTTTTTTTAATATGTATTCAACAAATTGAAAAGAATGTAAGAGATATTTTGGGTAGATGGGCTAAGTAAACATTGTACAGATAACAGATTTTTTTTAATGTATTCATGCCTTGCTGTCAGTTACACATACCATATCTTTCAAGTAACTTGCTTGTATTTAGAACACATTTCATCCATACAAAGGAATCCTTCTAAATTGATTAATATAAACCTTCCTTTGCATTTGAAAATGAAATGAAACAAAATTATGCAGCTATCCGTAGGTACAATTTATTTACACCTGTTTAAGACTACTTTTGTGTGTGAGGTTATTATAGGAATTTAGAAATAGCAAATGGATGATGCTACATTTTAACTGCACTTGTTCAAATCAGTTGAAATCAATATCTGAATCACATTATCCTTTTTATCCATAGAATATATCTTGCTTAAACCTTCATTGTGTCTCATTTCTTCAAACATGTAGGTGTGGAATTTTTATGAAGCCAAATCTTGTTTCTTTTCAGAATTACTATTACTTTGCAATTGTAGAAGACCTCATATTACGTTTTGGTTGGACGCTGTCTGTTTCGCTGACTGAAATGGGCCTTATCCATGCTGATATAATGTCCTCTGTCCTTGCACCCCTTGAAGTTATTCGGTATGCCATATGACTTGCATTTTATAAAACAGTATCAGGAATGTTTGTAGTCTGGGTATACACAGAATTCTGTTTTGTTTTTGTTTTTTAAACAAAAGGAAAAATTTACTGGTAGTTATTCTAAGTCACTCCAGTTTCAATTTTTCTCATCCTTCTTGTGAATGTTTGTTTATTCTCGAGCATTCCTTTATTTAAATCTCTAATGTCATAGGATTAAAAGTTGGACTTTATTTTTATATTTACTTAAATTTTTACAGATTTATGATATTTAAGTACACATAATTTTTTGCAAAGTTGACATAAAAGATTTGCATGTGTTTGCAAAAACACTTGTTGGCAACAATAAATAAAGATTATAGCATGCTATTTCTCAAAGGTAGAATTTGTTTATTGATTCAAATTATAAAAAGTATTTTAATGGAGGCAAGAATCTGTCCAGAGTAATATTTATTTATTTATTATTATTTCGGTAAATGTTTAATTATTAATAATAGATCTAAGTCTAAATTTTTGACACATTTTATTTCAGTTTAAAGACTAATTGGAAATGTAATACAGTTGCAAACATAAGTAAAAAATGATACTGTTTTTGCTGGACACTTTTCAGGGTTTTTTAAGAAGTCACCCCTGCAGTATTTCATAAGCACTCATCTGTCGTATCAATGAGTCATAAGACACTATCAGTTGTAGAGCTAGTCATCTTGTAATCTGCGTCTGATGTGTTACTTTTTTGTGGGGTGTTTGATTGGAAAAACAGAGAATTCATCCTGAGGATAGACATTTAAATATGTATATTCTTTATTTAAAATATTTAAGAAGCTATAAATTTCTATTGCCTGTTTTTTACGCTAATAGCAATAATACTATTATTAATTCAATCACTATATTTTTGTAACATTTTTATTAATGGAAAAAACACTCAAAATACTGCTGTTAAACAATAAAGTAAATAAAAAACTTTGTAAAAAACACACATAAGATGTTATAGGTAAGAGGATACGCACGTTTCAACCAAAAATTGTTTTGGCCTTCTTCAGTCCAAGCCCTTCGTTGCAAGCAACACAGGGTTCCCTGTGTTGCTTGCAACGAAGGGCTTGGACTGAAGAAGGCCAAAACAATTTTTGGTTGAAACGTGTGTATACTCTTACCTATAACATCTTATGTGTGTTTTTTACAAAGTTTTTTATTTACTTTATTTTTATTAATGTTTAAAAATATTTGGTAATGAGAAGGGTGATATATACCTGTAAATATTAGCAAATATTATGCAGAGTGTTTCATAACCCTTGGTAAAAAATGTAAGGTGTGATAGAATACATATAAATAAAATACAAAATAATCGTTCTAATTCAGAATTAATTATTTAGTTCACAGACGATTTAATAAATTTCAATTTATTTACAAGAGAATAATAGTAAAAATCAACGTTTCTCTCTCCAATCATTATTTGTTTTATGACAATGTTTTGTGCGGCAAAAATTGCTTTTTTTTTTTTTTTTTTTTTTGGGGGGGGGGGGGGGTTGTTCTATCAACCTGTATGTGCTGATTTTTAAATGTTCAGAACGTGATTTCTTGAGAATGCTGAATGTTGGGTTCTACAATTTGAGTCATAGATTGCATGCCTTATTAGCTACATTTCCACAAAATTTCATTCAAATCAGTGATACCAATTTTACTAATTGTTCAATTATAGGGATCTGCTGCATTTTTTTAAAATCTATTCCACAACACACGAAAACAATATGGCATTGTTTTAATTCCGTTTTTGTGGAAGTTATAAGCAAATTTATGAAAATTAACTTTTTGTAATTCAGCTTCTCCGACAGATATTTTCCCCCTGAATACTAAATGTAGTGCCAAAGAACAAATTTATAATTTGCATGAAACAAAAGTATTTCTTAATTTTTGAAAGTTTTGTGGTGTTTGTAATTAGTTTTTAAAATTGAGTGTCCCCACAAATGGGCCCCCAGCATAGTGGAGTAAGTATGTCGTTACTTGACTCGTCCAGTTTTATCGCTGATCATGGCCAAAAACAAAGTAAAGTCCTCTTATATTATATTTCTGTACCTTAGGAGTGCAGAAATATAATGTAATATCAACACTTCCAATCAGGCATCAAAAGTTAATGTTCTAGACTAATATTTCTGGATGTGATGTATTTTTCATTTCCTTTTTAATATGGACTACTTGTCCAACTATGGCCAGTTGAAAAGCTTTTACCATTATTTTCAAGTTAAGTTTTAGTTCTGTTGTTTTTATTAGCTTACATGCAATCCCCAATACTTAGTTCTAGGTTTAGATAAGTTATCAGAGGCTTCATTTTTAATTTTTTTTTTTTTTTATATCATTCATACAAGTTTTTTTTTTCTTCCTCAAACATTTAATGACACAAAATAATAATAAAACTAATATAAATGGGCTTGAATGATAATTAAAAAAGGAATGTTTAAAAACAAAGGCATTTTCTGCTGTTAGATTTTTATTTCAAAGAAAGTTGCTGCTAGAAAACCATTTAAGATAAACCAATGCCCCCCCCCCCCTCCGTAGGATTCGAATAATATTTACCTTACACACTTACCAGCTCCAAATTCTACCATTAGCTTGTTAAAAAATATTGACTGGCATCACTTAACACACAAAAGGGGTAAATGGACTGAATTTGTTTATTTTTTATTTAAAATCAAAACGTCTGATTTCTGACAAATGTTTGCATGCACAGAAAGGCAACTGCGTTGAGATTATATGGGTGGTGGGGAAAATCTTATACAGGTGCAGTACTGTGTTAAAATCAAATTAGCCTAAAAAGCTGTCCTAAGAATTTTAAAACAGTTCCCATGCTTATAAAAGGGGGTTAATCAGAAGTTTTATCACAACAGTTAAATTTATTTTTTCAACCGTTTGATTTTCTCCTGTGAAATATAAATATAACTAGCTGCCGAGGCATCCAGCTCCGCTGCCGTATATCTTACTGTTCTTTGTACTTGGTACCGTGTTGGTAGAATCATTGGACTCATATCAATGAAAATCATGCTTTGTTTTAACAGTATTTGCCATTCAATTTATTTAGGTTGGGATTGCTACACATTTTGGGTGTCATCATAAAAGTTGAATGTGGCCAAGTACTGGCATTGCAAAATGTATGAAAAGACAAAATAGGTGTCATTTCCATTTATGAAATGGTTGTAAAAATAACTTTGTAGGGTGATAACGTGTTGTACAAATTCTTATACAAATATTTCTTAATTACAGCAGCTGTGGGTTTTTTCAAATGAGTGTGCAGTACTCTACTGTTCCCGTCATGAACTCCATGGTTCCACGAATGGATACTTTTTCATTTTAATAACATCAGTGTTAATGTGCCGAAATTAGCAACCTGGTGTTTTTATTTTAAAATTACACTATTTAATACATATTGCTGGTTATATTATTAACAATGTTTTTAAAAATATGGATAAAAATTTGTAAATTTTATGCCTCCTGCCTAGATGTGTATTTCACCTATTTTCCTACTCATACATATTATTATAGTTAATAAAATGATGTACTAAAATATGCTAAAGATAGCAACCTTGTATCTACTTTTGTGTTTACTTTATTACTTTGTTTATTGAATGGCAAATGGTGCATATAATTTGAGATGGTAGAATCGGAGATGAGTGATATTATCCTAACGGAAAAATAAAAATGCACTGGCTAATGTTTACATCAGGTTGTTGCCATTCCCAGAGTAGAAATATCGTTGATTTTGGTGCCGCATACATTAGTGAATTGCATAATAAGATATATGTATTACAATATGAAACTATTTTCAAGTTTTTTTACCTGACTCGGTGTCAATTTTCCAATACATTAGCAAATTGAAAGGATTTTTATTTAATTTTACAAAATTTTAAATAGCAGTGTTACCCTTTTTTTTCTGTATAACTCTTTTTTTTTTTAAATCTCAAAATGAATGTTTTTTTTAATGTAGGAGATTTGTGTGGAACTTCTTTCGTCTGGAGAATGAACACCTGAACAACTGCGGTAAGTTCCGAGCTGTGAGGGACATCTCAGTGGCCCCCCTGGATTCGAGCGATCAAAACCTGCTCATCTGCATGATGGATGAGCCGGATGGAGTCATCAACCGGAGGAAAAAGGAGAGGAAGTATCCAAAGTAAATAAAATCCCACAACAACACATTTCCTGGTGCTCATTGCATGCGAAGGAAATCTGCAACAGTGCGATATCTTGCGTTCTAATTGCCGCAGAAATAAGCTGCCACACTCATGTATTTGGTGTACCGGAAAAAAATGTCGATGCTTTACATAAAATTCAATCAAATGAATTTTCATCCATTATTCAATTAACAAACAAGCTGTGCCTAAGCACAGGACTCATCATTTCAAAGCGAGAATTCTATAGATAATAATTTTTTTTCCCCTCTCAGAGAAAAATGGCCACCCTCCCCCTTTTTTTACGTCTACCCTCTTTGGAGTATTCGATTCGAAATGTTCTGAAATCTATTTTTAGGTATTCGTGAGCTTTGTATTTTAAGGCAAGAATTTTATGGATATCTCTTTTCTTCTTGGAGATCACACAGGATATCTGAAAAGAACGTTTAGTCTCGCTATCCCCCATGAGTTACCAATTTTGGAAAATGCTCTGTTTTCTAGCGCCTATGTTATAAAACTCACGTACCTGGCAAATTTCATATTATAAGCTTCTGTAGTTTTGGCTAGGCAACATATGGACATACAAGAAAACGACAATACTTTCCGGCACACCTAATATATAGGTCAATGTTTTGAGTCTTTCTGTTAGAATCTTGGGGGGTCTATTTGTTATTTTTGACTATCTTTGAAATGTCCAATACAAACATTTTTTTTTATTGAGTCAATCTTTTTTGGTTTTATTATTATTTTGTTTTTAAACTAAGCCTCCTTGAACCTAGGTATAAAATTGCATTAATCTCAATAGCTGGGAACATTTTAAAAAAAAAAGTAAAAAAGTTCAAGTGGTCTCTTCAGTTGAAACTACCACTGGACATATTAACGTAGGATTATAATATCATATGAAGGGTCCACGGAAAGAACGATGAGAGTCCAATACAGCTGATTTTCCAAAAATCCAAATAACACACGGGACTTTCATATTTCTTCCCCAGTAAACTGTGGGCTATTTTTTTCAGTGTATTCTCATCGTTCTTTCCCCTTATCGGTTCGGATATTAATAGTGCCACTCATGAACAACAGAATGCAGTAGAAACCTCAACATTGACGAAAAGTGGACTCTTATCGTTCTTCCCGTGGACCCTTCATATATCATGAATATAACAAACATTTTTAATTTAATATTTTCAAAATATTTATTAACACAGTGAATTGTGTTTCAATCCATGTTATCGTAATAATTAACAATTTCTATTTTTAGAATTCATAATCTTTTGTTGCCTTTACATTACCTAAAAAAAAAAAATTAAAAACCTTGCTTTAGTGTGAAAATAGAAACTATTCATGTGTCGTGTGTAATTTTAAATTTAAATATTTAATGGTTCAGCAGAAGAAAATCTAGTTTATATATTTTGATCTTGTGGAAAGTGTCATCTCGAGAGCTATTTAGAATCGCACAAATTGCAAATTTACTTTGATTTGTGTCAGAGTTTCAGTCTCATGCAATTTTTAATGTATGATGTCATGTTTTTGAATACTGTTAGAGAACTCTAGGTAGTTCACTTAGTTCATCCTGATAAATTCACTCAGTTAGTTTTATTTCTCTAATGGAGTAATATTGAAACTTAAACAAAGTTGTGGGAAAAAAAATTCTCTGCGTAGAACCATTATAGAGGAACGTAATCCTATGTTAAAAAGAAAACAGACTTCAAATTCATTACCTTGCTATAACAACATCATAGTAACTGAAATATCTCGATGTCATAAGACATTTACCAAAGTATCGTTTATGTGTTTATGAAAATGGATGAGTTTTGTTATTTTGTCATTAATCCTATCATCAAAACTTAACCAAATCAATTTGGGATCGCCTCTAAGGTAATGTCTTTCCTTTAAAAAAATTATCATCGATCCTCCTGTTGAAAAATTATTGTTGTTCAACAATATATATGTTCAACCAAATATGACTTGCCAAATACCATATTTACTTGCGTATAAGTCGAGAAATTTTGGACAAAAAAGAGGCGTTAAAGTTGGTGTGTCATCTTATACGAGGGTTCTTAATTCTTATTTTTTTTTAGAATCACGAGTCAAACATGCCCTTTTAAAAGACAAATGTTCTCTTCAAGCATTCGATAACACAGTGACATCGTTTAACATTGATTTCCATACGAGGAAGAATGTAGCGATACGAAGAGTGAAAACGTGTATCATGTTGTTGTTGTATTACGGCCAATTAGCTAGGTATGGGCTCTAGGCCGAAGGGTAGAGTGCCCCCATGGAGGTCTTTCTAAGGGATCCTAACCCAATACATGTGCACGATGAGCTGATGATGACGAAGGAATTTTTTTAAATTGTTTGATGAGTCCGATACTGAATTGGATCTCAAATCAGTTTAACTTTGTATATTAGTACTTTACCCTATCATACTATCAGTAGTGTCCTATTATTATTATTATTATTCATTATTATCAGTTTAATTTTGTATACTACTTTTTGTTATATCTTTATTATTGTATATTTAGTACTTTTCTTTTTTTTTACAGATGATTTTGAATAAATGTATTTAAAAAAATTAAAGTTTCTTGATCAGGAAAGTGGTGGGTCGACTTGAATGTGGGATTTAAAAAAATTCAAATTTCTTAATCAAGAAAGTGGGAGGGTCGACTTATACGCGGGTGAATACGGTACATTGTAAATATCACCAACCTGGGTTCAGTTTTGGGTTCTTATCTTCTTATTTTTTGGCTGCAAGCTTGGCGATAACATAATATTTTTTCTATAGTGTTGCACCGTGTCCTGAAAATGGGCCTAAAACCCAAAAATAACATAAATAGGTGGCAGTTTGAAAACCACAGTCCAATAATTCTTGGCACTGCATTTTGACATTTGGCTTTTACTCATGTTCTTAATTTTTAGTTACCTTTTTAAAGTTAAGTCATAATTTCAGTTGATAGAGTATATATCGTAAAAATATTTTTTTAATTTAATTTATTGAGGTAAGATAAAAACTACTTATGTGGGCAGTATTTTTGTAGTCACGTCACTGGGGATATTTTAACCCTCTCGTCACCGAATTATGAAAAATCAGAGAAAAAAAAATCTGTCTAGAAATTAATGCATCTGAAATACTATTATAAATCATGCAAAAATATTTTTTTCTAATGTTGATTCATATTAGATTTTTCTAATATTCATTTCTGCATTTTCGAAGCATTTTGTTAGGCTAAAATGAATTGAAAAGGATGCACCTATTAGGTAAAGGTTGAGGAATTAGAAAAAAACTATACTTACCTTAAAAAGAAAAAAAAAAAACGGTGAAAAAGCAGCGTCCCTATTTTTAAAATTTTTCTCCTGAAACAATGAAGCGAAAACTGTCAAAAAGGATCTAAATCGACTAGTGCTGCAATCTAGGCACGATGGATGCATCGAGTGAAGAGCCTCCTATACTTTCTACATGAATGAATGATATGGATATCACTGAAAGAAAAAAATACTCAATTCAATTGTTTTCTCTCTAAATATTGCTATTTGAAGTAGGAGCCTCCTATGAGGTTCAGGGTGACGAGAGGGTTAATGAACAGTTTGTGTAAATCAACCAAACAGAATTTGTAAGAGAAAGTCAGTACTTTACTAAAAACTCTCTGTGTAGACACAGAAAGTGATACGTTTGAAGACAGTAGAATTTTTTTTTGCAAGCTGTATGCATTTGAGCAAGAGAATTTCATGGGATATTTATTCTTGCAGTATGGGATCATTTTTGGGGGAGGGGGATACTTCTTAAGGCATTATGTAACACTAGATAATTTCTTTTATTTTAAAATGGGCTATACTGAAATGAAAATTTTCCCAAGAAACTGAAAACTTTTGCTTGCGGAATTACAGCCAATTATCTAAACTAGGGATCTAGGCCATAGGAGGGGGTATTTTATCAGCTTTTGTTTTGTAAATGAACTTAATTTTTGGTTTTATAATTTATTACAATATAGTTTCTTTAACACTAGAGCCGTGGTGTTTGAGGTATACCTAGGATTGCGGGTTGGGTCAAATTAACCCAACTTGTAGAATTCACGTTGCAATGCAAAATAATATTGTATTTTAATGGTAATGACATTAATTCAGCCTTCACATTCGTACTAAGGTTAATATTACATGAAAAGTACAAAAAATATTGTTGCTATAATTCTTATTAGAACTGCTTTGCTTGAGGTAGGTATACCTAAAACCTCGGGCTGGTTTAAATTGACCTGACTCGTAAAATTCACGTTTCAATGAAAATGACATAATGATAAGCTATTATGCCATTTATTATGTCATTACTGTTAATTTTATGAATGATAATGACATTTATTTAATTTCAAATTCAGATTCCTGACTTGTGGGAAGTTTTGGGTCAAAATGACCCATTCTGCAATTTTAGGTATATACATTAAAAGCAAAAAACTGATTAAAGCTACAATCTTAAATTCTTTACAGATAATTAATAACAAAGTTAGGAAAAGTCACGATTTTTTAAAAACTTTCAGTCGATAACTTTTTGAAAAAACGGAATCAAATCTGGTTTTTGGTCAAAATGATCCATCCTGTGGTTCTAGTGCTAAAGAATCCTGATCCCAGATAATATTGTTCTTCATCAAAAATTTATTTATTCATTTTCAAAAACTCTGAAATTTACCAGTGTTAAAAGTTAATCTCAAAATTCAAATGCAATCAAACTGTGTTAACACATAACTGCTTAAGATGAAGTACCGGTTTACACAAAACATTTGTTTTGTCCCACCAAAACAGAATTCTTTCTTTCTTTTTTTTTTAAAGTTTAATGCAACAACTTGAATGAAATTCGGTAATCTAAAATAGTTGCTGCGGCCTGTTCAGTTTTGCATGAATGAAGTGCAACTGCATATACAAATAACTATATAAATGTTTATATAGTGTCTTGTTATATTAATCTTGAATCCTACTTCAGGATACGTATTGATTTCAAAGCAGATGGTGAATTATACTTGTGCACATTTCAGAAAGTTGTATTTGGAATTCTACCTTATTTTTCAAATGCTTTGAATTTTAGAAATTCATCATTTGGGTCTGATGTTTTCTTTTTTTCTCCCTAGCCGGAGGAAAAAGTCTGACACAAGGATCCTGTTGGAAGACAATGAGACAGATGATCCAGATATGTAAAATGAAGAGACTATCTTGTACATATTTATTATTTGGTAGTTCTATTTTTTTTTGTGTTTTCTCTTATATACATATATCTATACCTGAACTAGCTCATATACAAGAAGGTTTTATTTTGGTATATGCTTTGTTCTCTTACTGAATGAATGCATTTTGTACCACTCTGATGTTTAACAAGGTTGGTTCTCCTGAGAAGCAACGAAGTAAATTACCGTGAAAATGCAATGGTAGTGTTTCCCATGACATTGTTAAGTGGCTGTATGATACTTAGCCCTTTTTCTTTCCACTTAGAAACTTATTAGTAATCCAGTCATTTAATTTTTTTCTCCCAATTATAAGCAAAATGGCTACAAATGTGATCTGAAATTAGAATTCTTTAGCTAGGGAGGATA
This sequence comes from Cheiracanthium punctorium, assembly GCA_038373885.1. Lineage (NCBI taxonomy): Eukaryota > Metazoa > Arthropoda > Arachnida > Araneae > Cheiracanthiidae > Cheiracanthium > Cheiracanthium punctorium. Next base: position 150,472 of record JAWZYV010006648.1, on the reverse strand, counting down.
TTTCAATTAAAAAATAAATAAATAAATTGTTTATTTATGAGGGTTTTTTTTGGGGAGGGGGGTAATCAAAAGATGCATGTATCGACATATCAGAATCATGTAATTTGAAAATTTTTGAAATATTTGTTGATCCGTGTAAAACTGAACCTGCTTTGTATACTGAAAGGGTAACTGAAGGTTAGTATTTCTGAAATATGGAATTTTAAAACAGCGTTTCAAGTGATTGCATTATGCTGTGATTATTTTAATACATAATTTATTGCAATCCTCACAACAAAATCTCATGATAAAAATTTCTTTTCGATTCATTCTGATTTAGTCATATGATTTTATGTTATAGTTCAAACTATTTTATGATCAATTTTAATTTTTTATGTATTTTTACTGAGCTATATTTCCATGCGCAGCTCAATGTTTTTTCCCCATGTTTTTCTCAACTCGAGGGAAAAGTGATACAAAGATTTTCTTGGATATATTAACTTCTTTTGTACTCAACAACTCATTAAAACCACTATTCAGTGACTGAAACATTAAATTTGTTTCTAAAGACCTTTAAAATCCTTACAAAAGTCAAAATTGTCTTATTTCTTATAAATTTATGGACTTAAAGGTATAAGAAAAAAAAAACAACGCCACTGCAACAAAATTTATTACTTCCCTGTGTATCTGGGGTAATTTTTAATTGAGCAAATAAATAAAAACAAAAAACCACTCTAAATCGATATTTAAAGTATGTGTTGATAAAAAAAAAGTGTATAGTAAATTATTTTTTAGTAATGCATGTAATGTTGTAGTCGTTTTAAACATGCACAAAAAGTCATTGGGTTCTTTTTTAAGAATGAGAACTACTTTAATAGTTAAAATAATAAAATATTTTGTAAATAACACACATAATAATAAAGATAAACTGTGGAGACCATTTCGGGGCATACAGAGTCCAGCCCTCTTCAGCACTGCAAAATTCCACCCGTGAAGCAGTTCTCTGCATGTGTGAAAAGAGGTACACTTCAATGCTAAAGAAGGTTGGACTCTTTGCACAACCTGAAACAGTCTCCACAGTTTATCTTTATACTTATGTGTTTCAAAGTTTTTTACTATTTTAATATGTTTTGTGTTATTAATTTGTAGCAGTAGGTTACATTTACAAAAAGTAAAAAACCAGTAATCAGTTTTTCTCTGCTGAACAGGAAAAAAGGGTGTCAAGGGAAACACTGCAAAAATCATCTGTTTTAATTATTATTTTCTGTTACATTTTATCTGTGATCAGTAAATATCTATTTTAATGTTACATAAATTGTAACGGTACTTAATCTGTAACCATGACTGAATTTTATTTATTTATTATCATTATTTTCACCACTAATCAAATGTTGATACATGTTTCAAAACCCTATTTTGAATATTTTTATTTTTTGACTACAGTCCTTTACTTTGTCTGTCAGTTTTCCTGATCGGATACAAGCATCTCAATTTTATAAATTCTAAGAAAAAAAATTTTTTCCAATATTATGTATTGATAAAAATTCCTTACATTTTTCCTATGGATTCCGATTATAAGCTAAATCCTTGTCATCTTCATCTGACTTCTAGCATTTATGTGTATGCATGCTGCGCTGATTTTTGTTTACTTTGAGCATTTTGTTTTCATTGGATATTTAATGCATTTCGTGTGATGTTACAGTTTGTGCACTTTATATTTGTTAGCCATTATATGACAACACATTTCAAATTCAGCTTGAATTTTATTTCATTGTCACAATTCATAAAATAATATAGTAAGTTTTGAGTTTTCAATTCTTTTTTTATTAGATAACTTATTAGTTGTTTCACATGCTGTATATATAGTTTGTACAGTGGTTAGAAATGATAGTAAGGGTGGGTAATTTGCTGGTGAAAGTGTATATTTGTCAGTATTAATCAAAAACCAAGAAAAAATGATTGTTATGTTATTGTTACTTACGCATTATTAATTGTACAATTTGCTAATTTGGGGTTGATACAGACCTAGAAAATCAGGGATGTAGAAAAATCGTTATGAAATCATCCAAACAGTTACAGTGTATTTCTTATGTGATCTCAGCATACTTTTATTGTTGTGCAGTTGTAGAAATCATTTTGTTTGAATTTTCTTATCTAATCTGATAAATAATTTTGAAATGTGTCTTATGTGAATATATTTTTTTCTGGTTTAATTTGCTTAATCTTTAAATGACTATGAAATGTGCTTTTTGTTAGAATCCAGCTGTGCCCTATAAAATTTTGTTTAAATGTATTTATTGTTGGGTTATTGAAAATAAGAACCGATTTCAGGGCATCTACCAGTCATGAAAAGTCACGATTTCAGAAAATGGTCACGAAAGTCATGAATTTTTCCGTTTAAAAAAAAAAAAAAAATCCCCTTTCCAGGCCATTTGATATCAAATGTAGAAACCCCGTAGACGCTTGAAACGGTATTGACATCGCCGGAAATTTGTAAGTCTTTGTCATAACTGCAAGCGGGACGATCGTGAATGAAACAGAACGTGTCGTAGTTTGTTTTTCTTTTGTTTTTTGGGTGCGTTCAGACTGCCACCTTTGAGTCACTCAAGAAAAACCCAAGTTGTTCACGATGCCAGATTTGAGCTTTCCGAGGAGATAAACAAAGCATTCATGTGCTGCCAAGCTGAGTAGCATTGCTATATGTATTTGTTAATTATACGAAAATCTATATTACAATGACATATTCAACAATAACTTTTACAGTTAATTAAGGTCATGAAATTTTTGCCCAAAGGTCATGAAAATCATGAAAAAGTCTTGAAATTCAGTTTATGAAACCTGGTAGACACCCTGGATTTCCATGCCAGATAAAGTTGGGGAAGGGTGTAATAGAAGTCAGGGAAACAAAAACTTGAAATCTGTGTACCAACCCTGCATATGATTGTTATATTATTGATACTTTAACATACTTTATTAATTATTGAGTGTGCTTATTGAATGAGTCAATTCAAAAATGACTTAAATTGTAACTTTTCAAGAATTGATAAAAATTGCTTAATTGCATGGATTTTCAGATTTATTTACGTTAGAGCAATTAAGCTACAAATGTCTATAGTACTTTTATTTTATTAACATTGATATATAAATATATTGAAGCACCCTACTTGACTGTATATGGAAAAAATCATGGTGTGTGATTTCTGAAACAGCAAAGTCGATTAAGCACGATTCGATGATTTTAAATTCTTACGCAAGCTTTCATATTCAGAGCTCATTTCAAAATCTGATTCTTTTAAGTTAATTTAATGGTTTCATTTTTGTCAATTGTGTTTCGATTATCCAATGTTTTAATTCATTCCTAGTGTAAGTACACTGGGCAAATATAAAAATACTCAATCTCAAAATGACACCTCTTGTACTGTACTGGAGAAACTGAAATTAAATAATTTTGGAGCCTTTGGATTCTATTGAAGTAATTTCCTTTAATCGTAGAACTTTGAAATACTTATTTTCATCAGAATATATTTATTCAGCTACTGCCACTGCCCCCACCCACCCTCTGAGAAAAAAAGAAATGAATGTAAAAGATCCTATTTTACTACCATAAAATGAATGTATACATCTAGAGCTCGTCCGTACTCGCATTTTATGCGTAAATCGATATTTTTTGAATAAAATTGACTCTCATTTTTTGAAACTGCAAGTCAAATTTGACTCGCAAAATTTCAGCCGGACAGTTATGCTACTCATGTCTGTAACCTAGTTTATATATTAATCGTGCATTGTGGAGAAATCAATATGTAGGTGAAAATTAATAATTACATGAGAAAAATGGAACGTCTTTATTTTTTCTTTCTTAGATTTAAAAAAAAAAAAACTCTAGTTTTTTGACTTTGACTCACAGTTTTCAAAAATTGACTCTTACTTTTATTGACTGCGAGTCAACGTGACTCGCAGATTTTGAAGTCTAGTGCGAGCCATGTACAGTAGAGCGCCGAAAATCCGGACGCCTAAAAACCGGAAAGACCAAAAAACCGGACATTTTTTGGATTTCAGTTTTTTCCCTTCCCTCAAAAAAAAAAAAAAAAAATAGATAAATAAATAAATAAACTACAGGATGCTCAAGCATTAGACTAGTTTGTTATCATAACAATAGCGTTAATATATATATATAGTATAGTATATATATATATCCAAAACCTCAGGGTAAAATCTGACTCGTGACCTAACTTTCCTTCTTTTCATTCCAAAGATTTAACTGTTATTTCTAAACAGAAACGCCAAAAGGGGGGTGGAGACACTTCCTGTTAGTGTAAAGCATTTAAGCTTTAATAATCGGTAGAGATATTATTTTTAATTTAATGTTATTCTTTCTAAGGAGGCAAAGAAATTAATTAAACTCTTTATAACATCATTCAAGTCTGCAGTAAAAACATACATTAGAGTAAATACCATTGGAAGCCTTGTTTAAAAAAACGCATAAATAAAAATATCAGTAAGCACGTGCAACGAAGACAAGAATGTAACAACTTGTTTGGAAAGCGAAAGCTCCAGTCACAGACAAACCGGCTCCAGTCACTCCGGTGAAGGGGGGAACGTCTGCGCACCCACAATCAGTGTTTTAGTGCATGGGATGGTGATAAAAATTGCTGTTATATCTTTTTATCCTTTGATACTGGAAGATTTTTTTAAATTTTAAGTTGTGACTACGTTCACGTTATTGGGCAAGCAATATATACGCGGCAATTAGTAGGGCGCCTGTAGTTTTTTTTTTTTCCTTTTCTTTTCTTTTCTTTTTTTTTTTTAAGTGAATTCAATAGAACAATTTCTACAGTAAAACCTACGGATCGCGGCGATTTCGAAAAACGTTATAAAAATACATAGTTCACGGCGAGACCCCGTAATCCATGACGTAGCCGCTACTTTTTTTTTTTTTTTTTTTTAATGACCAATATTCCGGAAAATCCGGAATCGCCGTAGTCCCGTCCATTCCGGATTTTCGGCTTTGTACTGTATATATCAATCTTCTAACTAATCCCCCCCCCCCCCCTGACAAGCTTGCATTCATCCTTTACTGTGCCAGGCCGGCATTTGCCCACTAAACCCTTAGCCATTGTCTAGCTTCCCAGTACTTTAAAACAGTTGAAGAGTAAAAGAATTGAATGCAGTGAATTCATCAGTATCCTAAAAGTGGATAAGTTTCCCAGAGCCACAAAGAGTACAGCAGTAGAATCTAAATGCTCTAAAGAAAATTTCATTATTTAACTAATTTTTAGTCTAAATTTTTTTTTTTCATATGTTGAAAACAGTGACGGCTCGTCATGAAGGGCCAGAGGGGCCTGGCCCCACCGACTCACTACCGTCTAAATAAAAGTATCTTCCTATTATGTAAGGCAATTCTGTCAATAATTTACCTTCATTTGAAAAAATGCACACATTTTACTCTATTTTATTACTATCCATTAAAAAAAGCACTTAAAAAGCGATAGTTATACGATTTTCGCCCTATCTAAACCATGCATGGGCCATGGGCTGGCTTGCCCTGAATGGGGCGTCTTTTCTCCGTTCACCGGGTTGACCTATTTGGCATTGAGCACAAAAGCCACACTGACACGGAATTAACTTGGCTTCCAAACGGCTTATTGGGCGCTGTCTTCGGGCCTTCGCATGGTGATCTACAAGACTGCACTGGGAAATTTTGCCAATTTGTAGCTATTGGCGAAATTTTCCGCTTAGGAGGAAATCATTTTTTATATGCGTGATCGTATTTTTGCAGTGCAGTCTGATATTTTTCTGTTTTGTTTTCTGGATTTACGAAAAGCGAAGTACAAATGTCTTTTTTATATAGGTTGATATTGATTATAAAATAAATAAATCATCTAAAAATGATGAACAAGCAGCTATAAAGAACATAAATATTAAATAATTAAATGTGGCTTTTTGCTTAGTCATAAAGTAAACTTTTCAATTTAACATAATTAGGTAAAAAATAGCAAAATTTGTATAGCCATTTTGATAATCATTTGTCGTTTGAGAAATTTTAAATACTTATGCTGTGTGCACATGGGGATAGGTTATTCTATATGTATATATATTTTCGTGATTTCAATGGGCACTATTTTTTTTGGGGGGGGGGGGGCACCACCGAAACAGGTCACAAGCCGCCACTGGTTGAAAAATATATATTTTGAAAAGTGTTGTGCAAGTGTAGGCATGCCCATAGAAGGTCACTAAAAAGCCCAGAAATGACAGTTAATAATTCTTAGCAAGACACTGTTATAATTATGTATATTTCCTAGTTAAATTAAATATTATATTTTGGTTGACTCTGAATATTCATGAGTATTGACGGCATGTACGTTAAAAAATTTGCTGACTTCAGGTTTGCTGTCATTAAATTACCTTCTTCTTTATGTTGTTACTTCATTTTATTAAATACTAGCTGCGTGCCCGTTCTTCGTACGGTAGGAAACGAAAATTTTCATTACATGTGTAATTCGAATTTATTCGTGATGTGGAATTTAAAGAAAAAGAGCAAAATTATTTGACTCTTGATGTAAAGTTTGCGTCACAAGTATTAACCTGGCATCATTGCAGTATAATGACTCAAAAAACTACGTCAGAGTCATTCACTATCAAAAAGTGGAAAGCTTAATGGTTTTCAAAATGTCTTATTTCTACATCATACTGTTTTTTAGGCTCAAGTTGTAGCATTAAATACCTAAGACACTAAATGGAATGGACAACCATTTATTTCTTTCCGAACATGTACCATATAAGGAAAGTATTGTAATCATGAAAAAATTCGACTTCGAGATTTTGGTGTATTTACACGTTTTGAGGTCTTCTGAATTCATTTATGCTATTTTCAAGAGATGTTTTTAAGATAACTGCGCACCCGCTCTTCATACGGGAATACGCGAATATTTTACTACTAAAATCATATCTGCATGTGACAAAAAAGAATTTCATTTTTAAAAAGTTCAAGTAATCTCCTCTGTTGAAATTACTGAAATTACTGCGGGATATATTAACGCAAATTAGAATTACTTTTCGTTTAGTTGGTTGTAAGACAACCGTTGGAAAAGGAGAAACACTTTTAATTTCATGAAATATTTATTAACGTGGTATATTATGATTTATTCATATTATCCTTACGAATCTAATGATACTACCTATTACGTACATTAATACTATCTATCTTCGCTTCTCCCTCTTCAAGGCTCCCTTAAAAGAAACAGCTTAGATTATTTGGCCCCAATGGAATCTTTTGATTCTATGGCGATTCTTTGCAATTTACGCATTAGCATAAATAATAATCATTTCACATAATGGTTGCCATTAAGGAAACTCTCCATATATATTTAATTTATACATAGTTTTATAAGATTGGCGTATTTAGCGCCGCAAACCATTTCATCTTATTGTGGGGAGAAAATATCCAAGGCAGGCCATTTTAAATATCCAGGTTTCTAATATAGCGATATCTTTTATATCCTCCATAGTCCTGTCTCCTGAAAAACATCAAACTGTGTAATCTCGAGGAGCTACTTATTCCCGCTTTAATTGTGATAAGGTGCAGAGTTGCAGAGTTTACAAATTTCACGCATTTTTTTAATTTATGACTGCCGTAAAGAATACCCCAGATGGTTGAGGGAGTTAATTTCGATATTTCGCATAGTAGTTTTCAAACGGTATCATTAAAATTTTGCGTTATGTAGGACCTTTATGGAGGAACGTAATTCAACGTTAAAATAAAACTATACTCGCAGCCTGCATGCATATGTTAGGCAACGTCTGCGCCATAATTAAATGTCAAAAGTAAAAATAGTAAATAGAAAAATTTTAATATATCGCGCTTTTAAACGAACTTTGTAATTTTTAAAATGAATATTTTCAGCACTGTGAAGACATTTCAATTTTTAAATAAGCACCGGATTAAAATACCACTTCTAATAATAATAATCGTGAATTTCTTAGTTTATTTCTACAGTAAATTTTAATCAAAATATCGTCTCCCTGTGTTGAAAATAGAGCTGGAATAAATGAGTTAAAATTATGGCGTAATTTTTACGTAACTTAAAGCATTTGAAGTCATAGATCCTCACTTGCGAATTGAAATTCCGATATCCCATTTAAAAACTCGATTGGTTGAGAAAACCCTTTTTTCTAATCCTTTCTGTGGCAACAACCGAAGATAAATTCTCGTGCCGTGATCGCAATGTAATGAATGGCGTAAGATCGCGTTGATGCTATTAAATTCTAAACATTAGGCTGCATTAAAATTCATAAAAAATCATTTAATTTACGTAATCTTTTCGTTTTTCGTTTTTATTTTAAAAGAGGGAGAAAAGAATGTTTCATGATTTGTCAAAATATCAAAAAGTTATGACGGATAGAATTCAAGATGCGACAGTTTTAAAATTATTTTACGAAACAATTCGTCGAAGCAAATGCTTAGTCAAAAAATTCCTAAAAATCGGTAAATCATGTTACGTATTCAGAACAAACTGTTTTTAAAAGAAAATTTTCTCCTCTATCCGATGATACAAATGCCGTTTTGCTGCGAGCGTAATTTCCGCTGTCATTACGAATTAGGTGAGAAAAAATGCCAAAAATCGCATAAAACATAAAATTAAAAAAAATCTAGGTCGAATTTTGAAAAAATCGCTTCGAGGTGCACAACTACATATTTACATCTTCCCTAGTACCAAATTTGGTGTTTCTAGGTGTAGCCGTTTGTCCGTAACGCTGCCGACAGACACACACACACACAGACACACAGACACCTTCTTTTATAATAAGTAGAGATAATGTCAAAGTATGTGAAAATATATGTGCATTTATTTAACTTTTAAAATAATATCCAGTTATACTTTTGCTCTTTCTATTCATATTTTTTTCATTTCTTTCTATTTTAAAATAGTCACAGTAGCAGGGTGTCTACCAGATTTCTGAAAGTCAATTTCCTGACTTTTGGGAGGTCCTGGGAAAAAAAAATTCCTGACCCATGCATTTTACTTTGGGAAATTGCACAATGCCCTCTCCCTTGTATTTATATTTGCATATTTTGTGCAACTTCTTGAAATCCATTTTAACCCTCTCGTTACCGGATTATGAAAAATCAGAGAAAACAAATCTGTCTAGCATTGAATGCATCTGAAATACTATTAGAAATCATGCAAAAATATTTTCTTCTAATCTCGCTTAATATTAGATTTTTCTAATAATAATTTCTGCATTTTTGAAGCATTTTGTTAGGCTAAAATTAATTTAAAAGGATGCACCTATTAGATAAAGTTTGAGGAATAAGAAAAAAACTATACTTACCAAAATAAAAAAAAACGGTCAAAAAGCAGCGTCCCTATTTTCTTAATTTTTCTCCTGAAACAATGAAGCGAAAAGTGTAAAAAAAATTATCTAAATGGACTCGTACTGCAATCTAGGCACGATGTATGCATCGAGTGAAGAGCCTCCTATACTTTCTACATGAATGAACGATATGGATATCACTGAAAGAAAAAAATGCTAAATTCAAGTGTTTTCTCTCTAAATATTGCTATTTGAAGTAGGAGCCTCCTATGAGGTTCAAGGTGACGAGGGGGTTAACTGAGGTATACAGGATTAAGCTTTCATCCATTGAGAAACAGAAGTAGTCGCACTTTCTGATAGAATTAACTCACTGTTCTTGTAAATATGGTCCTAAGTAAGCTAATTTGTCTTTGACCCTCCCGTCACAATGGATGAGCCCCCATTTTTCCCTCCTTATACAAACACATCGCTTGATGCTTTCGCTGTCCGAAAAATGCATTGCAGTTGCTTTCGGTTTCCAGTCTGACAATTAGACAGAAAGGGTTAAAAAAAAAAAAAATTGATTCTTTTGGTGAATTTTCTGGACCCATTTTCCAATTTCACGGCTTTTTCCGGAGCGGTAGACACTCTGAGTAGTTCCATTTTTACAAACACAGTTATGAAAAGGGCATTACCATTTTTTCCTTTTCCACCTACTGTTTGGTAAAACCTGTCAACCCTGTTGTTCAGCCATCCAGCTTTGGGTTCCACAGAGTTGCCAACTCTTCTGATTTAGGCAGGAGACTCCAGATTTTTCATTGATCTCCTGCCAACCTGATTTTTGGAGACATTTCTCCTGATTTTTGATCATTTGTTCATTTTCTTCTGATTTTTATCATTTGTCACATGAAAAATGTGGTTTTTCAAATTTGAAATCGATTTTTAAAGTTCCCTCGTGATAAACTACACTTGTTGCCATTTTTTTTTTTCTTTCCTGCAATCAAACTAGTTCTAGAAACCCTCGCATAAGTGGCAAAAAAGATTTGAGCTTCGCCAGCAGATGTATAATGTGGACAAAAGTGCAGCTTTTCTAATGTTCTAAAAAATTCCGATTTCAATCTTTTTACTTTGCTCTTAAAAATGATTATTTTTCATTTTACACTGTTTTCTTTAATCCTCCAATGCCTTAAGAATTGAAACTGACCTTAATTTTTAACTTAATACTTTTTATGTTACCAAATTTTTTACAAACTACTGACTACCTAAAGAAGACATAACCCAAAATAATTTTTTTCTGCTCCAAAAATATCTTATTTCTGACAACAAATTGCATCAAAAATGCTTTTTTTTTTCTTTCTCCAAACTGTAGTTTCAGCTGATACATCCCCGACTTTTAAAATTAATTATTTTTTTTTATCTATTTTTAAATTGAAAACAAGTCTCCTGATTGTTAGAATAAAATCTCCTGATTTTTGCCCTTGTCAGATTGGCAACTCTGGGTTCAATTCTGAAATGGTTAAGTGGCAACATAAAATTAATCAAGTTTTATCCCATTGACTTTCATTCAGTTAGAGAGACCAGACTGTGCTCTTGTTTGCACCCAGATGTTCTAGAAATGTGTGTGTGTGTATAGAATTTTTGTTTAAAAGACTATTAGATGAGAAAATGTTCAACTATAATTGACTAGTATGTATGTGAATTGGATATTCGTTATGTTATTTTTAACTTATTATTCAAGTGCTGATATTTTAACAGGATTGTATCCATTTAAATAGGATAGACTGCAGAGTATCTCCTGACTGATTTTTATACGGAACCAATGTAATAAATACACTGTGTAACCCAGATTTTATTTTTTGTTATAAAATATGCAGAGAAGGCAATACAATGTACCAAGTGGTAAAATAGAGCATAAATCCTGTTAAGTATGTAAATACAAATTTTTGTGTCATTTTAATTATTTTTATTTTATAGGGATTTCCCACCCAATTCACCAATGAAAGTATGGCATCATCCCATAATCTCTTTTGTTTGTTTGTTTTTTACAGTAGCTGGAGCTAAAAATCTAAAGTTGGGGGATGAATTGTGTATAACTCTTTATAAAGGCCGGTAGTCTTTAGATCTTGTTTTTTTAGTATTGTTGAGTGCAGTTTCATTTTTTTTTGCCAAAGATATGACAAAATTGTGATATGAAACATGTTTGGTGTATTTTCCCCGTTAATTTAAATAAAGGCTATAAGAAAGGTGAGAAATACCAATGCAGTGTATGGGATCTGATAATAATGCATAAGTAGATCCAAATTGGATACAGTCAAAAAGATAAGGCTATTAGCATAGTAGCTCTCCTATGGCTGCTGTTTTTTAAGAAAGTGGGCAGCATTTGAATGGTTTTTAACCCTCTCGCCACCAAATTATGAAACATCAGAGAAAAAAAATCTGTTTAGCATTGAATGCATCTGATATACTATTAAAAATCATGCAAAAATATTTTTCTTTTCTAATGTCGCATTTTCCAATATTAATTTCTGCATTTTCGAAGTATTTTGTTAGGCTAAAATGAATTTAAAAGGATGCACCTATTAGGTAAAGGTTGAGGAATAAGAAAAAAACTATACTTACCTTAAAAAGAAAAAAAAACGATAAAAAAGCAGCGTCCATAGTTTCTTAATTTTTCTCCTGAAACAATGAAGCGAAAACTGTCAAAAAGGATCTCAATGGACTAGTACTGCAATCTAGGCACGATTTATGCATCGAGTGAAGAGCCTCCTATACTTTCTACATGAATGAATGATATGGATATCACTGAAAGAAAAAAAATACTCAATTCAATTGTTTTCTCTCTCAATATTGCTATTTGAAGTAGGAGCCTCCTATGAGGTTCAGGGTGACGAGAGGGTTGAAATAATCTTTAAATGAGACACACAAAAATGATCAGATTGTTCCTTCACAAGCTTGTAGAGATTTGGTAAATCGAATAGGCTATTTTTAAAACACAATTTTAAAGATTCTATTTAACTGCGGAGGATGTACAATTATTGGCTCTGGTTTTACCTTTGTAATAAAGCAACAAAACTTTTTCTGTGTCATGGGTACTTAGTTTGAACCTACTGTTTAAAGAGGGTCAATTTATTATCCATGTCCAGATATTTATTTAAGAAAAATAAAAACTAAAATTATGAATTTAAAATAATCATTTTAAAAATGTATTTGCATCTAAGTCATCGTATACACGGTATCCCAAAAGTTTGCCTACAAACTTTTAGGAAGTGTTGGGAGTAACAAGTGTGTAAGGGGGATTGGGTATACCCCGTTTAAGAATTGCTTGTGTGAGGAAAAAATATTGTTTGAATTTTTAATCGTTGGTTAAGAAAAAAATAAATGAATCTTTCCTTTAAAGAGTAAAATACTTTTAAAAATTGCATTATTTATGAATATTTTGAATATTTGATTTCCTTAAAATACAGATAATTGCTGTTTTGTAAAATAAACCTAAGCTAATCAAAAGCATTTTAGAAATTGGCAATAATTGTAATCTATATTAAATTGTGTCATTGATTACAAATGTCTGTGTAATCATTCAGTGTCTGGTTATTGAGTCATTTTGGTACATTTTTGTCAATTACTGTTACTAGAGCATTGTTAGTCATTGGGGAAAGAGTGATACAATCGGATGTGATTTTGCTTAGAAACTGAAATTTTTTGTGTACACCCTGTAAGCTACTTAATATCTGGATGTACTTAGTTTGAAAAATGAAACTATTTTTGTATTGGATTAAAAGATGCATTAAAATACCTGTTTTATTCCATGCTTTGTATGTGTCTTTTTTTTTTAACTTTTAGTTTAATGAAATGACCACACTTACAGTCTATTTCTGCAAGGGCTTGGTGCTAAATACTATTTTTTCTAGAAAAAGGGAGACACTTTGTGCACCACCCCTTTGCAGCAGGGAATTTGAATGATAGTAGTGGTATAAAACAGAATTAGAGAGGGCAGTTCATGACACTGAATGTGTCTCATTTAGAGAATTGTTTCTCAACTTGTGGGATCAAATTCTGGCATAACATACGCTGCAATCCATTTAAAATAAATAAGACCTGTAAACAAGACATCTTTTCCTTAAATAAAGTATTTTAAAAATATAATCAAGGTTACAAAGTATTTAAAAATAATTTAAATACACTAGCTATTAGTGTGACACTTACGTTTTTCTATGCAAGGTTTCTTTTTGCAAACACACACAAGTAATTTTTTTTTAAGGGATAGTAGACATTTTGTATATTTAGTTTTTAAAGCCGCCATAGATGAAACTTTTTTTTCCATATGTGGCAAACAGGATCCGTGTTTTCAGAGCTTCGGTATTTGTTGTAGCCAGAGGGTTGCGAGGTGTTTTACATTATTTTGTTGGCTTTTAAGGGGATTGAAACTAAAAAGGTTGAGAAAATGATTTAGAACTTCCCTTCAAGATCACCACCAAAATGAGTAAAGGAACTACAGTAAAACCTGTGTTGAACGACCCCCGTATTTAACGACCACCTGGTCTTGTCGACCATGTCTTAGCGGTCCCGAGTACCATATAATAATAAATAATGGTTTATTTTCCTTTATTGAACGACCACCTGCCTGACGCGACCAACGACCGCTATGTATAAGAAACAAATTTATTTTAAAATCCTATTTTAACGACCGCAAATTCTTAAAAAAATTCTTATTTTCTCCAATTTGAGTAAGTTCGTTGTTCGGATGCTCAGCAATCACGTGGTATGATAAAAACGAAAGTTGACACTGTTTAGTTGAGTTGTAACACAGCTTCCAGTCACTAATAATCCATGGAGTCACAAAACACAATAGAGGCATGCACGCAGTTACTTGTGTTACTGCTTCTTGGAGGATATTTATTAAAAATATAATTTTATGCAGTTAGACATTACAGTGAATCGATCAGCACAATTTCTTCTTTTAAAACATTTCTTCGAAAAATAATTTCATCACAAAATCTGCGGCTAGAGCTAAGCATGCAAAATTCAACACAGAGACTGTGTTTATGTTTACAACGTGATTTGTTCTCATGCTTTTTATCATATTATATCTATAGAAAAGCCTTTTCAGTGATAATCTGGTAATTATCAAATAAATTCCAATTCTATTGATAAAATTAAGTACGCTTAAAATTTTGTAAAAATATATCGCATTACCTGAATTCAAAGACCGACCCTCCTTAAAGACCACATTTTCTTGGTCCCAGTAGTGGTCTTTAAAAAAAGGTTTCACTGTGCTATGAATATTAGCTATCTTGTTATGGCAAAGCTATGCATGGGCTATCTGCCGAGGAGGGGGGGGGTGCCTTGACTGGGAGACTTTCTAAGGGGGTTTAACACTTCACGTTAGACCAGGAGAAAACTAACCAAAACCCCAGACTGTTAGATTGGCAGGCCCAAACCTGGGACCTTCACACTTAGGCCATCTACAATTTTCAATGTCTCATTCATTCAATCATGGTGAGCCTAAATAAATGCAAAAGCAAGTAATGTCTTGAGTTCAAACTGCCCTTGCTTGCAGTTTAATCTCTTCTATGTAAATTTTTACTAAAAAAAAGAGCTGAATGTGTGACAGTTTAGAGAACAGTACCCAGGAAATATACTGGACATTTTTATCTTAGCATTTAGACATCAAACAATGCAATCAAGTATATATACAGTGTGTCCGAAAAGTTTATATATTCCAGCTTACTGAACTCATTGTCAGTGATTTTTTTTTTAAACATTAATCATCTGTTCATTATTACATCCATTCTTTAGTTTTTATTGTTTGAATCTTTTTTGCACTCAAATTGTGTGAGAATAGGGCTATTTTTATAAACGTGGTGTCTACGTACAGTAAATTGGATATGCGCTACCGAATGAGACCACTCACAGCACCACCTGGTGGAAAACTGCAGAGTTAGCTTTCATATCTCGAAAACGGTACGAGATAGCAGAAAAAAGTGAATTGCAAAGTTGTAGAGCGTTATCGATTTAATACGAAAAGACACCTCATTGACATGGATGTGAAAAACAGAATGGCTAAAATGTGCATTTGTATTTTCATGATTCCCTACTCTGCAGAGAAAGAAGAAAACAATTATTTATAACAATATACCTTTATTTAAAATGTTCAAACTTCTCACCGTCAGCTGCAATGCACATTTGGATCCTCGTTTGAATTTCAATATTTTCTCCTTCTGTTCACATTTCGTGACATCACAGTGAAGGAAATCACGAAAATACAAATGCACGTTTTAACTGTTCTGTTTTTTACATCCATGTCAATAAGGTATCCTTTCGTACTAAATCAATAACGCTCTACATCTTTGCAATCCACTTTTTTCCCCTATCTCGTACCGTTTTCGAGATACAAAAGCTAACTCCGCCATTTTCCACCGGGTGGCGCCGTGGGCGGTCTCATTCAGTAGCACATATCCAATTTACTATACCTAGACACCGCGTTTATATAAACAGCAGCAGCCGTTCCGAAATTAAGAGGGTGACAAGGGACTTTTGGATATTCAGTATGCCCACTAATGATATCTATAGGTTATCAGTAAGGGATCTCGTAGGAGGCTCTATATAATTTATTGGCAATACATAATTCAATCAAAGTGCAGGTTTGTGTCTCCCGTGTCAATACAATATCTATATTTGTCAAATGTTAAAATTAAGACCTAAATTTTGTATGTGGACGTCATCAAAATCAAGCAACATTGGGCACAATTAGTATTTGGGAGGATGATTACCTGAAAACACCCCATGTTCTTTCTTTTGCTCTTTTAAATACACATGCATATATCACTGATATTGTTCTTACAGTTGTTTGAAAAAGTTGTTTTTTCATTCAAAAAAAAAAAAAAAAAAATAGTCTTCAAACTTTGACTTTGGTAGAGTTTGCTTATTCTTAAAGCTTTTAGAATCGTATTATTTGAAATTCAAACTACAGTGAAACTTCTCTGAGCGGCCACCCTACCGTACCGAGAATATTTGGCCGTCCTCAAGGGTTTTATTTACTGTTATAAGATAATTGCTATAATGCGTAATATAAAGAAGTCTGACATCTATTCCTTATTTAAAATGAAATTTAAAACTTATCTAAAAAGAAACTAGTACTTTATTGAATGCTTTCTTTAATTTTTGGATAAAAAGGGTACAATTGGTGTCTGTTTTAAGGTTTTACTTTTCTCTGAAACAACTATTTTTTCAAGTTCATTTTTCACCTTAGAAAGCAGATCTCTAACCGATTCGTTTGTATCAGATCTCTAACCGATCAGTTTGTAGCATTTCTCTACCACTTTGGAATTTTCGATATTTTCCTTAAAGTCGCTTTTGTTGAAAGTTTAGCTTGCTCGCCATTACAAACATCAGGAAATTCCTCGTCAGGGACAAGAATTTATTTGTAGGACACATTCAACGCCTGATTGTCCGAGGGATTCCCCATCTTAAGGGTGTGGGGAAATACAAAAGAGATAAGATTCAATTCCAGTTATTCCTGGGTCTTATATTCCACCATAAACCTGACCTTGAGTTTTTCCGCTCAAAATTAAAACATGGAGTGAGTAGAATTTCCCGAAAAATGAGATAGGCGATCTCACTCGGTGGCCATATAGAGAGGGTCGGGTGGCCGTTGATAGGGGTTATTTTAACATTAGGTCTATGAGCTGAAAAATCCGTGCCATGAAAAATGGGCCGTTTAGAGGGGTGGCCGCTCGGAGAGGTTTCACTGTATATTGAATGGGAGTGTACCCATTAAGAAAGGAGGTGTTATCATTTCATTAAACTATTACTAACCAGTATTCTGTAAAAAAAATTCTAACATTTTAATGAGGTTTTACACATTTTTCTGGTGAACCATCCAATTGTTTACCATCAAATTTTGACAATGTCCTTTAATTGCATTGAATGGTTTATCACAGCCTTGATGTAAGACAAGAAAGACAAAATGGGTCATGTGTTTAAAGGTGTTTAATATAAATAGATTAACTATTTTTTTTTTTTTTTTACAATCGATCATGTTAAAAATTTGATTACAAAAAGTTCATTACATTCAAACAATAATATCACAAACAAAGCAGAAGTGCTTATATGTGCTTAATATAAATAGATCAGATACTCTTAATTTTACAATCATTCATCTATAAAGTATAATAAATAATTCATACATTTGACGAACAACAATATCACAAAATTACATAACAGGACTAGAGCTCCTATAATACGGGCTGACTTAGTCGGTTTAACATGCCAAGGAAGTTGTGACTCATTTCAAAATTTTTATCACGTGAAATGCCAAAAAATTTTGACCCCTAAACTGGTTGATGTAGTTATATTTCATGCACTTGTTTGTCAACTGTTCAAAATTGCGGCAGTGCAAGTACAAAAAAATAGTAGAATCGGGGAGACAAACCCATTAAGCGAGTCGGCTCGTATTATAGAAGCTTCAGATAGCACTCGTTACTAATATTGGCTGCATTCGTAAACGACAAACTTGTTGCACGAGTTTTCGTAAGAAATCTGGAATGCGTGTGTTGAGTACTGTCAGTGGTTATCAGTTTCCTTTGACTTTACGAACAACTTCAGTTTATCGAGTTTCGTCGCCTAGGAGACGTGTTTGTTTACAATTCCCGAATGCGTTTATTTTTCTGAGAAGAGTTTTAAATACATACTCAATATAAAATCAACAGGATTTTTAAAAGAAAGAGTGACCATCATGGAAGTGCACATATCAAAATTTAGACATTCCAACTTCATTGTTTCAAAAGTATTTTGCAAGAGAAGTTCAAGTTTCACTCATAACGGATTCAATCAACTTCAATTTCAACACTAAAACATGCATTTTTGAATTGACTAAAATGAAAAATACAAGAAAATGATGACCTTTGAAAAATGATGTACCTTCGTAGTATTTTCTAACGTACGCATGAATTTCCTTCTCGAAAAAATAATATTGGCAGCTTTAGAAAACGTAAAATACTTTTCACAGCAACATACTTTTCCATAACAACTGACGCCATTTGTAAACAACAACAACGTGCAGCAAGTGTATCTTCTAAACAACTGACGAAACCTTAGCAAAGATCAGTTTATTTCGTTTGAAACGAATCGCACTCAGTTTTGTATACGAACGCTCTAGTTAAAAAACTGTATGCACTCAGTTTCCTTTACGAACGCCTCAGATGGAAACTCATTGCACGAGTGTAACTCGTTCGGCATTTACGAATGCAGCCATTGGTATGAAATCTCACAAATCTTGCATTCCTGTGTCTGGTTTCAGTAACATGTTCAAAACGTATGATTTAAACAAGTAATTTTTTTTTGCCAGGTCAGTACTGCAGAGCACATTGTATTACAGGTACCTACTGTTAAATATCGAGCCCAATTTGTAGCTTGAAATAGTTTGGACTTTAATAATTTTACTTTGCACAAGAGGAAGGGTCATTCACCTCTTGGAAAATGGCAAGTACAGGTGGCTGTCCTAGAGCTAGTCTTAGTTCACCACCAGGTGCTGACCAAGATGTACAGTCATTTGTGAATACCTGAGAGAAATACTGAATTCGTCATCTTACCCAGCCTTCCCCTACATATACTTTAATTAAAAAAAATTTGCACAGATTGCAGTGTTGATAATGTACGATTCTATGGAGATATGTTTAATTTTACTTTAGATTGACTACAACCCACCCTTTCGGCTGCATTTGATTAAACATATTTATTTTAGGTAATATTTCAATTTGTAGTATCGCGATATCAGAAGTCAATCCAGGATTTTTTTCCCCCCAAGGAAACGGTTTATGATTGCGAATTTTCATACCAATTTTCAAAAAAGCCACCTTTTTTTGTAAAAGTAATATACAAAAAAAAATAAATAAATAAATAAAAATGTAGGCTAATATACCAATGAGGTGCCATTTTAATAGATCATAATTTGTGAAGTGTTTGCAAAATGGACCCAAATTTCATCTGCATTGATCAATGAATGTATTTTTACATATATTACACATTTTTTTTTTTTCAATTTTAAGTTATTTACATGGCAAATCAAGAAATGTGATAGCACACATTTAAGTTTATAAACACACATACTGCATTTAGGAAAAGTGATCGATTAGGGTGCCTTCAGTGAGTGCATGTGCATTACATGATAAAAATAGATCTCTGACCTTTTAAACTTGGGAAATCTACAGACTTTGTAAGATACTGTCGGGGCTTTTCTTTAGAAAACTAAGGCCGCCGCTGTGTGTGTCAATGCATTAAACTCTCCCTGTCCAATTTTTTCGCGCTTACAAAACTTTCCTTACATGCCAAATGCTTGGAAAGTGAAAATTATATATCTGCTGGTTATCACATTAACATGGCCAGGGACTGTATGTTGCATATTATAGCGGATGTCCCCAGACCAGGGGCGTAGCCAGAAATTTTGCATGGGGGGGGGGGGGATACGACTACTGCAACTCACATATATGCATACATGTGTGTGATAAAGGAGTGAAGAATATACATTTTGTATGGCAAAAAATTCCCTCCTCATGGGAGGGGATTATTGACTCCCCTTGAGCACCTCCCCCCCCCCTTGGCTACACCCCTGCTGCAGACTTTTTCTTATTTCTAATGGGAAGTACATTGGACAACAGATGTTTATACAAAAAAGGAAAGGAACAACAACAAAAAAAAAAAAATAACATAAAGATGGAAAGACAATGGTTAGTCCATCAACTTAGTTGATGGGCTAACCAATCTGATGGACTAACTGATTGCCATTAGTCTGGCAATCCATTGGATATTCCGAGACTATAAGGAGTTAAGCTCCCACCCCTCCAAACAAAGATAGTTTAATTGAGTGCTATACTGTAAGATTATCATAATAATGTTATGAACAAGTACTGTTAGTTTAAATTTCAGGCTCAGGTTTTGACACAGGGAAACCACTCCCACTTGGATTTAGGACATCTCCAGGCTTGGGGGCCTTCCAAAAATGAGTCTGGATCCGTCCATCCGGCCACAAAAGTAACATCTAAAGGTCCCTGGTCACTTGAAGTCCTTGAATACGACGCATGTCACACACATTCCTTCGATCGTTATATTTTGTAGGGTGATGGCGAAAGTGGAGACTTGAGCCCACCGCTGCTCCTGAGATTGTAGCGTCGTTGCACTGGGAGGAGAGGCGGGGGATCCCAGCTAAGGGGCGGGAAAAAGAAAGATAAATCATGCTGCATAGACTGATTCCAAAACATTTTCTCACTTGTACCGCATAATGAAGGGTTGACCTGCTTGTGTGACTGTGAGATCCATCGATAGGCACAGAAGGGGAAACTCTATCACTACACCTTTACAAAAAAGCGAGAGAATAAACACGGGGGTCAAATTCATTTACAGAGGGGGGGAATTCACATTTAAACTGTAGCAGGGTGTCTACCAAATTTCTGAAAGTCAATTTCTTGAGTTTTGGGAGGTCCCGGGAAAAAAATTCCTGACCCATGCATTTTACTTGGACTTCACTTTGGACCATCACTTTGGAAAATTGCACAATGCCCCTCCCTTGTCTTTATATTTTCATATTTTGTACAACTTCTTGAAATCAATTTTAACTGAAGTATACAGGATTAAGCTTTCATCCATTGAGAAACAGAAGGAGTCGCACTTTCTCATAGAATTAACTAACTGTTCTCGGAAATACGGTTCTAAGCCATAAGTTACTAAGTAAGCTAATTTGTCTTTTACCCTCCCGTAACGATGGATGAGCCCCCAGTTTTTCCTCCTTATACAAAACATGGCTTGAAGCTTTCGCGGTCCCAAAAATGCGTTGCAGTTGCTTTCGGTTTCCAGTCTGACTAAGAAAGAAAGGGTAAAAAAAAAAGCACGCAAAAGCAAAAGAATTGATTATTTTGGTGAATTTTCCGGACCCATTACCCAATTTCCCGGCTTTTTCCAGACTTTCCAGAGCGGTAGACACCCTGTATAGTTAAGTGTTACAGAATTTAATATGTATTATCAAGTAATATAAAAAAACCTTATAAAATAAACTAGCTGTTTGTTTGAGGTCATTAATGCAATGGTTACAGGTGGATTTGTTTTTAACTGAAAATTTTTCTATGCGAGGATTCTCATTGTAATCATAAGTAAATTCATTATAAGTAAGTCATTCATAAATAAGTTATTCTCTCTTCATAAGTAAATCATTTTTCAAATGACAGTAGACGATTTCTATATTTTAAAGCTACCCTAAGACAAGAAGCCTTTTTCGCATAAATAGGAAGTGGCGGAAGAGATGAATATTGTCAAAGCTTTTGTTCTGTTCATTGCAACAATGGGGGTCGCAAAGCCTTCTACATAATTTTTGGCTTGTAAGCAGGTTGCAACACTTAAAAAGTTGTGAAACAATGGGTTGAAGTAAATGTGTAAATACTAATTTCTTTTTTTATCATTTCTTTCAGAGCTTTATTTTGTTTGCCCTGTTGAAAAACCTATTACAGCTAGGACATCATTTTTCCCAAAAAGTATTCTTTCACAAACCTTAATAATAATTATTCCTTTTAATATTAAAGAACATCTCTAAAGCACACATCAAACAATAACGGATCACAATGCATTGCAATTCTTTTAGGTGCTCCTGTGAAAAAACTCTTTGCACTACAATCAGGCTCGGACTGGCTCTCTTGGGGGCCCTCGGCTAAAGATTTAAAAGGGGCCTCTTCAGGAGCCGATTTGTCGATTTGGCAAAAACTTCACTGGGGGCCCCCTCTTTCGAAAACTTTTTCAAAATTTACAAATTTTTAAAGAACAATTTGGGGGCCAAATGCCCTCCCGGAAATCAGGCCCTGCCTCTTACTGAGGAATTTAGAGGAAATAGAATATTAGAATATGTAATATCTGAAAATTAAGCTTACACACCTAAAAATCACATTTAACTATTTTAGAGATTTGGGGGGGCCCCTTGCATCGCCGGGTTTCTGGGATCCTCCGCTGCATCACAGCGTAAGATTGCTGGAAAATAAATAATCCAATGACTCTTATTATAAAGTTGTATATCCACTTTTGAATGCCTCACCTGGGCCCCCTTGGGCTGGGGGCTCTCAGCGATCGCTGACCAGGCCAGTCCGGGCTTGACAAATATTATATTTTACCATGCTATTGTAAAATACAATAGCATGGCAATAACATGCACAAATTTTGCTGCAGTTAGAACAGGAACAGACAGACTGAAATCACAAACTCTTTACAGCTTTGCAAAAGTATTTAGAACTTTCAACCCGGGTGAAAAGCACTGGAAGGGCCATGTAAGTTAAGGTTGATTAAAAACTGAAGATTTCTAAAACTTTCTTGTGCATGCACTGATTCTAAAACAGATTATTTCAGCAAGGTTTCACAGAAGAATAGAAGCTGAATAAAAGCATTAGATGAGCATGCTCATCTAATAACATGCTCAATTTGAAGAAGGCAATGAAAAACTGCAGAAAGAGATGACTCATATAAGCTTAAAGATGAAATCAGTTCATTAAAACAGACGAAGATGCAGTCACAACATTGGCTGACTTTCAGCTTGAATCTATTATGGAGTTTCATAAAAAAGAACAGTTTTATTTGTTTTCTTTCATTCAGCAGCAAATTACCCAGAAAATAAACACAGTTAAAAAAAAATTAGAATTTCAGCACAAATAGTGACGAAAACCATTAATGCTGTCATTTATATAAATACATCACTTCACTACAGAGGCATGAGCTCATGCTCGACCAAGCTGCTGATAATGCTGCAAGAACATTCAACACTGTAATACATAAACAACAATGTTTTGAGCTACTATTTTGAATACAAATTGTGGCAAGGTGATAAACCTGACACAGGGTGTCTACCAAATTTCTGAAAGTCCATTTCCTGACTTTTGGGAGGTAGAAGGACAGAAGCGTATATAAGTTTCCATTTCCGGGGGGGGGGGAGGGGGTATTTTAAATGTTATTGTTATTAGAGTTAATATTAATGTTTTAAAATATCTGCTGGGAGGCCCGGTCGACAGACTTTCAGCAACCATTCTAATGAAGAGATAAGTCCTCCAAATTGAACACTATCCAATACTTTAAATTCAAAACTAAAACGAAACTCAAAGAGTGCACACTTTATAAGAAAAAAAGAGGCCAATTGCTTGTGTTATATGCGAGCATGCATACATAAATATTAAGCAATAAAAATAAATACGTACGTGGAAAATAAAATGATTGAATAAATCACGTATGATCATCTACTAATCCCGTCCACGATACTTCTAGCACAAATTTTAGCCACTTTCGTCTTTCTACACTTCAAATCCAGAACACTGAGTTAAAATAAATAAACAATGAATGAAATTTATTGCAAACCAGACGGGTGATCACACGCTGACGACAGCTTTTTTACCCTCCCGTCACGATGGATGAGCCCCCATTTTTCCCTCCTTATGCAAACACATGGCTTGATGCTTTCGCGGTCCGTAAAATGCGTTGCAGTTGCTTTCGGTTTCCAGTCTGACAAATAGGAAGGGTTAAAAAAAAGTGATATCGAAAAAAAAAATGATTCTTTTGGTGAATTTTCCAGACCCATTATCCAATTTCCCGGTTTTTTCCAGACTTTCCGGACCCATTTTCCAATATCCCGGCTTATTCCAGACTTTCCGGAGCGGTAGACACCCTGTGACAGGAAATTCTGATATAAAGAAAAAAAATCGTGATTTGCATAATACACAGAGTGAAATGCATTTGAATGTTTACCTTAGGAGCTATTGAAGTAAGCAAATTTTAAAATGTATTTTACAGCAAGAATAAACAGCTGTCTACTAAACCTCTAAAAGTCAATTTCCTGACATTTCCCAGACTTTTGCGAATTTCTGGAACAAAAAAAAAAATTCCTGACTCTGCATTTTACTTCCTCCTGGCCAGCCAAATAGTGCAGTAGCTAAAGAAACATTCTATCACACCTTGGGCCCGGGTTCAAATCCCGGCTTGGGCATGTTTGTTAACTTGTCAGTCTCTTCATAAGGGTCAAGCTGGCCGCTCATTGGATGCTGCCATAATAAAATGGACAGTCATTCCGGCCCTAGTAATGGCTAATGCTGAATGAGCAAATTGAAGGGGGAAAAAAAATTCCTTCTGAGAAATGGATCAACAGCACCCTCCCCTTTTTATATTTGAATATTTTGCCACAACTTACTTGAAATAAATTTTTAACTGCAATATAATTGTAAATGCACTTAAGTTAATTTAAAAAATATTACTATGAGTTTCAAGTTTGTTCAGACGTAATCAATATTGGCCAATACTGCTTGTCCTAGTGAGGTACTTACAGCAGTGGCGGCTCGTGGGATACAGCAAGTACAGCTGGGCTGCACTTGAAATCATCAGCACCTACTTTAAAATAATTTATTCTACTAATTTTCCTAAATTCAGATTAGAATTATGGAATTCCTATGGTAAATTAAAAAATCTCAAAAAAAAAAAAAAAACGTATTGTGGCCAGATCGCTCCTTCAGAAAAAAAGCACTTTAATCTTCCCGCAATTCAATTGGGAAAATCTTTGGTTCAGCCCAGAACGCTGATAAGAAAATTGGCAGCACCGTTGCCATGACAACGGTTACGTAAGCATTTCCTCCGGCATAGGCTATAATTGGGGTACGCAGCTAAGACTCAGCTCATTCAAGATTTTGAAAGGTCGGCAGCACTTGTGAATTCGACTCACTGATTGGCTCGAAAAGTGAGGGAGGGAGTAAGGAGAATATTTGTTCGGCAAACTCTCGACTTTATATTGCTGAATGGATCAAGAAGGTAAGCCTGAATAGACGCTTATGAATGGACAATGACCCATCCAAGCAGTATTGTTTTTAAGTAAGCACGAACTGGCATTGAGAGGACATGGTGAGCGAAAAAATTCTTTAAACATAGGAAATTTTAAAGAGCTTTTAAAATGATGGATATCTGAATTAAAACAACACCTTTTTATGAGGGCATCACTGACCGATTCGCAAGTTTAAAAGAAAAGAGGATTGATTTGACTTATAAAAAATAAGTACGCTTTCTTTTTTTTTTTCTTTTCTTCTCAAGTGATCGTTACAAAAGAAAATTCTAAGGAAACTTCGAATCAGACACGGATGAATGCAATTTTGAGGATAAGAGCGGCTGGTTGAAATGTATGTCCATTTTATGGAAAAGTAAAATAGGATCTCTTACATTTTTTTATGTAATTTCCTTTTTTTTCCTCGGTGAGGGCTTAATCCAGCAGCTTTCGAATTCAATAACAAAGATTTTCCATTCCTGTCCAGAGGAGGAGGGGGGGGAGGCCC
The DNA here is from genome assembly GCA_038373885.1 of Cheiracanthium punctorium. Classification (NCBI taxonomy): domain Eukaryota; kingdom Metazoa; phylum Arthropoda; class Arachnida; order Araneae; family Cheiracanthiidae; genus Cheiracanthium; species Cheiracanthium punctorium. The sequence goes on along the minus strand of JAWZYV010006648.1, from coordinate 124,877 downwards.
ATATGCTTCCGGCTGCACTAACAGTTTTGACCACGGGCCGCCACTGACTTACAGTGTGTAACAAATTTATAAGATCACCCAAAAACTCACTCATTTTAATATTACACTGCATAAAATGAATAATTTTAAAATTTGAAGCAATTGAAAAAAGTTATATTTTCTCAAATAAATCACTAAAAGGAAAAAAAATTGAGTTAATTTCACACAGCAAACAATTTTTTGAAATCTCGGTGTAACATAAATATAAGACCATTTACTTTTTTATTTAAAATCGTCTTCCTTTAGAACTATTTTATTTTTTCTTTCAAAATCGTAGATAAACTGTAACTTCACATCACAAAAAAGTCCAAACGATAATAATGTAAAAGAAAATAGAATTTCATTTTTTTTATTTTTATGAGGAAATTCACAATGCCGTGTGGAAGAGAATTATCTGAACTAGAAGTTTGAAAAATTTGGTTTTATAAGGGCTCTGGAAAATCGGAACGTGAAATAAGTAAGATACTTAAACGTTCTAAAACTGCTATTCACAATGTTTTAATTAAAAGACATTTTTATGGAAAATATAAAAGATCTGCCAGAAAGAATAAAGTATCAGCTCGCGATAAGAGACAAATTTTCAAGCTTGCAACGAAACAGAACTTGTCTACTTGTAAAATAACACAGCAGACAAATAAAACTATTTCACACATGACAGTCTGGAGCACTTTACGATCAAATTCAAATTTTGCTTTTAGGAAATTAAGAAGAAAACCAAGACTGTTAAAGCATCATAAAGAACAAAGGCTGAAGTGGGCAAAGGAAGTCATGACATGGGATGTTACTTGGAGAAATATTATTTTTTCCGACAAAAAAAAAAAAAAAAAAAAATATTTGGATGGCCTGGACGGTACTATTTACTATCGACATGATTTACGAACTGAACCTTGGAATTTCTTCAGTAGGCATATGGGTGGTGGTGCTGTGATGGTGTGGGGAGCTTTTGCATATGATGGGAAATGTGATCTGCAGCGAGTTTCTGGAAATATGGACTCCATTTATTATCAACAACAGCTTTACTAACACCTTATACCTTTTGGCCCATTTTTAGGACGATCAAACTGCAAATTTCAGCAAGACAATGCGCCATGCCATGTGTTTAAATCAACTAAAAACTGGTTTCAAAAAGAAAGAATCGAGGTCTTAATCTGGCCAAGCCATAGTCCAGACCTGAATCTCACCGAGAACTTGTGGGGCCATTTGGCTACCCAGTATGATTCTGTGTATGAATTGGAACTAGCTATCGTCGATGAATGGGACAAAATTCCCAAATCTTTGCTCGAAAACCTAATTAATTCAATGAAAAATCGAGTATTTGAAGTTATTTAGAAAAATGGTGGATCAACATCATTTTAGTTTTATTAAAAATATTTTATTTTAACTAGTGGTCTTATAATTTTGTTACAGTTTTTTGATTGGAAAAATTTAAATCGTTGATAAAATAATTAGTATATTTAAATATCTCTTAAAAATAATATACATATATTTTATATTTCATTTATTAACATCAACCTAATTTAATTTTTTTAAAAATTATACTATTTATAGTAAAAATCACAAAATCCACAGTGGCCTTATAATTTTGAGAGTACACAACGTTTGTGACATATCTAGAGAACAAGATTAAATAGAAATGCTAAATTTCAAACACAAATTTTCGTCTGACCCTTCTGTCACAAGGAACACCCCACCACAGAATGTAAAACAGACGTATGCATTGCAAATCCCACAGACATTCTCATTCATTCATTCTACCTAAACATAAATGACCTTTATCACCATTTTTCACTCCCTGGAGTTCAAAAAAAAAAAAAAAAAAAAAAAAAAACTAGGCAAGAAACTTTTAAAGAGTAAAATCTATTCTTTTGGAGAATTTTCCTGGCCCATTTTGCATTTTCCAGTCTTTTTTAGACTTTCTTAACCAGTAGACACTCTGATAAAGCAATATTTATGCTTGAATAGAATATTTTAGGTAAAGTGCGGCAGCCAAAAATAAAGGTATAATGCCTAATATGGCTAACAAATTTTTAATGCACACTAAAAGACACTGCAAAGCTGGCAGATGCGATATTTTACAAGTACATCCCATGAAAAATAACTGTTACTTACCTCAGACAAAATGTTTTGTTCAGATAAGGTCTTAGGCGTGTTACCTGCAAATACATATGAAAATGTAACCAATCATTAAACATTTCGGAATATCACAACATACATAAATAACACAAATGAATAAGTTACCAGCATTTTTCGGGGTTGCCTTCTTTTGACTATTCACCTTTTTTCGGATAACCTTCTTTGTGGGACCTTGAGAAAAATTGCATGAACAAATCAATGAACATTATGTAACTCAATAATCAATGAGAAAGAAAACAATTATGATTCCTTTCCATAAGATTTGCACAAGACTTCTTATTCATTTATATGCATTTATGGTGTAAAGCACAATAATTTATTTCATCTAGCAAATAAAAATGAACACCCTGAAATATTTAATTCTAAATAATTATTAAACAGTCAGTACTCTTGATGTGGCTTTTGAATTAATTTTATTCCCGCGTCATCTATATTAGGACTAGTTCTTGAATATGCCAACAAATACTGTAAAATCAGGCGTTTCAAGGGTGTATCAGTTAATCTTGAACGATGATCTTATTATGTGCATAGCAGAGAACAATTGTTCGCAAACATATATTGATCTGAACTTACAGTGATATTTGCTAGCAAAATCCTGTAAATCTGTAAAATTGCTAGTTGGTACGCATTTTCAAAATTCAATGTAGTTTGGAAAACTTGCAGTTGAAATAAATTTCTTACATTTGCAGTAGAGTTTTCATGGATTTTAATAAAGTTCCATAAGATGTCATTACTATATTTCAATATTTTAAAAATTTTCAATAAGTTTTCGTGTGCTACTATTCAAACTCTGCCATACCACCCTGTGAAATGTATGTTGCTACGGCAGCGACCCATGACATGAACAGTTTTTTTTACTGTAATAATTAGACTCAAATTTTTTCCTTATGGAGTACTGTGTATGGATATTTTTTGCATGAGTCATTTGAAACAATACCTGTTGGAGTACAATTGGAATTCACTTTTTCCCTGTTTTCCTGTATGGGTGACCATTTCAGGGAAGGGGCAGGCTTTGAACTGGGTTCACTCTGACTAACACCTGTAAATCAAAAATCAAAACACTATTATTTTGAGAAATTTTATGGTCTTTTAACAGAAAACATCTATATAAATAAAACTAGACTTTTGTCTGCACATTTCTTGGAATTCAAAATTTTTGCGATTTCTATCCGCTTCAAGCACCTGGGAATCCGGTGCAACCCTCAAAAAAAGTTTGTCTGTCTGTCGTTCTGTCATTCTGTCCGTGACGCTTTTTTTGTTCAAGCATCATGTAAAAACGACTGAAGCGAATGATACGAAATTGGGTGTCATGATAGGTGGTCACTCAACTTAAAACATAGGCATCGAATTTTTAAAAAATCTTGATTGGATTTTGAGATTTTGCAAAAATTCTTTCAAACTGTGTAAATTTGTGTTCGAGCATCACGTAATAACGACTAATTCGGAATTGGGTGATAGGATAGGTAGTTGCTAATCTTAATTTATAGGCGTTGAATTTTTAAACTATTTTGATATTTTGTGAAAATCGTTTTAAAATGCCGAAATTTTGTTCCAGCATCACAAAATAAAGACTGCAGGGAATGTAACGAAATTGGGTGACATTATAGGTTGTCACTCAACTTAAATTCTAGGCTTCCAATTTTTCAAAAATATTGATTAGATTTTGAGATTTTGCGAAAATTATTTCAATATGCGTCCATATTCGTTCGCACATCACATAATTACGACTAAAGCGTATGAAATGACATTACTTCGTTACTGTCTAACCTGTAACAATACATAAAAATAATAACTTCGCTTTCTTTACTTTGGCAGTATACTACATCCATTCTGTGCACTCCTACAATGCTGACGCAAGTTCTTGCTTTTTGGAAATTTGCATTCAGTACTTAACCCGTCAACGATGGGTACTTCAGCGAGTTGAAAATATATAAACAGTTTTAATCCAATATGAGGACTATTCCATTGACTTATTTCAAACAGTACCTGTTGGAATGCCATTCAAATCCATATTTTCTTTGTTCTCCTGTATTTTGTCAGACCATTTCTGGGTTGCAGTAGACTTTGGACTTATTTCTCTTCCATTAACACCTGTCAATCCACAATTAAAAGGTAAAATTTTTTAAGAGCTTCCATCATTTCAAAATATTGAAAAGTAAATAAACATTTCTTTTTAAATAATAATAACTTTTACATGCATTATCAGGGTGACTTCTAGGAGACCTTTCAGGGTTTGCACTGGTTACATAAATTTATGGGTTTCAGGAACTCATAAGATTAACCCTTTAATACACAGTGTTCCCGCTCTGGGAACACAAAACTCTGACGTTTTGACCGTTGCCAGTCACGAAGAATCGATTGGATTTCTATAAAAATAGTGGCGGGTGTCAGAGCTCCACGAGAATCCTTTACTTTTGAGCATGTCCTTTTCTGTCAAAAAAGGGTCACAATTCTTTTTAACAGCACTGACATCTGCTGAAAAATGGAAGCATGCGAGAACAGCTGGATAGATGGCCCAATGCTGAAAAAAGGGCAGCCATTGCCATCGCTTGACTTCACTACCAGCAAGAGGGTGGACGATCGAAACGTTCATCGCGTGCCACAGGTCGAGAGACCCTTTTTTGATGACAGCTGGCTGTGCTACGCGATGAACGTTTCGATTGTCCGCCATCTTGCTGGTACTTAACTCGAGCGATGGCAACAGCTGCCCTTTTTTCAGCATTGGGAAAGGGTTGTGCCTCAAAGGGTTAAATATTAGGGGCTTATGCTGAATTTTCTGGGTCCTGGGTAATGAAAATAATGACGCAGCTGGCTGTGCCACACAGCCAGCTGTCGTCAAAAAAGAGTCTCTCGATCTGTGGCATGCGATGAACGTTTCAATCATCTGTCCTCTTGCTGACAGTTAAGTCGAGTGATGGCAACGGCTGCCCTTTTTAGAGCATTGGGAAAGGGTAGCGCCTCAAAGGGCTAACTATTAGGGGCCTATGCTGAATTTTCTGGGTCCTGGGTAATGAAAATACTCACAAGTTTAACATACAGATATGTAAAAATACAGGGTGTCTACTGAATTTCTGAAAGTCAATTTCCTATTTTTTGGGAGCTCCCAGGGGGAAAATATCCTTGAACATATAAGCATTTTACTTTGGAGAATCCCACAATAGCATTCCCTCCCCCCTTCTCTTTATATTTAAATATTTTGCTGCAGCTTCTTGAAATCAATTTTTAACTGCTTTATAATTGTCTATGCATTAAGTTAGAAACAAATTACTATGAGTTTCAATTAATCAATAATATAAAAGAATACTTCAGTTTTAAACTAAAATTATTTTAATATTCGTTAGCACACAAAATTATTTTTCTTGAATGACAAAAAAGTAAATAAATAAAAGTAAAACCCCCAAGATTTTGGCACAGTAAATAGTCATTGAAAAAATTCTAAAGCATTTTCTTTTTCTGTAATGTGATTTTTTCTTTTCTTGTTTAAGTAAATTTTGTGCAATTTATACTCAATAATCAAAACTCTATTCAGTCAAATTTTTGTCTGAATGGCCAAAATGCTTTTAATAATTTAGGGAATCTACGTCAGACATCAAAACATGCTTTTAACATACTAACGATATATATTACTGAAAAACAATCGAATTAATAAACAAGTTTTAAACAGTTTTTAACACAAGATTTTAACACAAAGTAGCAGAATTTTCTTGATTGAGTGTATGAGGGGGACCTAAAACTAAAATTAATTCATAAATCATGAGGAACAAGAGAAACCAAATGCGTCGAATTTTGAAAATACACTGATTAATCAATTTTTTATATATATAATGAAATCGATATAATAAAATAAAGATGAATATTGTACATTCATCTTTAAAAGTAAATAATATTGCTGCAAAATCCAGTATATAAGATAGTTTACAGCCAAGATACCTGTTTTCACAACTACATTTTCTTTTTGCGTTGATACAAACAATGATGAATGTGTGTTTGAGAGGTGCATTACTTTTGCGAGATCTTGCATCGTGGCGCCACCAGATGTTAATCCTAGAAAAATAAAATTCTCATAAGTTCTTTGCGCATAATACTCCATGTAATTGATTAGGACTCCTCAAGATTTCCAAATCAATTTATTTTTCAAAATGTATGATTGAGTCAAATAAATGTCCCCCCCAGGGGCGTAGCCAGAAATTTTTCATTGGGGGGGGGGGGTTACGACTACTACAACTCATATATATGTATACGTGTGTGTGATAATGTAGTGAAGAATATACATTTTGTATGCCAAAAAATTCCTCATGGGGGGGGGGGTTATGACCCCCTAACCCCCCCCCCCTTGGCTATGCCCCTGCCCCCCCATATGACTTCTAATATATAAGGGTGCATTTTTCTTTTTGTGTTTCATATTTTATGAAATATATATTATGTCCCCAAAACATTGACTTTATATTTTATATACTAATCATAGACATACATAAGAAATTACAAAGTGGTGATAAAAAAGAAGTATAAAATTGATTAAAATTTCAGGATATTAAATATGCATGAATAAAAAAATATAAATTTTTGCACAGGCCCTGTAAAAGAAAGTTCCCTGTAACTAAACTGTGTCCCATACATTAATTACTTGACGTAGAAAATTTTTGCTGTAAAAAGTATCAGAGATATATTTTTAAAGTTTGTCAAAACTTTTGTTATGTCAATGGTTTGTCATGTGAGCCAAACTCCTTCAGGTTTTCTACAGATTTCACAGCTTTTGCTTCCTTGACTTTTTATCTAGTGTGCTTTCCTGAATTTCGCATTTCTATTTTTAATATTATATCCTTTAATTAATAGCTTTTCATATATTTTGCCCCTTTTTTACAAATAATAATGATAAAATCAATATAGTACACAAAAATATAATTTGACATCACTGGATTCTAACAAAAACCCTGTTGGATAATCATTTAGGATAAAATTAAGAATATTTCAACTGAACAAGCTATGTTAATTAAAGACACGTTTAAAAATTATTTATAAGGTTCAATAAGAAAATGAAAATAAAACAATTTCTACAACTAGGTTCAAACAGGAAGTATTTTCTTGATTTTCCCGCAAAATTCAAATATTCTTGCATTTCCCTGACCTTTCTTCAAATTTCCCTGACCAAAACTCTTTTCCCTGATATTCCCTGATTTTCCAGGTCTGTAGAAACCCTTTCCTTGTAAACACATTTTAAAAAGTGATTCATGAGAAAAATTAAACTTAAAATGTACATTAAGAATTTGCGACTCTATTTGTCTTGAATTTATTATATTCTGTCAATCAAGTTAATGGACTTTTATTTTTTAATTAGCTGAAATATCAGCCCTGCTCCGGATCTGAGTTAAACAATAAATGAGCCCAAACTCATCTTTACTATTGCTGCAGAAAACTTTGTTTGTTTTCTGGGTTCGTCATTCTAAAGTCCAGTAGGTGTAGAAAATTCCAGTAAAGAGTCAGTCCACTTGACAGGATGGAATGTGAACTCTATCGCTTCCAGAACTTTGTGAAACAATCAGCTGTGCAAAATTCAACAGCTCAGAACCTGCTTATAACAGTTCGCTTCATACAGAAGCTTTCACAAATGCTGTATTTCTCTCACAAAATAAAAAACTTCGACAGGCAAAAATTCAGTGGAAATAAACGGTTGTATATCATATACAATTCCTCAAGACATAGCAATGAAGATTTTACACATAGCACTTAAAAAAAAGCTTCAAAAAGGCAAACAAAAATACTGCTTCTATATCACAATTCACAGCATAATCAGGGTTTCTACAGATTTCACAGCTTCCTGTCTTCTCCCTGACTTTATCGAGCGTGCTTTCCCGAATTTTGCGTTTCTATTTTTAACATGACATCCTTTAATTAATAACTTTTTTTATATATTTTGACTCTTTTTTTACAAATAATAATAATAATAAAATTAATGTATACAAGAATCTTATTGGACATCACTGGATTCTAACAAAAACCAGGTTTGTTAATCATTTAGGATAAAATTGAGCCTCTTTCAACTGCACAAAATAGGCTCATAAAGGACACATTTTAAAATTATTTATAAGGTTGAATAAGAAAACGAAAATAAAACAATTTCTATACTTAGGTTCAAACAGTAACTATTTTCTTGATTTTACCGCAAAATTCAATTTTTTCTTGCATTTCCCTGACCTGTCTTCAATTTCTGCTCATTTCCCTGACTTTTTCCCAAATCCCTGACTTTCCCTGACCAAAACTCATTTCCCTGACTTTCCAGGTCTGTAGAAACCCTGGTAATACAGCAACACACTCAATGAATGCTCGGTGAGAAACTGACTTGAATTCTCCAGCCTGTCTGCCTATTTATACCCTCCGTCGCACTTTCTAGAAAAATCAGGATGTGTAGAAAGACCCCAAACAAATGCATTTTGATCACGTCATAGAAGAGAAATAGAGTAATATTTGGCTATAATGCGATTTTAATGCAGAAAAACCAACTTTACAGGTCCCATTGGGAAAATCGTGCCAAATGTGAGGTTAGCGAAGGCCAATGACCGATATTTCTCGACATTTCTGCAATGACAGTACCGATATAAATCCCCACCTACATTTGCCTCTCGAAGCAATGGATAGATCAGTGACCATTGATGAAACAAGCTTTTATTTTTCAGGGTTCGTCAAAAGTAACTATCTGATGTGTTTTCAATGGCTTAATTCATCTCCAGAATAAACACACAAAAACTACCGATGCATTCACTCAAATTTCGGGGAGGATCCAACCCCCAGAATCCATTCCATGGCTAGGGCCTTGCCAGTACAGTTGAGAGCCAAAAATCCGCCGACCTAAAATCTGCAAACGTCCGAAATCCGCACTCCTTCTCCGATGTAAATAATGAAATTCGCAGTCATCCGCGAGTGATGAAATTGTTGAAAAGTGTCTTGAATCCAAAGATAAATATGATTCTTATGATGATGATGAAAACTTTGGTAATAACAATATTAATAAAATCCATTTAATAAAAGTTTAAAGTTAGGAGTAGAATACCTTAAATTTTTAGAACAGTAAAGTTATGTAACAAAACAAGAATTAATGATAATATACAATTTGCAAAAATAAATAAATAAAAGAAAGAAAGAAAAGGAAAAGAAAAAAACTGAAAGCAGAAAAAAATAACATTTTAAAGCAAATCACCATAGAACATGCTTTCAAAATTAGAAAAAGAAAATATTGAAACCATTTGCTTTGCTAGTCTTCACATATTTTTTTTCTTTTTTCTCCTATGCTTTTGTATTTAATGTGAAAATATAAGTGAAATACTTTTGACTGTGCTTTTATTTCATTGTATTCTACTTTTTTAAAATTAGAAATGTAATGATTTATCTTTTATGGCCCGAAATCCACAAAATCCTAAAATCCGCACAAGCCATAGTCCCAAGCTGTGCGGATTTCTGGCTCTCTACTGTATAAGGGAGATATGCAGTCAAAATTGCTGAAAGTATTTAAAATAAATGGAGATAAGGTCACCTTTTATGTAATTTTGTATGTCGGTGTTTTGTTGCTGAATCTGCTGAAGCAGCTGATTGTTGATGACGTTGTAGTCCCTGTAGCAGCAGTAGAACTTTATTAAGAGGGCGAGGCAGAGCGAGCACATCACTTTGCGACAGAGCCAAATGCGGTCATGGAGGAGATTCTGAAAGAATAGAAAATGAAACGGATTATTCAAATTGTTTGAGCATGCACAGTCAGCAGGGACCGATCTACACACTTGGGGGCCCAGGCCACAGACACTTTTGGGCCCCCCCCTGCACAAAAATATTTTGCACAATATTACTTAATTAAATTGAGTTAAAACAATTATCATTTCTAAGTTAGCCATAAGTAAACATTTGCAAATCAGTAAAATGTCGCAACAAAACAAATACCTCTTTTATGAGTTTTTCAGTTTTGAAATGTTCATGGGTAAAAAATTCATGGGTATTACAGGGTGTCTACCCAATTTCTGAAAGTCAATTTCCTGACTTTTGGGAGGTCCCGGGAAAAAAGTTCCTGCCACATGCATTTTACTTTGGAAAATTGCACAATGCCCCTCCCTTGTCTTTATACTTGCATATTATGTACAACTTCTTGAAATCAATTTTAACTGAAGTATACAGGATTAAGCTTTCATCCATTGAGAAACAGAAATAGTCGCACTTTCTCATAGTATTAACTAACTGTTCTCGGAAATACGGTTCTAAGCCATAAGTTACTAAGTAAGCTAATTTGTCTTTTACCCTCCTGTCACGATGGATGAGCCCCCAGTTTTCCCTCCTTATACAAAACATCGCTTGAAGCTTTCGCGGTCCCAAAAATGCGTTGCAGTTGCTTTCGGTTTCCAATCTGACTAAGAAAGAAAGGGTAAAAAAAAAAGCACACAAAAGCAAAAGAATTGATTATTTTGGTGAATTTTCCGGACCCATTACCCAATTTCCCGGTTTTTTCCAGACTTTCCGGACCCATTTTCCAATTTCCCGGCTTTTTCCAGACTTTCCGAAGTGGTAGACACCCTGTATTACAGTCATCACGCAATTTAGAAACGATAAAAGGAGGAGCATGCTGAGGTGTTCTATCGAATTTCCGTAAAAAATGGATCATTTTTAACCTTACAAGTGACATTCAATAAAAAAATTTTGAATATTTGTGATGAAATGAAGTAAATAATCAGAAATTTTACTCTTGAGAGATAATTTTAGTAGTTACTATGATTACATAAAAGGAGGTTTTGGGGGGCCCTAGAGCATGTGCCCCGCTGTAAATCAGTCCCTGGCAGTCAGCATCTAGCGTTACTTTGTATCAGCTCAAAATGTTCTCCCATTCGCACTTCAGGAGCCAATAGAGAACAGGAGAGAACTAATCAATAATGGCCAATAACTGATAACATTTGTTTCATACATATGTAGCGGTTGCTATGTCAAAAAGTATTAATTAGCTTTTAAAATAAATTTCAACTACAGTATTCATCAATAAACTATTTATTTCATTAACATATCGCACTTTTTGTAACCATTGTTGTTCTAAAAACTAATCATATATATTTTTGTTGTTGTTGCCATTAGATATTCACATAAATTTGTTTAAATAAAGATAATTATTTTTTTCCTAGAGGTTACACTACTCCCCTTCCAAGCAACATAGTTGCGATACAGAAGAAAAGTAAATGTTACTTAAAATGAACTAATATAAGCTAATAACTTAAAATGAACAAATACATAAGTGCTATTTACAACAGATTTAACATATAAGCTTGTTTCACATATGCGGATACAGATATGAAAACGGATCATTTACTGTCATATCTGCAGATACAGATCTTTTTGTTTTGGATATTATTTTGTAGGGAAGAGTGGGCCAAAACGAGACAGCGCAATTTCACAAATAACTACTTTACTGACAACTATTACCTTTTACCTGTGATAAGTAGCAGTTGAATACTACCCACAATTCCATGTTGCAAATTGCTGCTAGCTCGTGTACTGCATAACAGGGTTAGAAAAAAAACCGGTTTATTTGAAAAAAAAACAAAAAACCAGGTTCTTTTGGTTTAAACCGGGTGTTTTTGGTTTAAACCAGGTTTTTTTGTTTTTATTTTTAAATCCTTTTATAATTACCTGTTAAATACTTATAAATAAAAGTATTTGTAACATGTTCAGATAACAATTAATGTTCCTTCTGAAAGTAATTAAAAGAAAGTAAATAAACAATTGTTACTATACTTATGTGGACATTGAAATCATTCAATTTTAATATTTTATGTAGAGATACTATTTTTTATATTTCGTATATAATATAATACAATATTAACTGTTTACTGCATTTTACATGGAATCTTGCACTTAGATTCATCAGTAATTCAGTGATAAGTTGTTCAAAATGATATTTTTAAGGCTTAAAAATAAGTTGTTCAAACACAAAACCTCTATTTTAGAAAGAAATTAAAAATGCAGCCTATAATTTAAGTTTAATGAATAATTTTTAATAATAATAATAAGACAATAAGGTGTCTATTAGATTGATATAAAAACTTATTGCTGATACTTATAAGGATAATTTTAAAAGATATTAGAACATATTCTATCTGTAGTATTCGGAATTTTAAATTATTCTTTTAAAAAAACCAATTGGTTTTTTTTGAGAAAAAAACCATTTGGTTTAAACCATGATTTAAATCGTGGTTTAAACCAGTCGGTTTAAACCATGCCAACCCTGCTGCATAAACTGAAATTTTTGGTTGTGTTTACTCACAAAGCTGCTTTTAGAGAAGTTTTCATCTACTGTCATCTTGTTGCACTTGTATAATAGAGGTAAGTAATGTGCATTTCATTAAAGATTATTAATATAACTCGTCATTATAACCTACAATTTTGTTAAATTATGGTATATTTTTTAATTTAACAATATTTTTACAATTTTGCTCTTTTGGGCCACAATGAGACATCTAATTGTGATCCTAAACAGAGGAAACTTGTTAAGATTAATAATCAGGCAACTTGTTGAGATTAATAATTAGTAGACATATAGTAATGGGTTCTAGAGACCAATTAAGTGAAATTCGATCAAAAAATAGATTTTTACTCTTCCTATTGCATTAAATTCTCTGAAGTTTTATCTTTCTAACGATATATGTTGCATTTGTTTATCAAAAAAACAAAAGAATTAGAATTTTCTTATTTTACTCTTCTCTATTCATAGCAACTGCTAGGTAACCAACCATTTTATGAAAGTTAAATACAAAATTTTAAGATTTTTTTACTTATCTCATCGTGGCCCACGCTTGGGCCACAGTGAGACATTTACTTATCTTTTTTTTAAAGTGTAATAAAGTACATGTTTTCATATATATGAGGTTAAAAATGGGTGTAATACATAAGTATTAAGTGAAATATTGTATCTGATATATTTTGTGTGACGTACACTTTGATAAAATAATTATAAAACATTTTAAGTTTTTTTCGTGTCATTTTGGCCCATCCTCCCCTAGAATACATCCTCTTAAAGCAATCATTTCATTCACAATGTGTGAAAAATTCTGCCACAATAATAACTTTCAGGTACTGTGCAGTGCATGATTTAAAAAAATATTTTAGTCATTAAAATTTCATTTTTTAAAAAATCTTTTAACTGAATTTTAAGTGCATTAAACTATCGAATTGCTACTACCGAACCAAGCAAGTTCTTATTTTGGTACATAAATATGACTGTCAGACATCTGAAAATTTTTAGAACGATTTTTCACAAACTGTACTAAACACTGTAATAAACGATACATCACTGACCAGTTAAGAAATTGGTAGAAAAAGTTTTGTGTCAAAACATGAGGGTGTTCTTGTAATATAACATTAAAAATCTGGAGTAACTCCACTCGATTTTCTTTTAAAAAATCTTTTATAAAAAGTATGCTTATACATATATATATACAGTCGAGAGATAAAAATCCGCCGACCTAAAATCTGCAAACGGCCGTAAATAATGAAACTCGAAATCATCTGCCAGTGATGAAATTGTTCAAAAGTGTCTTGAATCCAGAGAAATAGGATTCTGATGATGAAAACTTGGGTAATAATAAAATCCATTTGACTAGTTTATAAAGTTAGGAGAAGAATATCTTAAATTTTTAGAACAGCAAAGTTCTGTAACAAAATAAGAATTAATGATAATATACAATTTGCAAAAATTAATAAAAAAAAGAAAGGAAAAAAAAGAAACTGAAAGTAGAAAAAAATAATATTTTAAAATAAATCACCATAGAACATGCTTTCAAAATTAGAAAAAGGAAATTTTTAAACCATTTGCTTTGCTAGTCTTCATGCAATTCTTTCTTTTTTCTCCTGTGTTTTTGTATTTAATGCAAAAATATAAGTGAAATACTTCTCACTGTTTTTATTTCACTGTAATTGTATTCTACTTTTTTTAAATTAGAAATGTAATGATTTATCTTTTATGGCCTGAAATCCACAAAATCCTAAAATCCACACAAGCCATGGTCCCAAGCTGTGCGGATTTCTGGTTCTCTACTGTATATTTATATTTATAAAGTTTTCACAATGCAAAAATGGCATATAAAATCAAATCAACTATCCAAAATTAAACATAAAGGAAATATCCTAATGTAACGAGCATTATTTTATCAGTTTGTTTGGCTCTGTTTCTTTCCTCCCCCCCCCTTACTTGGGGTACGTCATTTTTACAGTATTATTCATAGTGTTTTACAGTATTATTCATAGTTTTACAGTATTATTCATAGTGTATCATCAGTGTTTTACTTTTGGATTACATATATATACTAGGGGCCAAGGCCCCTAGACTCACCACACTCGTGCTTCGTAACGAATCATCGCTCATTCTAAAATCCTGTTGTCTAAGCAAACTTACTATTTGAAAATGGTCAACTTTGTGTAACACATTTTGAGTTACTTATTTCATATACTTTTTAATTTGACGTAAAATGGACTTCATGTTTGACAATTTCACGTGATTCTACATAATTGGAATTGCTTTGATGCAAAGGAATGAATGATTTTATGCCAAATCTGGCAACCATTATGTTTCATTTTTTCAGTTTTTTATTAATATCTTCTAAAATAATTCGATTTTCGAAATTTAAGTCACCTTAACAGGTTCCTCGGAGTTTTCTGCATTCGAGAACATGTTTCTCGAAATTCAAATCCCCACGGTTTAGGAGAAGATAGGTCAACAAGTTCTGACAGCGGCCTTTGCTTTTTTTTTGGAATAGAGAGAAAATATGAGAAAAAAAAAGTACCCTCACAAACACACCTGTGAAATGCTACTCTAGAACATTTCCCTCATCATAAAAATATTAAAAACGACTCATTTTTTGCTTTTCTTTTGGAAAAAATAGGAATTGAATCGATTAAAAAATGATTCTGGACAACTGGTTTTCCAGATAAGAGGTTCCATACTGTAATACTAATTTACTTATTTAGCAAAAGAGGGATGTTTGTGCTAAACAGGAGGAATCAATTATAAATAATAGTAAACATTTTAATAAATTTTAAACAGTAAAACATAACTTTTACTTTAATTTCAAAGTTAACTAATAACAAAATAATTTTTTTTTTTCATTTCTTTGACTTGTCCCAAAAAGCCATTAAAAAGGTCTATGGAAGATCCGCTGGAAAAAGGCAGATCTGGATACGAATCTTTTTTATCTTAGAATATCTGCCGATATGGATACGGATATCCAGCACTCTACTGTCTGGGAGCACATGCCCAAGCAAGGTTTTCATTATGGGGGGAAAAAAAATGGGTGATCATTTCTGACCATAGATGTGGTTTGGGTAGACACCCAGTGGGTAAGGTATTGACTCCTGCCTCGAAAATCGGGGTATTTTTGATGTTTGGTTTTTCTTACAAATTTCTTGCAGTAATAATATTTTAATGTGGGAAAAAGAGAAAAATACAATATTCTCTCGTTCCCGCACTTTAGTGAAAACACTGCCTGACAAAAGTGCCATTGTAATCAGGGTTCTTGAAAACCCGGGTTTTTTCGTGTTTTATCTGGGCTTTTTGGGTTTTATCAGTTTCAGAAGGGATGGGGTTTCATAATATTTGAAAAAAAATTTGCTTATTACTCAATGCAACTTAAAGCAAACTAATGGATTACAAAAATCAATTATAAATAAAAAGTGGTTAATTGAATAGTAATAACTGATTACAATTATTAATCATACATGAAAAAATGTATAAATCAATAACAATAGCAACCCCAATCATGGTTTGCTCTTAGATAAATTGACTATGAGTCATCATTTTAACAGTGATAGACTAGTGCTTTGTTAGAACTTTTTTAACTAATGATTTTTTTATAGTTAAAAAATCCTTATTCAATTTAATCCAGATAGGCATAAAAAATGACTCTAGAAGGTTTTAATGCCTATGTGAAGTCTGATTTTTTTTTCCTTAGGTGGGGGGAGGTAGGGATCTGTTTATAAACTTTACAAGTGGTGTACTGATGTTAAGCGATGTATTATCTACGTAGTTGAAATTCTCAAAAAACCCAGTTGGTGTTTTTCAAGTGGGCTTTTTCGAAAAAACCCACCCGGATTTTTTCGGGTTGGGCAAAATCATAACAACCCTGATTGTGATTCGAGATGTAACGAATAGACTTGTTCCACGTGACGTCACACTTCCTCTTGGTTGGCAAAACTGACCAATGGACTTATTCTACAGGACGACTGGTTGGCATAAGTAACCAATAGAGTTACTCTACGTGACATCACTCAGCTATTTGTTTGTAAACATGGAACAAGTCTATAGTGATTTTGACAATTACCGAATATTCGGCTCATAGTTTAGGTCGAATACCGCATATTCAGCGGCGGAATATTGCATTTTTTAAAATTTCATTTTAACTGTAAATAAAATATTGCTTTTCAATTTTGTAATTAAATACAAAATAAAGATTAAAATTAAGTTTATATTATTTGTAGGTACTTAAAAACAAACAACAGTATATTATCTGTAAAACTAAAAAAAAAATATTGGTCATGATAAAATATCTTTTACAAAGTTAAACACTAATAACAGCATAATTATATTTTGAGTGAGATATTCATAATTTAATAAATAGGCTATGCTAAATGTCATTAATCTGGTAACTACATAATCACATCATGTTTTGGGTTTTACAGACTCTGAGCAAAGCATATTTAGCAGCTTTTCAAAATTATGCTTGTAATTAAGGATCTGAAAAAAATTCCTTCTACCCCTACCCAATAAAGAAATTAAAAAATCAAGTTAAGTAGTGTCAATAAGTAGAAAAGTCTGCATTTCTGTAATATTATTATTGCATTAGATTATGTTTCATTCAGCTTAAAATTCAATGAATTAGGATATTTATTATATGAGATTAATTCATATTGAAGTATAACTAAGCAGTATTATTTGTAAATGCATTAAAAAAATATTTTTCTCTCTTTTTCCTGAAATTATTCAGCGGAATATGTAGCAACATTCGGCCACAAGTATTCGGCTGAATACCTGTTCAGTATTCGGCCAGCTGAATATTCGTTACATCACTAATTGTAACTGGGGCTCCCAGAGATCAGTGAAAGAATAATGCAGAATAAAAAAAAAACAAAATAGCCTCCGTACATTAACAGTCAAAGGATTGACTTCCAAAGCATCTTCTTGCAGAATGCAAAAGGAAATGTATCTCTCCAGAACAGCATTCAGGGAAATGGCGAGTACGAGCCAAATTCTGGCCTCTGCTGTCCGGGGCACCGAAGTCAACAAGTAGACGAGGGCTGCCGCAACAACGTAGTAGGCAACCGTGTACATTCCGCTCAGTTCTCCCAGTACAAAGTTTTGGAGACCCTTCATCCTGTCGAACACCTGGAACAACAGGAGTCTCTGCTCCTGCGTCGTCGTCTTGAACTCGTGGTAGAGGTCTCTCGCAGTCTGTCTCGAATGCTGTAGCTCCGTGTTCAGCACTTGGCTCTGCGACACCAGCTTTGTTTGCCCGTCGAGAGCGGCTCGCTGGAGGTCCAGCAGCTTGGACTGGGATTTCGAGGATTCGTCCAGCTTTCGGCTCACGTCCTGCGAACTCTTCGTTAAGGCCAGCGCGGTTCTGGTGGCCTCTTCCTGCCACTGCCTGTTGTAAAGAAGTTAATTAGTTAGGCTCAGGGTTGGAAAAAAAAACACGGTTTATTTGAACAAAAACCCCAAAAAACGGGGTTTTTTGGTTTAAACCAGGTTTTTTAAATTTCTTTAAAAAATCCTTTTTAATTACCTGTTACATACTTATAAATAAAATTATTTGTAAAATGTTCAAAATAGCAATTAATATTCCTTCTGAAAGTAATTAAAACAAAGAATTAAACAATTGTTGCTATACTTATGTGGACATTGAAATCATTCAATTTTAATATTTTAATTAGACATACTATTTTCTATATTTAGTATGTAATATAATGCAATATTAATTGTTTACTACATTTTACATGGAATCTTCCACTTAGATTCATCAGTAATAAAGGTGATAAGTTGTTCAAAATGATATTTTTAAGATTTAAAAATAAGTTGTTAAAACACAATACCTCTATTTAGAAACAAATTAAAAATGCAGCCTACAATTTAATTCATAATTTTTAATAATGATAAAACAATAAGGTGTGTACTAGATTCAGGGGCGTAGCCAGGGGGGAGGATATCGGGATATATCCCCCCCCCCCCCGAAATGTTTGGATTAGTGATGAAATTTCGTCTATTTATACACATATAAGTTCATATTCCCCCCGAAAAAAAATTTCCAGGCGCATATCCCCCCCCCCAAAAATTTTCCTGGCTACGTACCTGACTAGATTGATATAAAAACTTATTGTTGATACTTATAAGGATAATTTTAAAAGATATCAGAACGTATTCTATCTGTAGTATTCGGAATTTTAAATTATTCTGGTATTTGCATATTATCCCGACGGTCATTTCTGCCAAACGCTTTTTGCATCAAATGTGCTGGCAAACTGTTGCCAAACGCATTTCTAACTATGAATTATTTCATTTGTCCGGCATTTATCTTGGCAAAAAATTGCTCGTCTTGGCAGACTGCCAGGATAATACGTAAGTACCATTATTCTTTTTAAAAAATCAATTGGTTTTTTTTGAGAAAAAAAACATTTGGTTTAAACCATGCCAACCCTGGAGGCTGTTTTAAATTATTAAGACTGCATTGTGACATATGAAAATCCAGGTTCGATACACTTAGTTGCAATATAATAAAACGACGTTAAATACTTAAAACTATTTCATTAAACATATACTATTGGAACATTATTATAACGGCCGGTGGTGGCTCAGCGAAAATAACAATGACGTCCTATATGGATAGGGTTGCCTGGTCGCCAAACCAAATAGCCGGACAGACCAGCCAGTTTGGCCGGACATTTGGGTAAAAAGGCCGGACAGCCTACAATATTGAGGATTTTGTCCCAGTATTAATAGGTACGACAAAAAAATTGTATGTAAAATCAAGCTTTTTTGATTATTACCATGAATTTTGTTAAATTCTAATGAAATATAAATAACATCGAATGCCAAATCAGTTCAAGTACTTTATTACTAATCAGCCGAAGTCACCAGTAAACAGCCTAACAAAAGCCGGACACCGTTCAGTTTGGCCGGACACGCAATCAGAAAGCCTATGTCCGGCTTTATCTGGATGCCTGGCAACGCTATATATGGACAGTGCAATTAAGATGGAATCACTTAAAAATGACGCCAGCACAGAATGACACATAGGCGAGAACAAACACCTGGCTGAGATTAATATCGCCCATTCCAGAGCAACCCTAACAGTTAATCAAATAAAATTAAAAATCTGGAGTGACTCCACTCGACTTTCCGAACACTTACGATTAAGATCATGACCCAGCATTTAAATAAATTTGAATCGATGAATCATTCAAACATATATACCAAATTGAAGCTCGATCGAATGGACCGTTTAAACGCTAGCGCACTTTCAAGAATGTCTCCCCATAGGCCATAATGTAAAAGAAATCTTTGTCGTAGCCCTGTAGAAAAACTGTAAGTCCTATACACATCCAAATCAATACCGGTCTTGCGAAGGTGGTTTATAACATGTATACCCAATTTGAGCTCAATCGAATGTACCATTTAAACGCTAGCGCACTTTCAAGAATTTCTCCCCATAGGCCATCATGTAAAAGAAATCTTTATTTTATCCCTGTAGAAAAACTATAAGTCCTATACACACCAAAATCAATACCGGTCTTGCGACGGTGGTTTATAACCTATATAACCAATTTGAGCTCCATCGCATGCCCCGTTCAGGAGCTATCGTGTTCACACACATACACACAAACACACATACACACACACACACACATACATCTCGTAAAAATAGCATAAATGAATTCAGAAGACCTCAAAACGTGTCAATACACTAAAATCTCGAATTCGAATTTTTTCATCATTACAATACTTTCCTTACATGGTACATGTTCGGAAAGTAAAAATGACATCATCGCGAGCCAATCATTTTAAAGAGGTCGCAGGGCAACCCATAATAAAAACGCCAACACCAAGCCAAAGGAGGGGAATCAAAAAGTACGTCGCAGTAGCAAACGGACGCAATGTAATCTATTTTTAGCTCATAACGCCGCCACCGGGTCTCATTTCAAGAAACAAACAAATAAGAATAATGCATGCGGGGAAAAGCAAAAATCAGATTTAAAAGCCGAAATGGCAGAAAAAATGAAAACATAAGTGATTTATAATTCTTCAATTTGGATAGATTACATTAACCCTTTAACGCACAGTGTTCCCGCTCTGGGAACACCCAACTCTGACGTTCTGTTGGCCAATCATGAAGAATAGATCGGATTTCTATAAAAATAGTGGCAGGTGACCTAGCTCCACGAGAATCCTTTGCTTTTGAGCGCGTCATTTCCAACAAAAAAATGGTTACGATTATTTTTAACAGCACTGACATCGGCTGAAATATGGAAGAACGCAAGAACAGCTGGATAGATTGCCCAATGCTGTAAAAAGGGCAGCCGTTGCCATCGCTCGACTTAACGACCAGCAAGATGACGGACGATTGAAACGTTCATCGCGTGCCACAGACTTTTTTTGACGCAGCTTCAAAGATCATTCCGAATTGAATTTCATCAACGTTTTTCCTGAATTGGGTGTAACTTTGGGGTGAATTGGGTGTAAGAGCATTACGCTCTTAAATTAATTCTCAATACCAACTATTTAAGTTTTCAGAAAGCCATAAAAAACTTTAGGGATTTAACACAAACTAACAAGACAGGCAGCTGCATCTCTTGAGTAACACAAGAACTAACGAATGGAGCTACATCCTTTGGATACCAAACAAAAGGCATTTCAAGTACGTTAAAATGAAAAATAGAGATTATCCGTTGTCATATAATTAAAAATGCTTTTTCTCCAAAATATATTTTTGCATGCGATGATGGCTACGAAAGGCATGCCAAAAAATATTTTGGATTAAAGGCACCTTTAATTACATAACTATAAGACATTCCTCTTTATTGCAAGGTAGTACACATCACTTCAAAGTCCCATAGGGGGGCATGGTAGCTTCCTAGTGGTTAACCCTTTAACGCGCAGTGTTCCCGCTCTGGAAACACCCAACTCTGATGTTTTGACTGTTACCAGTTACAAAGAATAGATTGGATTTCTATAAAAATAGTGGTGGGTGACAGAGTTCCACGAGAATCCTTTACAATTTAGCACATCATTTCCCGTATAAAAATGGTATCCATTCTTTTTAACAGCACTGACATCTGCTGAAAAATTAGAAGAATGCGAGAACAGCTGGATAGATTGCCCCATGCTGAAAAAAGGGCAGCTGTTGCCATCGCTTGACTTAACTACCAGCATGGATGATGGTGGACGATGAAGCTAGGGTAAACTAGGGTGATGCAGCTGGCTGTGTCAAAAAAGGGTCTCTAGATCTGTGGTATGCGATGAACATTTCGATCATCCACCCTCTTGCTGGTAGTTAAGTCGAGCGATGGCAACGGCTGCCCTTTTTTCAGCATTGGGAAAGGGTTTAAAAAAAGCCAAAGTAAATGATTATTAAATTAGATATGTGATCTGCATCACACCTGTGCTGCAGGTAGTGGCAGATGCTCTGGGTGTGGGTGAAGAATTCTGTGTAGGTGCTGAACACGCGATCGCTGGCGTTCCTCAGGCAATCGGCAACCGGGATACTCGGGCTACAAGGCGCTGTGTCCGATCCAGCCTGCTGCAGGAAGCAATTGGAGAAGACGAGAGCCAGGCGGCTCTGGACGTCCTCGGTCAGCTGCCTGCAACCGGAATGGAGGTCGGACACGGCCTCTTTCCAGCAGTCACCGTACGACTGAGCCTTCTTGATCAGTTCGCTGTAATGTTTCTCCCCTTCAGCCGTTCTTTCTTCGAATCGGAGATCGATCGCCGCAGAGTAAACGACTGCCACGGACAGCAATGCCGGTAAAAGCAGAGACATACTTTCGGGATGATTTTCTTAAATATTCAAGAATAAAATGTCCTCAATAAAAGCTTCACTGAGTACAGGAATATCTGTAGCCTTCCGATTTTATTCAGATAGCAGAAAAAACATTTAACTGTGAGGTAAATATTGCGAAATCACCCTAACGGACAAAAGGCAGCAGACAAGCAATTCAAACGATCCACCTTTATTGTTTGTTTCGGTTTGGCATGTTCAGACTCGTCGCTTTTCTTCCTTTCGCTTCCTTCTGTGTGATTTGTGTCCTCAATTTTATTTTATAAATTTAATACGTAAATTTATAAAAGAAATAAAATTTATTTATTTGCATTAAATATACTGAATCTAAAATTTATTTCTCTGCGTAAAAATAAATAAAAAACTTTTATTTTGAAATTTCGGATTATATCGAATTTTTGTTTATAATGCATTTAGATCATATTTAAAATGAGATTTATGTGTTTTAAAACTTGAAAACAATGTTATTATGAAGAGGCAGAAGTTCTTGTTGTTCTAGCCATCTCGTTTTATTCATCTCCTTGGTGTGTAACATAACCAATTGAGATAATACCGATCATGGTTTTCATTTATTTCCTTTCTAAACCCCATATTGTTTGGAAATTGTAAATCGCAATACGAAACTGTTTTCTTTCCTTACGTAAAGTGTTAGTTATATCCGGAATATTTATTTATTTAACTTTTTCATTATGTCAGAAGAGATTCTTAAATTGAGTACTGAAGACATGCGGACGTTACTGAATTACACAGTATCTGAGGAAGACACAAAGGTAATGAGTACTTCGTGTGCATGATGATTCATGCGATGCAGTCAATTAGACTGACAGTGAAACTTGTATTGAAAGTTATATAATGTGTCATTTTATTTGCTCTCAGGAATACAAAACAATTTTATTTACATTTGCCACGAAACTGGTCGTCATCTAATTCTGCTTCTGAATTTCAGAATATAATTAAGTATTTCCTCATAAATTTAGTCTAATATCTCCTGTAGTTAGGAGATATGTGAGCAGTGCTGTATTCGTAAAAATATTAGAAGGTCTGTTTTAGATAAATTTAAAAAATGAGAGGGTAACTAATTGAAATTTTAGAGGGAAGTCTTTGATTAAAATGTAAAAAATAGGTTCACACAATTTTTATTTTTCTGAAAAAATATCCCATATAACAAGACGAATCCAGGGTTGGAAAGTTTTTGATGCGTGACAGTTTTTGACGGTTTTAACCATGGTTTAAACTGTCACGTCAAAAACCTTAAATATTGCACTTTAAAATATATGCAAATTACATATATTAATTTATTTTAATACAATTACAAATATTGATTGATTGCTATTGATTATTAATATTAATCGACTACAAATATTGAATGTAGTAAAAATACTAATTGATTTCTTCAAAATTGCGCACATTGTGAAATACTATAATATTAACTTTTAAGAAATATTGTAAACATCTTTTATACATACATTTTTTTATCAAGCATGTTGTCTAAAAACTGAAAAGAGAGTGGAAAAGTAATTTTATTGCATATCTAATATGTTCAAAACATTATTCTTGCTGTTGAAACATTAAAATTCTAAATTATCTACCTGCATCAAAAATGAGGACTGTCCTTAAAATCTTCCATGGCTTGTAAGTTTCCCACATGTAAAATACCAATATTATTTTGTGATCCATTTCAATGCTGCATTGCATTTAATGCATTGGTTACATTCAATAAATTAGTAATCTATATTGAATGGGAAACTTTAGTATACTCTTAATTAAAGGTGCTGATCTTTATTTCATTTTATTTAAATGACTGAAATTATTATGTTATTTGTTTTCGCTTAAACTCTTTCAATTTAGGTATTTAGATTATATCAAAATAAGTTTAATATTTGTACTACAGGAAATGTTTAGCCATGCTTCAGTTTGAAAATTTTCATAGACTGCTGAACATTATTTATATATTAACTCTCCCTCCAAATTATATGTATATATATACTACTGAATAATTAAATTTTAAAATTTTGGACTATATTCCGTATATGGTGCTTTGTTTACATATCAATGTTTTTGTTTACAATTCATTGGTGAACAATCTGACGCGAGAGTGAGCAATGCACTGCCAAAGTGAAGTTACCTGCCGGTAGTCGTTGTGACTGGCAACCATAAAGAATACGTCTATCGTCAGTTTGGGTTGATATTTGATATTGTCTCATGTTATGGATGGAAGGGAATGAAATATGGGGAGTAATTCAGTTACCGGGTGTCGCCTATTTTTGGCGACTTTTTTTTCTCGCCAGCACCCGCTACTTGGCGCTTTTTTTTTTTGTCGCCAAATTTTTCACGTGTGAAACACCATTTTAGAATACGATAAAATAATACAACATGTTGAGCACTGTCAGGAAATACAAATTACTTTAACACATTAAAATTGCACAGATATTCCACTTAAAAAAAAACAATAAAACAAAATACACCATCCATACTTAACACTAAAAATTGTCAGCAAATTCAGTAACAGGCAATTCAAAATGAGCAAACAGTAAACAACTTTTAACTAAAAAAATTTCAGAATATTAAGCAATCTTGTTCTACAGCTATGTAAACTATGCAACCAGTGGACCGTTTTTAACTAAAAAAACCTCAGTGGATTCAGCAACCTAGTTGTACAGCTATGTAAACTCGGCAACCAGTGGTCCGTTTTTAACTAAAAAAACCTCAGTGGATTCACCAACCTAGTTGTACAGCTATGTAAACTAGGCAACCAGTGGTCCGTTTTTAACTAAAAAAACCTCAGTGGATTCAGCAACCTAGTTGTACAGCTATGTAAACTGGGCAAACACTGGCCCGTTTTCAACTCAAAACAACATCGGTGCATTAAATAACCTAGTTATACACCTCATATAAAGTCACTATATGAAAACATAACAACATCAAATATCCATTTACAATTCACATTGAAAACCTTAAGCAATTGCAAAAATTCTTTAAAAAAAAACACTTACCTTTATTTTAAGAAACTCTTCAAAAATATCCATAACACATCAGCTAATAACATAACACCAAAACACTTCCTTTTATTTAACATTATAATCACGCCCTCCTTCAAATAAACACACACTTCCTTTTTAAACAACAACATAATATTCACTACACTTCAAATAACACAACACATTTCCAAATACATCTTGTATTCCCCGTAAATAACTCAACAAACACCAAACAAGAACTGACACATCGAATTCAAATTCACCTGCTTTTCGGTTTACCGATTACAGTTAAATTGCCTAAACCAATCACAAAATTCCTTTACCAAACATCCTGGTATCGTTTAATGAACCCACCGATCGTTTTTTCATCAAAATACAGCATCATCCAACACCTCAACTCAATCTACACAGGTTACAACAGACATCTGACTCTAACGCTAAAGTAAACAAACTTTCGACCAAACTCCAAGTTTGGCGACTCATCACTGCTTGGCGATGACACCCGGTAACCGAAGAATCCCCGGTATTTATTTATTTATACAAAGAAATGCACACTACAGACAATTATTGATGAGCCCAATAATTGTCATTTTTGAGAAATAACTGTCATTTTTTAATATAATAATTATTTTTCAATATAAACTTTAATTATGTATTTAGTTTAATGCAAAATGAAAAGTATATTGCATAATTAGTTTACATATTGCTCTCTTTCTTTTATGGATTAGTTTTTGACGGTTTAAACCAGTTTTCGATGCTTGTCATGTCAGAAAACAGTTGCTGACGCCAAAAACCCAACCCTCGAAACGCAGATTCATCTCGTCTGCGCTGTGTATCAGTCAGTCGCTGAACGGGGGGTTATCAACCAAAATTTTGCACAAATTTTTTGGGTTGAAATGGATCAATGGGTGGATCATTATCATTAATAAACATTATATTTTATTTGATAATTAATAATATATAATTAATTTGATACATATGAATTAAGTAAAAACGCTCGTAAATCATTTATGATATTGTTCATGAAATCCGCATTCACACACTGCTGTAGAGCAAGGCAAAGTTGATATTGTGATTAACAGAGGTTTTAAGTTAACGGGTGCTAATTCAGAATCTTCCCACCACGATGACCCCACACAACATGTGCAGGGGGGGGGGTGCCTATATTGTATGCTGAATAATGGTTCCCATATCTAAACTATCTTTATAATGATTAAAATTGCAATGAGCTTTATAGAACATTTTAAAAATATTCAATATATATTTTTAAAACTTTTACAAGTGTATGCATGTTGTATTTTTAAAATGTTTACATATTTTTAAATCCATGACAAGCAGTTTACAATGTAAAAGCAAAACGACTAGCACCGGTGCTTAATGGAAGCTCGGTGCCAGTGATCGTTAGAGTCGACGCGACGATGTCTACCTCCCTTCAATAGAGAGTTGAAAAAGACTGGACATATCTAAAATCTTTAAACATTACTATCAACTGACCTAGGCTTAGGTCATACTGGACCCACAATGCTGGGCCATAACCAGACGGGGGGCTACAGGGGGCTGAGCCCTACCTAGCTGGCTTTCAGCCCCCCTTAGAATTTCCAAAATTTTTTGTAAATTTACAGATAAATACAAAATTCTAGAAAGACTGATTTTTAACAATCGCTAAATTTTACATCATAAAAAATACCCATTGTTTTGGGAGAATTTCTCATCACGATTGCCAGATTTGTATACATACGGTTAATTATTTTGCTGCTCTTGGCTGCATGTAGCATCGGTTTTCCGATTTTTCCGAGTACACAAAACTGCCGGCCTCCTTTTAAGTTCCTTACAATTATATTTAAAATGAAAAATAATGCACTTTTCAGTAAATTTTTATTCCAAAGTTTAGCTGTTAACATTTTTTATTTTACAGAGTTTATTATTATTGTTATTGGATAGCATTTAATGGATTGCAAAAGGCACAATTAACTACGTCTTGTGAATTATTGTTGTACAAAAAAACGACTCTAACCGATATCCAATACTGAATTCTCTCAAAATATCATTTGAATATTTTTAATGGAATCTCAATGCAAAAAATTATGAACATAATGAATTTTAAATATTTTAAAAACACAGTGTTTTTTGAAGCAAATACTCTAGGGGAAAAAAAATTAAAAAAAATTGCAAAATGGAAAAACACCCCCCCCCCTTCCGCCTACTAATACTTATATTTGTTCCACCCCCCAAACTAGATTCAAAGCCCTACCTAACATTTCATCCTGGTTACAGCCCTGCCACAATGTCTGGAAATTGTCTTAAAAACAATTGTCAGATTAGGAAAATGTGTTTAAAAAAACAATAGCACGTTCCTATTCCAGAAAAAAAAAAAAATTAAATAAATAAACTGTAACTCTAAAAACCTGTTTTTTTCCCCCCGGGGTGGAGGGTGTACTCAGTTATGTGCCGTATTTTAACTTTAGTTGAAACATAATATACAGGGTTTCTACAGACCTGGAAAGTCGGGGAATATCAGGGAAATGAGTTTTGGTCAGGGATTTGGGAAATTAGCAGAAATGGAAGAAAGGTCAGGGAAATGCAAGAAAAATTGAATTTTGCGGTAAAATCAAGAAAATATTTCCTGTTTGAACCTAAGTATTGAAATTGTTTTATTTTCATTTTCTCATTGAACCTTATAAATAATTTTAAAATGGGTTCTTTATGAGCCTATCTTGTGCAGTTGAAATAGGCATAATTTTATCCTAAATTATGATCAAACAGGGTTTTTGTTAGAATCCAGTGATGCCCAATAAGATTTTTGTATATATTAATTTTATTATTATTATTATTTGTAAAAAAGGGGCAAAATATATAAAAAAATTATTAATTAAAGGATGTAATGTTAAAAATAGAAATGCAAAATTCAGGGAAGGAAAAGTTGTGAAATCTGTAAAAACCCTAATATAGCCTTTTTCATATTATTAAAATAAAACAAAAGAATGTTCAAAGTTTTCTTTTGCGCCTATTTAAATAGAGTTTTTAACTGCCCCTTCTAGATTACTTATTGCCAGTTTTAAAAAGAAAAAACAGAATTGACTGCACGCTCAGACTGTATAAAACTGCATATATTAGGATAAATTATTGGAGGGGGCTCGAGCCCCATCCATGGGCCCCTATCACTCTGAGTATGTAAGACAAGTAGCACCCTTTTCCCCAACCTACTGTACAATTTGCACGGAGAGTTCAACTGGCCATTCATGTTATCTGATTGACAGGGTCACGGCAGTTGATGAATATTGCTTTTAGTGTCCCATGCAGGGACTGATTTCTGGGAGGGCATTTGGGGCAAGTGCCCGGGTCCCCAAATGATGCTTTAAGTTTAAAAATTTGATTTTCTTTAAAATAGGAGACACACACAAAAAAAACTGATTTTAAGAAAATAATAGTAATAATAATGACTGTTACTATTTCATAGTGCTTGTATTATATCCACAAAACCTTTTTTTGGCTAAATTGTATAGTCAGTGGCTCACCGTAAACTTATTGTTTAGGCATGGCCTATGGTGCTGATTACGAGAAAACCCTAGAGCTGATTTTCAGTCACAGCATATATTAGGAATGCCACTTTTCTGACAATTGGTGGATTTCCGCTTTTTATATTTAATAAATTAATTTATTTATTTATTAACCATTTTGCATCAGCAGCAAAATTTTACTAAAAATTTCATGGTGTTTGTGTTTTTTCCCTTTCTTCCCAGCAGTCATGAAGTATTCATTTCCAGCCTCTCTCAATTTCAATCTTTTTGCATCTGTCTTGAAAATGAGTATTTTTCCTTTAGCATTCCTTTATTTCAATCTCCAATGCTGTAAGAATAAAAATGAACTCCTATTTCAAATTTAAATGATTGATTTCAAAGAAAAGAGTCAAGGAAAAACTTCGCAAAATAGAGCAGGTTCAGACATAAGTTAAAATAATGTGAAATAGTTGAAACAAAACATATTTTGTCATTGAGAAATAAAATATTGATGAAAGCAAACAAAAAATGAACTAAATGTTTTTCCTCCATACATTACATTTTCCTGAAATACGCTCCACTTATTTGCGTGGTATTTCTTCTTTTTCCACTATTTTTGTTTATTCACACGCAGTTTCCTCTTTTTGGCTATTTTATGAGTGGCATCTCTGATATATAAGGAAATAACTTCCTAAGTGGAGCAAAGTAAAGATCTATCCTATTCTCAATAAATGCTCTGATATGGACATGAGGAAAAGAAATACAAATTTACTGTAGAGCATGTTACTTGAAAAATACAGGATGAAATGAACAATTGAAAATCAAATAATATAATAGTTAAAATAATACTAACCTGCATAATATTATTGTTAGCCCTATCAGACATTAAAGCTTTATTTTTGGTCTTGTTACCGTACTTTGCTCTTAAATAATTCTTTTAAGCTTAAATGCAAACAGTCAACGAGTTTCAGTTCACATTTGTTTGATTCTAAAAGTTACCCTTAAAAATCTCTTATTTGCCGTAATTCAATATCGGCCATTTAATCTGTAATGCTTTAAAACATCTCTTAAAAGTATCTTACCTCATTGGTTTCTCAAATGTGAACAATTGCTAACGCACTTTCCTTTTGCGTTATGCAAATTAACTTTGACTTTTGCTTTATGCAGATTAACGCTAATCGACCAATGACGCCGCACGCCTCGCACGTGCCTTCTTCTCCCGGTACGGATGTCCTTGGATTAGCGTACTTCACGGATCGCAGCTAAGATTTAAATACTCTAGCTTTGATGCCTGGCTAGCTCTGCTTTGCTTGCTTAATTCTTTTTGTTTTAGCATTTTAGTTTGACAATGTTAAGATAATAACTGTACTATAATCGTCGGCTCAAGTGAGCACTTAAGACTTTTTTTTAAAGGAATACTTCAAATTGTAGGTACGGTCAGTTCTGTTTTACTTACTTTGTTACTTTTCCCGAACTGTCACCGGATGAATGACTTTAAAGTATCAAGATTGAAATAAAGACAGTTTTTTTTTTAATCTTATTGAAAATATTTTTAATCATTTTACAATTTTTTACACTGTCTTATACATTGAGCAAGCTTTTAAAACTGCTTCCATTGTGCGTGAGTTCTGCTGAAAAGTTTTAGTTAATTAGTATTGACGGACTAATGTGAAATTAGTTGAGACTTTATAATTTTATTCAGCCTTTCCTCACTTGCCCATTCAGTACTGACTTACAATTATTAATACTATCAAACTATTACATTTCATTTTGCATCTTGATTCAATAATGATCTTGATCTTATTGCTGTTGTAACACCCTTCTTAGTAGGGTGTGATGATCAGAAAGTTGCATTGCAGGGCATAAGAAAGCTTTCATGAGAGGGGGACCCCATGAAGCTTTTGCCTTGGGCCCCCATTTCCAAAGAGGGGTCCCTTGTCATGTGCGTTATAGAGATTAGTCTGCTTCAAAAACATTTAAAATGTCTCCCATTTCATCGAATGGCTGCATTTCATGAAAAATTGACTCCCAGAAACTTACTTTTATATGGAGAAAGATAATTATTGAAAACTTTGATATAGTGAGAATAGAAAAAGCTCCTTACAAGGGATGCATTTGTCTTGAATGGAATCCCTCCCAGATTTTGAGAAGATTCAGTACAAAGTTGAGGCAAAACTATGTTCCTATAATGCATGTTTCAGAATGATAAGAGCCAATACAACCACTGTTTCTCTTGTCAGAGAATCGAATGTAATTTAGAATCTTACTTCAGGTTCTTGAAAACCAGAAATTTATATAAAGCCAACGACCATGCATGCCTGTTAAGTTCAGAGTGTATTGATTCAAATTGCCATTTTCTTCCCTAAATAGTTTTCTTTCTTTCTTTTTAGAAGTATCAAGACATGTACTTGGAGCAAGTGGCCTCTGACTCTGTCGATGCACACACCCGATTTCAGTATGCCTGGTGTCTTATCCACAGTAAGCAGTATCGAGACATTAAGAAAGGTGCAAGCATGTTTGAAGGTATATTGCTGTGTTGTGAAATTAAGATTTTAAAATATATATATATATAAAATTCTGCCATATTTTATTTATGCACTCGGCTGGAAGAATTTCAGATTCTTTTTAAATCTATTCAATCGATTCTGCCCTATAGAGGAAAATCATCACTGTAAGTGCTCCTATAGACTCCTGTTCGCATCCTTTTGTGGCTGAAAATGGCATTCATGGTTGTTTGGCCCCCTAGTGGTGAAATGCTTTGGATGAGTGCGTATTGGAAAATCTATATCCCTTTCAGTTACGAAATTGGATCCTGGATCGGAATTGAATGTTATGTTAAAATCTCCTACTCAAACAGTCTTACAATCCTCCTCCTTCGGTAACGTTTCGAAGAGAGCGTCTCATGGATCTTCGTAAGAAATTCGAGGACTAGCGTAGGTCACTGCCAATCTCACTTTATCTTGAATAGACGTAATGATCCTTGGAACACCCTTGATCTGGCTCGTGTAGGCACGGTTAAAGTGTATCCTATTCTTTTTATAAGGTGATTTTTATAAAGTTTTCCTCTCTAAAAATCCTAACTCCAGATGGCTTTCTGTTTTGGAAACCACTGTCTATCCGTTCGACCCAAGTGAATCCTGGTATTCGAAAATCATCTGAAGGGATAGTCTATGTTTCCGTTAACAATATCCAATCACTCTGCAGAAAACATGAATCCAGCGGAAAAAGGACCACGACGCAATCCCGTGCCTGAAAGAAATAGCATCCGAGTGCTAATAATTTCTCTCATATAAGAGTTTTATTAGCTTGGCTCACTTTGCATCCATGCCAAAACCAAAAAGGATGCGAAGGGACTTCTACATTTCCTGAACTCTCTTCTCCTGAAGTGAAATCTGGATTTATTTCACTCATTGAAAATACACCTTTTAAAAGTTTTAATGTATTTAAAATTGGGAGTCTTTTATGTGCATCTTTTCTAGGGATGCATCGAATATTCGGTTGGTATTTGGTATACTGCCTATTCGGCAGACAAACCGAATACTTAAATATTCGGCAACCCAATAGTAAACAAATTAAAGTATTCACCCATTGGTAAACAAATACATATTTTTTATATCATGAATGATAGTAGAGTACCCTATTAGTAAATTCATTCAAGTGGTTACTTACTAATATCACGTGTGAATAAGCATTAGAAACTCATAGAAATTCCTCCTACCGAGCCCCCCACCCCACCTCATCCTTGGCAGATCGCCTTAGCGTAGTGTTGCCACAATCACACAAAAAACTAATATCACAATGAAATTAGTTTTAATGTAAGAGGAAACACTCGGGTTTTAAATTTAAATTTCGTTGCTTTTCAATTTTTCTCAAATCTTATGGCACATGACATTAACCTTGCTATTACTATCTCATTTAAATTTGAAACAGTAATCAGAAAAAAAAAAAAATTCATATCATTAAGTGTTCATAAATATATAAAGTCAATGAACTGCTCATTTTTACTTTCCAAACATGTACCATGTAAGGAAAGTATTGTCATCATGAAAAAATTCGAATTCGAGATTTTGGTGTATGGACACGTTTTGAGGTCTTCTGAATTCATTGATGCTATTTTTACGAGATGTATGTATGTGTGTGTGTGTGTGTGTCTATGTGAGTGAACACGATAGCTCCTGAACAGGGCATGCGATGGAGCTCCAATTGGGTATATAGGTTATAAACCACCTTCGCAAGACCGGTATGGATTTGGGTGTGTATAGGACTTACAGTTTTTCTACAGGGCTACGACCAAGATTTCTTTTACATTATGGCCAATGGAGGAAAATTCTGGAAAGTGCGCTAGCGTTTAAACGGTCCATTCGATTGAGCTCCAATTGGGTATACATGTTATAAACCACCGTCACAAGACCTGTATTGATTTGGATGTGTATAGGACTTACAGTTTTTCTACAGGGATAAAATAAAGTTTTCTTTTACATTATGGCCTATGGGGAGAAATTCTTGAAAGTGCGCTAGCGTTTAAACAGTACATTCGATTGAGCTCAAATTGGGTATACATGTTATAAACCACCTTCGCAAGACCGGTATTGATTTGGATGTGTATAGGACTTACAGTTTTTCTACAGGGCTACGACAAAGATTTCTTTTACATGATGACCTATGGAGGAAAATTTTGGAAAGTGTGCTAGCGTTTAAACGGTACATTCGATTGAGCTCAAATTGAGTAAACCTGTTATAAACCACCATTGTAAGACCGGTATTGATTTTGATGTGTATAGGACTTACAGTTTTTCTACAGGGCTACGACCCAGATTTCTTTTACAGGATGGCCTATGGGGAGACATTCTTGAAAGTGCGCTAGCGTTTAAACGGTACATTTGATCGAGCTTCCATTTGGTATATATGTTTGAATGATTCATCGATTAAAATTTATTTAAATGCTTGGTCATGATCTGAATCGTAAGTGTTCGGAAAGTCGAGTGGAGTCACTCCAGATTTTTTTAATAAAATAGGCAGGTAAAAAAATGACCAGCATTTCACTAATATTTAGTAAAGTTATTAATAATATATAAAGGAAACACTTGAATATTAAATTTTCCAGGATTTCAATTTTTGAAGTTTTACACCCTATGAAATATTGTTTAAGAAGAAAATAATTCAATTAATCATTGCCAAAGTTTAATAAATTTAACCATGTATTCGGTATTTCGCCAAATATTCGGTTAGAATTTCAACCGAATATTCGGTATTCGTTATTTGGCAAAATAGGGTATTCAGTGCATCCCTAATCTTTTCTGTCAGTGTGAATCATTGGCAGCTCCTGACCTATTTCAGTGGTGGAGCATGAAATAGGAAAACAAAAGTAACTGTTGTTTCAAGCACTTTTTTTTAAAAATGGATAGTGTTCAAATAGCATAAAGTGTGTGTATTTTTTCTATAAATGGGCCATTCCATGGTGAGTGTGACATTTGGACTCATTTCAAGGTGTCGTAATCATTTTCTAAAAGATTAGTATAACAAATTAGCTTCTTACTTACGAATCTAAAGCAGTAGCAACAATTTTGTTCTATTCAATTTTCTAAAATAAACTTTTTAAATTGTGTGACAGTTTTGTGATTGCTAGCATAGCATCTATACTTGTAGAAATATCTGTGAACTTTACCATGATAAAGACTTGATTTTTACTTTCCGAACATGTACCATGTAAGAAAAGTATTGTAATCATGAAAAAATTCGACTTCGAGATTTGGGTGTTTTGACACGTTTTGAGGGCTTCTGAATTCATTTATGCTGTTTTTACGAGATGTATGTATGTATGTGTGTGTGTGTGTGTGTGTATGTGAGTGAACACGATAGCTCCTGAACGGAGCATTTGATTGAGCTCAAATTGGATATATAGGTCATAAACCACCGTCGCAAGACCGGTATTGATTTGGGTGTGTATAGGACTTATAGTTTTTCTACAGGGCTACGACAAAAATTTCTTTTACATGATGGCCTATGGGGGGAATTTCTTGAAAGTGCGCTAGCGTTTAAACGATACATAAGATTGAGCTCAAATTCGGTATACATGTTATAAACCACCATCCTAAGACCGGTATTGATTTGGGTGTGTATAGGACTTATAGTTCTCCTACAGGGCTACGACAAAACTTTCTTTTATGTTATGGCATAATGGCCTATGGGGAGACATTCTTGAAAGTGCGCAAGCATTTAAACGGTGCATTCGATTGAGTTTCAATTTGGTATATGTTTGAATGATTCATCGATTCAAATTTATTTAAGTGCTGGGTAACGATCTTAATCGTAAGTGTTCGGAAAGTCGAGTGGAGTCACTCCAGATTTTTTTTTTTTTTTTTTTTTTTTTTCATAGTTAAAATACATTCAACTAAGCAAAATAATACCATTTTCAAAATAAATTTCCCCTATTTAAAATGGAAAATAAGTTTAAAATTTCACGTGAGGGGTATGACACTGTGCTAATTTTTCCGTAATTAGACACTGGAACAGCTGAAATAAAATGTGAAATGGATGACAGTAAGTTTTTTACTAAAAAATGATATTTGTAACTAAGGACAGATATTCAATAGTCAAAATTTATAGTAATAACATCTATTATTAACAAGAGATGGTGGTAGAAC
Source organism: Cheiracanthium punctorium (assembly GCA_038373885.1). NCBI lineage: Eukaryota > Metazoa > Arthropoda > Arachnida > Araneae > Cheiracanthiidae > Cheiracanthium > Cheiracanthium punctorium. Next base: position 89,532 of record JAWZYV010006648.1, on the reverse strand, counting down.
TTTATCACAGATTGATTTTCCACAGGTATGGCTTCTGTTTCTGGCCAGTACCAAAAAGTACCTCTTGAATGCATATATTTCAAAGTAGTTAAAATTTTTTATTTGGGAATACCTTATTCCCCCGTACACGATATATATTTCGGTTACACACATAACCATCTTCAGTCGTTTCTGGATCTCTCACTAATGGCGGCTTCTTTTTATATCTTCTTCGTTCTTCTTCTTGAAAGTTCGATGCATGACGTCGTCCCATGATGGGTCGATTGTATGAAGCCTATCGTTGATGCTGCCCTCTGTTGTCAATATTTCTAAGCTCTCACGAATGTAAGCATATATACTATTTTTAAAGTTGGCTATTTTTTTAATATTTTTAAAATCAATGGTAATGGGCTCTTTCAAAGCAAGGCGGGCCAGAGCGGTACTTTGTTTCTGGAGGTTAATGTCTTTAAAATGTTCGTTTTTTCGTTCTTTAATTTTCCTTTTTGTAACGCCGATGTAGCAGTTTTCTTTATTGGTATCGTTTGACATGAAATTAATTTTATAGATCCCTGCGGTTTCGATGGGGTTGATTGGGTCTTTTTCCGATCTAATGCGCTGAAAGATTGTTTTATTAGGTTTAATTGGAATACGGAAGTTCTTTTTACTGGCGATATTAGAAAGTTTATTGGCTATCCCTCGGCTAAAGGGGATAGCGGTAGTAAAACGTGGTTTATCTTTTTGACGGCCAATCGACCAATCATGGGATGACGTCATGCATCGAACTTTCAAGAAGAAGAACGAAGAAGATATAAAAAGAAGCCGCCATTAGTGAGAAATCCAGAAACGACTGAAGATGGTTATGTGTGTAACCGAAATATATATCGTGTACAGGGGAATAAGGTATTCCCAAATAAAAAATTTTAACTAATTAATCCGCCGTATTAAATAATGTTTTATGTGTTTTTATTATTTCAAAGTAATTTCAAATTTTTCATCATTTATAGCGAGTACAGTAGCATAGTGCATTTTGCTTCTTGATTTTTTATTACTGTTAGCAACAGCTAATGGTCAAATCGAAATTCCCAAACAAAAAAATCTTTGTTTAATTTCCCTTTGAGCATTACTGCACATTTCTTAACAATTTTCTTGGGAGACAATCTTTTCTTCGTCATTTTAATTTTTTTTTTAATCTTGAGGTTCTTCGCATTAAGAGGCAATTTGAAGAATCTTTTTTACATTTTAAGAACAAGTTTTACACATTTAGATAACATTAAAATTGGAAACCATAAAAATTGTAACAGTGTATTTACTGAGAAATAATACTAAAAAGAAAAAAAGTAAAAAAACAAACAAAACAAACAAACTTGCCTTTAATCTTAGACTTCAAAATACTTTGAATGAAAATTTTCAAGATTTTTCACTCATCACCCTGTTTTAATAAAAATGATTTTCATAAAAAGCACTTGCAGAAAAAACTAATAACTGTTGAAATAGGTTACAGTTAAGATTACACACAGGTTAGGAGAACAATGTGATTATATTTAAGAAATAAAGATTGTCGAAATTTATGCGTATGTCAGTGGCGTATGCAGACTTCCTTCAAGGTGGGGGGGGATATATAGACGTAACTTTGTGTTAAAATGCATAATATTTAAGCTAAAAATTGAAAATTTATGGACATTTTTTTTAAATTTTTGACAAGGGGGGGCTTGAACCCCCCAACCGCCCCCCCCCCCTTGTATACGCCGCTGGTGTATGTTATACATATATATATTCACAGAAGCATTAGTTTTGAATATTTCACATTTATATTTATTCAAGGGGTGTGTGTTTGTGTTATAGATGTAACTTTGTGTTAAAATGCGTAATATTTAAGCTAAAAATTGAAAATTTATGGACATTTTGTTAAAAAAATTTTTGACAAGGGGGTGGGTGGGTTGAACCCCCCCCCCCCCCCCTTGTATATGCCATTGGTGTATGTTATATATATTTACAGAAGCATTAGTTTTGAATATTTCACATTTATATTTAATTTAGAAATGCATTTTAATTTTTGAAAATATTAAAGGAAAACTTATTCAATTTATTCTACACATTTTGTAATACCGTCAGTATAAAATTTGGTTATCAAAAAAAAAAAAAATTTTACTATTTAACATTTTATACTTACTTTGGTTAATTATAAATTCATCCATAGAAAATTTCAAGTTTCTCCAATAAAGGGTCTGCTGTGTATACAGTTATAGGTAAAATTTAGGGTATTTGATTAATAGCCAGTGGCGAGTAACGTCCATTTTTTTAATGGCCACTTTTTTGAGTTCATCACCACACACCAGCCGAAGTTTTTTATTTGTTTAAAATTTAAATCATTTATTTTATTATTAAAATCAATTTATCGTATTACATTTATTATAAATAAAAATTAAATTGTATTGTATTAATTTATAAAAATCAACAACTTTTTATTATGAATTTGAGTCTTCAGTCTGAAAGAATCATTAAAAGAAATTAATGTTTCTTTGAAAAAATTGTGCAGAATAATACATATCTAAATTAACTTTATGTTTGTTTAATAAAATGCTATGAATAGATTTAGATTACATTTTTACTTTCTTTTATATTGCTGAAAAAGATATGGCAGTGGGAGAATGGCGACTGAAGTGGCGACCAATGGCAATCCTTTTTATTGCCACGTGGCGACCGCTAATTTTTACCTATATATACAGTTATAAGCATCCTTCACATGTGTGACAGAAAGATTTATTTATTTTTAATTAATAATGTATAAGTTTAACCTTGTTTTTTTTTGGCAATATGAGGCTACGTATGCCAATTGGTATTACCTACACACAATATTTACACTCACAATTTAAAAGGAGATTGTTTAAATAGTATTTCTGAGTCCATGTTTTTCAGACTTACTGATTACCAAAATTTTTCAATGTTAGAGGTCAAGTTTCTAGAATTCTGTTATTTTTACAAAGATTATTTTTTGAAATTCATACTCTACATTACAATTGCATTCATACTCTACATTACGTGTTTGTTCTCAACTGTCTTGATTCTTTTGTTTTCACTTTGGGAAGATGCATTTTTCCCAACTCGATTGCTAATGAGCATTTTTATCGTGAGAATTTGAGACGAGCCTTTTCACTTTCTTCTTCCTGTTTAGATATGTTTAAAGAAGGTTCTGAAGAAACAAAAAGAGATAGCTTATTTTACCTAGCCATTGCTGAGACTAAACAAAAAGTAAGTAGAAATAATTTTTTTTATCTTTCTTAATACTTTTCGACAAAGCATGTGACTTCAGTTTGTCCGTGAATGAATAGCTGTAGGCCTCTTGCTTCAAAATGATACGCATTCTACTATGTACTAGGCTTCACGAAATCGGAAAAATGTGCAAGGATAGCTGTTGAGATTTTTTTTTTTTTTTCCTTTTAATGCATTGCATTGACTGATTACACCGGTCAACATGATTTTTGGGTCTGACTTCTAGATGTTCAATTTTAGTTTCTCCTATGCCAAAACTAAGGAAAATATATTTTAATTTTTTAAATGAAAGTTTGCTTTTGTAGAAATTAAAGCCTTTTTTCAATTTTTTGGCAAAAATCACTGATTTATATACAGTTGAACGCCAGAAATCCGCCGACCTAAAATCCGCAAACGTCTGAAATCCGCACACCTTCTCTGATATAAATAATGAAATTCACAGTATTCCACCAATGAAGAAATTGTTGAAAAGTTTCTTGAATCCAGATAAATAGGATTCTGATGATGATCTAAAACTTGGTTAATAATAATAATAAAATCCATTTAATAAAAGTTTAAAGTTAAGAAAAGAATACCCTAAATTTTTACAACAGCTAAGTTCTATAACAAAACAAAAATGAATCATAATTCTGTTTAAATATTCTGATGAAAATATGCAGTTTAAACAGTTATTGTTTAAACTGCATATTTAAACAGTTATACAATTTGCAAAATTAAATAAATAAAAGAAAGAAAGAAACAAAGTAGAAAAATATATTTTAAAACAAATCACCATAGAACATGTTTTCAAAATTAGAGAAAGGAAATTTTGAAACCATTTGCTTTGCTAGTCTTCATAGAATTTCTCTTTTCTCCTATGCTTTTGTATTTAAAGTGAAAATATAAATGAAATACTTTTGACTGTGTTTTTAGTTCATTGTAATTGTATTCTCCTTTTCTTAAGTTTGAAATGTAATAGGATTTATCTTTTACGGCCTGAAATCTGCAAAATCCTAAAATCCGCACAAGCCTTGGTCCCAAGCTGTGCGGATTTCTGGCTCTCTACTGTATTTTTTTTTATAATTCCACTCTAAATTAGGATCCGAAAAGTTTTTGCTGGATATGTCTTTTTTATTCAAGATGTGTGATAAACAATAACGTATAAATGTAAAATAATAAGAAATGAATGTCTAAAAGTGACTATTTTTCGTATTTCTTTTATGTTCGTATGAGCAAATAATACAAACAATATTACAAATAATACTAAAAGCAATACTACAGAGTTACAAATAATAATACAGTTTACTTTCAGGTTAATCAAAGTGCTGCCATCTTTCGTTTAGGAAATAAATTAAAGTATACTTATCGCCTGTGCCCAGCACAGCCAGCTGCGTCAAAAAAAGGGTCTCTCAATCTGTGGCACGTGATGACCGTTTCGATCGTCCGCCCTCTTGCTGGTCGTTAAGTCGAACGATGGCAACAGCTGCCCTTTTTTAAGCATTGGGCAATCTATCCAGTTATTGCATTCTTCCATTTTTCAGAAGATGTCAGTACTGTTAAAAAGAATCGTGACAATTCTTTTACGGTAAATGGTGTGCTAAAAAGTAAAAGATTCTCGTGGAGCTCTGTCACCTGCAACTATTTTTATGGAAATCCAAGCTATTCTTCGTGACTGGCAACAGTCCAAACGTCTGAGTTTGGTGTTCCCAGAGCGGGAACACTGCGCATTAAAGGGTTAAACTAATGTACAAGGTTAATAAAATCACTTTCTAAAATTTGTAATGTTCAATTGTTTTTACAGTATTCGATTCAATGATGCGTTCCCATTGACAGTATCTGCATTTATTGCATTTTAAACACCCTGTTCAATTTTTGAAAGCAAGGAGTTCTTTTGGTTATTTTTGTGGGGCAAGATATAATATTTTTAAGATTGTTGGTTTTAATCATGAGCAAATGGTCACACATCCAAGAAGATGAAGACTTCAGAAATAGGACTGTCCTCGTGCCATGAAATCCAGACCAGAATGGGAAGACGGGCAATCATCAGCACACATAAGAGGGAGTGCAAAGTTGGGCACTTGCCCCCCCCCCCAACAGATTTATTAGGTGTACCGGAAAAAAATGTCGTTGCCTTACATAAAATTCAATCAAATGAGTTTTCATCAATTATTGAATTAACAAACAAGCTGTGTCTAAAGTTCAAAGTGAGAATTCTATAGATAATATATTTTTTTTTCCCTCTCAGAGAAAAATGGCCACCCTCCCCCTTTTTTCACGTCTACCCTCCTTGGAGTATTCTATTCAAAACGTTCAGAAATCTATTTTTAGGTATTCGTGAGCATTGTATTTTAAGGCAAGAATTTTATGGATATCTCTTTTCTTCTTGGAGATCACACAGGATATCTAAAAAGAACGTTTCGGCTCCCTATCTCCCATGAGTTACCAATTTTGGAAAATGCTCTGTTTTCTAGCGCCTATGTTATAAAACTCACGTACCTGGCAAATTTTGTATTTGTATGCTTCTGTAGTTTTGGCTAGGCAAAATATTGACATACAAAAAAATGGCAATACTTTCCAGTACACCTAATAGTATATTATGATATAAACAAAAGTGCATCACAAAGTAAAATGACAACTCAAATTGTTACAACTGTGAAATTTGCCCCCCTCACTCTAGAATTGTTTTTTAAAGTTTGCCATAATAATAAGAAATAAATAATAGCATACATTGGCATTTGTGGGCCTTTTTTGTCTAAAGTATGTTTTATATACACTAATGGACAATTGCTAAAGATGGATAACACATGGCAACCACAAAATGAAAGGAGCAAAAATGTGGAAAATTAGAATGAGTGCAGGATACACATGTCTGAAATGAATAATTGTAAATTATTTTCAGTACAGCAATTTTTTTTTTAAATCCATTCTTTGCAAAACCAATATAAAAACATGGATTAACATTTGAGCTCTATTTTAACTTCACTTGTTTTTCGTAAATAGTATGTTAAACATTCTGTATAAAACTTTATAGATACTTCAAAGCTTTCTAGCATTTGTTGTGTTTCCTTGTGGACAGCAAGTAATGTGGATAGTAATTACTCTTATTATGAGGCAGGGTTGTTATGATTTTGCCCAACCCGAAAAAACCCAGGTGGGTTTTTTCAAAATTTCAACTTTAATTATGTAGATAATGCAGCGCTTAATATCAGTGCACCACTTGTAAAGTTTATAAACAGCTCCCTACCTCCCCTCACATCACCACTACCTAAGGGTGGGGAAAAAAAAAAAATCAGACTTCACATAGGCATAAAAACTTTCTAGGGTCAATTTTTATGCCTACCTGTATTAAAATGAATAAAGATTTTTTAACCCTAAAAAATCATTAATTTAAAAAGTTATAATGAGGCACTCGTCTATCACTGTTAAAATGATGACTCATAGTCCATTTACCTAAGAGCAAACCATGATTGGAGTCGCTATTGCTACTGATTTATGCATTTTTTCACATATGATTAATAATTGTAATTTGTTATTACTATTAATTTAACCATTTTTTATTTAAAATTGATTTTTGTAATCAATGAGTTGCTTTAAGTTGTATTGAGTAATAAGCAAATTTTTTTCAAATATTCTAAAACCCCATCCCTTCTTCTGAAAAAAACCCTGATAAAACCCAGTGGGTGGGGGGTTTTCTGAAAAAAAAACAGGTTTTTAACAACCCTGTTATGAGGTTAATCTCTTTTATTTAACCGATTTAATACATGTTTACAAAAACTTTGATTTACTTTTAATCTTTCAAACTTGACTGACCATGTGCATAAATTTTTGAGACCCCAAATTTTTCAAAAGTTGTTGCCCCTGATTATGGTTAAGTTATATAGCATAACTAAGAAGAATTTTTATTATTTTTTAAAATTATGTTTCATATATATTTTTTTTCCAGAACTACTGCACTGCAAAAAAATATGTGAAGGCCTTCTTGAGCGTGGAGCCAAGCAATGTCCAAGCCCAGCAGTTAGATGATTATATTCAGAAACAGCTAAAGAAAGGTCCGTTTTCAAATCTCAAAATAACTTTTGTAAAAGCTGTGCAGAGTCATTTAGCTGTTTTCTTCTCTTTTAAGCCCATCAACATTGTCATAAAACTTAAAAAAACTCAAAATATATACATCCAGAGTTTAAAAGACAATAATAATTACAGTGGAACCCCGATTCGTCGTTTTCCCGCATGCATCGTTTTTTACTACACACCCCTTGAAAAACGATAGATCGAGGTTCTACTGTATATTTTAATAAAATGAGAACTACTTTGAAAGTAACAGTCAGGTTCAGTATCAAAATGACCATCCTTCTGGTAGCTATCAAAAGGTTATTAATTTTCTTAAGCCATTGGCAAAAACCAGGCCTCACCCCCTCTTCCCCTCCCAAAAAAAACCCTATATCATTTCATAGCTGCTAACTCTTCCTGTTTTCCAGGAAGACTTCTTGATTTTGAACTTTTCTCTTGTCTTCCTGCAGGAAGATTAAATCTTCCCTTTTTCTTAGTTTCCTGCCATTTTCCCTTACATACAGGTAAAATTTAAACAATAACAGGATATTTTTAAAGTAAGAAGTATGAAGATTTCAATTATTCTCAGATTTTGAACACAGCCTTTTTGAACCGTCACAGTCCTCTTTATCTTGCCCCTGGGTTGGGGCTTTTGAGCAAAAGAGCTGTCCTCCCCATACACATTTGCTGAAGCCTCGAAAAAAAGTAAAATACTAAAAAAGCAAGTGAGTAGTGAAATTTAAAATTACTTTTCAACTGTATGTGATGCATGAGTTAAATACCGAGTGCTTATTTAATAAAGCACAATTTACCAGTCAACGCTGCATATCATGCTGGTCCATGATTTCAAAAGATGTTTCCTAATTTAGAATAATGAAAAAATATATAAATGTGCGAGAATTAAATCGTCTGGTATCAGTGTGGATGAAAAAAGAAAAAAATTGATTTACAAAATTTGGCATTAAAGCTGCAAATTCTTAATTGGCCCAAAACAAGCAGATGCTGCTTGTAACAGCTATTCACAAAAATGATCAAGTTTAGCAATTTTTTTTTTTCCTGTACGGTTTAAACTTGAATGAGAAAATCTTCCTGTTTTAAGTCGAGATAGGTTGGCAGCTATGCATTATTAGTGAATGTGCTATGATAAAGCCTTTTTATATAACATATGATTATATTTTTTTAAATACTCAAACATGGATTATTGCTTGTTTTTATTTTAACATGCCAAGTAAACATGGTTAAAAATAAAGTAATTTGTGAATTTTAAGAGCTGAAACAAGTTTCAAGTATTTTATCAGCAAATATTTACAAATAGCTGTATTCTGAACCCAATTCAAGATGTAATTTTTATTCATCTATTCATTTTTCTAAGTTTTATTTATTTTTTTTTTTAATATAGTATTCAGGCTTCAAAATGAAAGGCGGTCCAAGACCACTAAAATATATAATGGATTAGTAATATACAAAATTTGTTGGACCAGTTTAACTTTTTATTTGTACTTTTCTCTTGCAAACTTTCCTCATTACTATATACTTCCATACTACATATTATCTAGTTTTGCCAATACATATAACATACAAATTTGATCTATTTAATATTTTTGTAATAGGTATGGACATTTTTGAATTGAACTCTTAATGGAAATCAATATGCATATTGCTCAATTAATTTCTTTTGTTTTTAAAATCATGTACCACTGTGATAATTAAAAAACTGGGCTGCATTTGCTCAAGCCATTTAGTTTAACACTGAACATACCAACATTTAATATATACCTATTTCTACCATAGCCGGTCAAATGACCGCTTGTGGTGGATAACGGTATACGACAAATATAACTCAAAAAACAACAAAATACAAATTAAAAAAATAATAGGATATCAATTGTATATAATTAATAGAAAAAGTCATGAAATCAAATGTGCAAAAACGATAAGATTTTATACACATTTTTTATATAAAAGTTCATAATCGGTCATTTGACCGCTTATTGTAGTTTTAGTGAAAATAGAATGGTGTTGACTTGGATGCTGCTTCCGGTGCATTATTCCTTTCCCCCTATCTAGTTTTGTTTGTTTTTATCCCTGCTTGAGCAAGATGCAGTTGCGTTGAATTGCTGCGATCATGATAAGCATAGAAATCAAGCAGTGCATAAATTTGAAAATCCTCGTGAATATAAAAAATCAACAACTGAATTATTTTAAATTTTCAAAAGAGATGTTTGAAGATAATTTTGTGTCACATAGTCCAATTTTTGAATGGCACAAACGATTTTCCGAAGGTTGCAATGTTTTTGAAGAGGATGAACATTCTGGTCGACCTGAAAAGTGCATTGAAGGTAACACATTTTCAGTCTGTAGAAGAGGTCAAGGCAAGAATGGCAGACTTACTGAAGAAGGTGTAGGGGTGGCCCTGGGGTACCTGGCACTCTCCTGCAAACGTCAAAAAGACCCCCCCCCTCCCTTTATTTCCAGATCAAGTTTTTCGCAGTGTTTGAGTTTGAAATGGGATGCAGACATTGCTTACCATGGCGGCGGCATGAAATTAGGCATAGGGGGCCTAGCATTAAAATTGGTAGTGGGTAGTTGTTTTATTTAAAATATTTATCTTTAAAAATGTAATAACTTTTAAATAAAACCCATTTGTTCCCCACTATCCAACTTACAAACGTTTTTCTATATGCTGCATGTTCAGCTCGAAATGTGAACAAATCTGAAAGGGATGGAGTTGAGTAAACCTTTTTCTTGGCATGCGAACTGCCGGAAACTAAATTCTGCTATACAGTTGCATTAGCTTGCTTCGCTAGCAAGAAGCTGAATAGCAAAAGCGCTATAAGAAAGTTATTTTTGAAGGGTAGCACGCAAATGCAATAGGCATGGTTTCTTTTTGTGATGTCATTTTGTACGTGTTCTCGGTCCAATTGGATTGGAGCATGTTTAGTTTCTGAAAGTTTCCAAAATGCAAATTGCATTTGTGAAAAGTATTTAAGCTAGAATTTTGTGGTAAACTTTGCCACTTCTCGTCTATGCTGTTAATTGTAGGAGATGGCAGATTTCCTTTTAATTTAACTTATTTTAAACCTCAGTTGAGGTATTTTCTTTGGGTATAGTTCTCCTTTTGATGATGAATGTTAATTAATCAATAACCATGCCCTTTTGTCAGGAAAATTTCTAAATCTTAAAATTAAATGTATGATTAAATTTCATATAAATGTTGAGTTGTTAGGGTTGAATGAATCTAACTCAATCATCCACACCCTTTCAGAAGCTCATTTGGATTCACTGAAATTGAACTGTTTTTCAGGTCTAAGACCCGGTTTTGATTGTAAAACTTTTAGAAATTTTTCCCTATAATAGATGGAATTTGCTTGATGTGTGTTCAGCGTGTTTCTTCGTGGACTTTAATTAAATTTTCAATTTTATCTTATTAATCTTTGTCATCAATTTTTTTTTTTTTCTCCCCCAGAGCAACTATTGGGATTATTTAAACTGGGACTTAATATTAGATACGAAAGGTTTGAGGGTCAGCAGATTTTTTCTTTAACTTTGTTTTTGGTCATTCAGACCAACACCGTTGCACTGTTACTGGTAGCAGCGGCCCTGCGGGGGGCCAGCCAACGTGTTTATACAAAAACAATTGAATATTATTTTCAGATATAATTAACCTGTTGATATCACCAGCAAAATGTAAATATATTTTTCACTTAAATATACACTGAAATTTAAAAATTGCTTTATTTCCATTGACTTGTTTATTAAATTTTATAATTTTGATCATCCAAGTTTCTGATAGTTTAAGGTATGTTGGGTCCCGTCCACCTTGAACTATGGAGACTACTCTATATCATCATCTATATAAATAAAACAGTGTGTAAACTGTCCGTTTGTCTGTCTGTCTGTCTGTGTCTCGCGTAGCTCCGAAACGGGTGATCGTAGACCTACCCAATTTTGTACGGAAATTCTCCAAGACGGGTCTCGACACACCTCGAAGCGATTTTTTCGAAATTCGAATTAGAAAATGTTTTATTTTACGTTTTGTCCGATTTTTAGCGATTTTTCTTGCATAATACATAATAACGCCGGTCATTGCACTCGCAAGAAAACGACATTTACATCATCGTATAGAGGAGAAAATTTTCTTTTAAAAACTGTTTGTTCGGACTGTGTAACATAATTTGCAGATTTTTGGGAATTTTTCAAATAAAATTGAATTGGATGCTGACTTTCGTAAAATATTTTTAAAACTGCTGCATCTTGAATTCTATCTGTCGTAACTTTTTTATATTTGGGCAAAAGACGGAGCACACAATTCGTCCACTTTTAAAAGAAGAACGGAGGAAAAATATAAATTAGGAGAATTTTTACGAATTTTTAAGTAAAGAAGGATTTTCATTTCAGTAGCACATGCTTGTGAGTTTCGTTTTGATATCTTGCGGTTTGGTTGTCATGGATACAGTAACAATGATTAAAATTGCCAGTTGAAAAAAATAAATAAAAACGGGTCTCGCGAGCAGACGATTTCTTTGCTTGGCTCGATTTCCTTTTATAAATACTGGATTTATTTGCGAGAAGAAAAATTAAACTGAGAAAAACAATTTTAAAGCCTTTATAAATAGCGCAGTCTTATCTCTTATCTCATTTCTTTTTGTAAAGGGTTGCAAGAGAGGGTGACGTATTTTTAATTTTAAAAAATTAAAAAAATGTCCATTTCATGTCGTGTCTGAGGTATTTAACGCTAAAACGTGAACCTATAAGACAGCATGTCTGAGGAAATAAGACATTTTGAAAGTGAAGTTCACTGCAAATGGTCCATTTTCACTTTTTTGATACCGAATGATGCTGACATAGGTTTTTTTTTTTTTTTTTTGTGTCATTATATTGAAATGATCTCAGGTTATTACATATATGACTCAAATTTTAAGTCAAGAGTGAAGTAATTTTGCTTTTTCTAGATTCCACATCACTGGAATTAATTCGAATGACACATGTGAGGAAAATTTTCGTTTCCTACCGTGCGAAGAACGGGCACGCAGCTAGTAATTAATAAAATAATGTGCTAATGTGTGCTAAGGATGGCAACTTTTGTATCTGTTTTTTATGTTTACTTTATTATTCAGTTTACTTAATGGCAATAGGTGTCCGTAATTTAATTTGGCGAAGTGGGCGATGAGGGATGTTACCTGCTCATGTTTACATTGAGTGGTTGCCCTTCCCAGCATAGAAATAGCATCCATTTTGTGTTATTACATGTGTTGCTATAATATATGAATAGATGTCTATAATCAATAAAAATCTGGAGTGACTCTATTCGACTTTCCGAACACTTACGATTAACATCATGACCAAGCATTTAAATAAATTTGAATCGATGAATCATTCAGCAAAAATTCTTTATTTTTCCAATTTGAGCTCATTCGAATGAACCATTTAAATGCTAGTGCACTTTCAAGATTTTTCTCCCATAGGCCATAATGTGAAAGAAATCTGGGTCATAACCCTGTAGAAAAACTATAAGTCCTATACACACCAAAATGAATACTGGTCTTACGATGGTGGTTTATAACATATGTACCCAATTGGAGCTCCATTGAATGGACCGTTTAAACGCTAGCACACTTTCAAGAATGTTTTAGGCCATAATGTGAAAGAAATCTTTGTTGTAGCCCTGTAGAAAAACTATAAGTCCTATACACACCCAAATTAATACCGGTCTGGCGACGGTGGTTTATGACCTATAGACCCCATTGGAGCTCCATCGAATGCCCTGTTGAGGAGCTATCGTGTTCACTCATACACACACTAGAGATGAGTTCGGGCTCATTTTTTGAAGCCCGAGCCCGAAGACTTTTAATCCGAGCCCGAGCAATATTATTAAAGTTGGAGCCCGAGCCCGAAATGTCAGCTAAAGACAAATAAAATGAACTACTTCATTAATAGGATACAATAAATTTTGGAGCTTCACACACCTTCTAGTCCCCCGTGCCGCTATTTTTTGAAATAAGTACGTCTATTTATCCCATAAATCACTTTTTAAAATTCGCTTCAAGGAGTATGTTCAACAAAGGAGAAATTTTTCACGAGCCCGAACGCAATCGTGAATTACAGAGCCCATGTCGGGCCCGGGCTAGGGCTGAGCCCGTCTCATCTCTAATACACACATCTCGTAAAAACAGCATCCATGAATTCAGAAGACCTCAAAACGTGTCCATACACCCCAATCTCGAAGTCGAATTTTTTCATGACTACAATACTTTCCTTACAGGGTACATGTTCGGAAAGTAATATGTAAAGAATAAAATCCTTGGTCAGTGTTCTGGGGACAGGCTGTATATATGTGTGCATGCCATTTAATTTTGAAACGGAGCTTTCACTGCTTATTTTTGAAAACATGATTTCTCTTTCAGATGGCCTGACAGGGATGGCCCTGTTCGGTGCGGCCAGTGTCCTGGGAGGTGCTACGGCCATCGTCGTTGGGACCCTCGCTGTGGGTGCCGCCGTTGGTTTTGCACTCGTAAAGAGGAGAGGGAAGTAGCGCATCCCAATCCAAGTGGACTCGTATAAGGTCGGCGAACAGCATCGGAGCTCAGTGGCTCGTAGATTTCTTTTTTTTTCTCTCGCCCAAGAGACATTTTTACGGGATGGTGACAGAACTTTAGAAAAAAAAAAAAATGTTCTCTTTTTCCCATGACTATCTTAGTCAATGACTAATCCATGACTATCTTAGTCTTCCCATGACTTTTTTTTTCCCCCCATGACTATCTTAGTCAAATTTTTGTAATTACATTCGCATAAATTGGTATGCAATATTGCTGGTGGTGGTAAAATGTTTCCTTTTGTTGAAAATACCATTTTCAAATAGTTAATATCTCAATTTTCTTGAAGTGTTTTTTTAAGGGGGGTGGGGATGCCATCTCCTCTTGCCTTTAGTAAGTTATGCTTATGACTCATTCATGCATACAAATATTCATCCACATGTCCATTGCCCTTGCATTAACATGGTTACCTTAAAGGCATAGCTGCTAAGTGTTCTGTTTTATACGGATTCATTCTGGTTTATTTGAGCTTTGTTCCGTAAATACATTTTTAAGGCAAAATATTCCGTTTTTCAACATCTGTGTAAGGATTTTTAAGATTTAAAAGAAAAAAAGAAAATTGTGTACATATTTAGCTTTTGGTAAAGCATTTATCCTTGTAAACAAGTCAATAAATTGAATTGAATGATATTTATCGATTCTTTCAAGTATTTATTACATTAAACATATTGTAGAAATTGAACTAAGTTAGGTATATTATATTTTTATAAATTAATGATTATATAGGCACATCATCTCTCTACACATGATTTTTTAATTGTATATTTAATCATATATTTCATGACCACGCACTGTGTTCCTTATTCCTGATTTTATGAGCACGTGCTGTGTTCCTTATTTTTTTCCTTGGAAGATTGGCAGCTATGCCTTAAAGGTTAAAAAAAAGACAAAATTGAACACTATTCGTAAAATATTAATTAATACATTTATAAACGAATTTAGTTAAACATGTGTAAGCAAAGTGGCAGAAAAAGCAAGATTGGGGAAATGTGCATGTCTGGTTTTATCTTCCCCCCCCCCCCCCTACAAATAGGTTGCTATGAATGTTTGCTTGATGAGATTCTGCTTTGAAGCAACCAATAGCATCCATATCTGGATATGATTTGGATGTTGGGTCATAAAATTGTTGGGGCAAAAATGGCATTCCCCGATATTTGCATATTTTTGCAAAATTCCAATTTTTCCAGATGAATCAAGTTCGCTGATCTGTACCCCCTCTGCTTTAGATTAACGTTTAAATTTTCAATAGGTGTCTTCATTGTTTCTATCAGTATTATTATTAATGTTGGAATGTACGCTATACAATATGCTACAATACAATACGCAATACGTATACAATACGCAACAACAAACATTCTCAATATAAAAAATCTGTTCCTTTTTTTAAATAAAGGGAAATCAAAAAACGTGACTGATGTTACACCTGTGTAACATTAGTTATCAGCACGAGGCGGTAGTCCTCCCAACTGTCATTGTCTATACTTATATGCGAACAATGCGTGATATTGTCCAATTGTGATACTATTGTATTTTTGTACTGTGCAATTTTATGAATTCTATTTAAGAAAATAAATATATTTTTACCAAATGTTTATGTTGTGTTGTTCTTGCGATACTGTGAATTTTTTAAAGAAAAAAAATTAGAATGTTTATTTAATGTACCTATTGTAGAAAAACCCAGTAGAATCAGGGCGTCTATCGGTCATGAAAAGGTCACAATTTCAGAAATTGGTCATGAATTTTGCCTTTCGTCAATTTTTCCGGTTAAAAAAAAAAAAAAAAAACCCCTTCCAGGCCATTTGATATCAAATGGATGCTTAAAACGGTATTGACATCACCAGAAATTTGTAAGTCTTTGTCATAATCACAAGCAGGACAATCGTGAACGAAACAGAGTCAACTTGTCATGGTTTGTTTTTGGGTGCGTTCAAACTGCCACCTTTGAGTAACTCAAGAAAAACCCAAGTTGTTCACGATGCCAGATTTGAGCTTTCCGAGGAGATAAACAAAGCATTCATGTGCTGCCAAGCTGAGTTGCATTACTATATGTATTTTTTTTTTTGTTGTTTTTTCTAACGGGCGGTTACTTTGCCAATTAGGCATTGTCCCTTACAACAGCCCGAAGGCGTTGCCCACTGCATTATGGGGGCACCTAACACTTTTCGGCCGCATGAAATGATTAGAATTTGAATAGACAGAAATGCCATTCATTTAAAATCATGAAAAAGTTAAAGATGTGAAAACAGAGTGGCAAGTAAATTTTTTAGATAAAGGATTTATTACAAAATATACCTAATTTTAGAGTTTTGTGAAACAATAAAGTGGCCATATTTTTAAAAATTCAACTTACTAATCATTTTCACCCCCTGAATCCGAATTTTAAGTCAATTTAAGCCGTACACCCTCGAGTATCGAGTAAATTGAAAATATAATGGATAAATGGTAATTAAAAAATTTATGAATCTAAACCAAGCATAATAATTATGTATTTCGATCCGCTGAATACAAATTTAAAGTTTATTTAGATTATAAACTGTTCTAAATCTCAAAAAATTGGAAAAAACCTTGAATTGAGATTTAGAACAGTTTATAATCTAAATAAACTTTAAATTTGTATTCAGTGGATCGAAATACATAATTATTATGCTTGGTTTAGATTCATAAATTTTTTTAATTGCCATTTATCCAATTTATGCTATTTTTTCAATTTACTCGATACTCGAGGGTGTACGGCTTAAACTGACTTAAAATTCAGAGTGTCGAAATACATGCCGGTAGATAGGTGGCGTACGATGTACAAACAACTTTTTTTTTGTGTGTGTGCCAGTGTTATGAACTCTGCAAGAATTAGCGTCCAGAAAGAAATATTCAAGTCATTCAATTTATATCTTTATTAGAAAGAATAAATAACAAATACACCAATCACCACCGAAATTCTGTAAAAACTCATTACAAAGTTACAGTCTTCCAAAAAAGTCCATGGATAAAAATTGCAAAATAGAATTTTAAATTCCAACAGCAGAAGACGAACAAACGACTGTTTGCCAGAGTAAAATCTCTCACCTGATAGAATTGTTAAGGAGGAAACAAGAACCTTTATGGGTAAATAGTTCACAGGACATTACATATATAAAAATATATAGATATCAGCTCCCAAACCTTTTCAAAACATGTAACATTGAATATAGATAGATCATCCGATTGAATTTATACAAGCAACACAAATTAACAAAACCAAAGATAACTACAACAATAAAGTAACATACTGCACAGGCCACATTTTTAATCTCATTTTCTGCTAAGGTGATATCTGCTGTTTGAAAAGTCCCAGAAAACTATTTCACTCCCAGCATTCATAATTATTAATATTTTGCGTTGATCACCTAGCTACTGGCACGATGCATCCTTTGCGTCCACTGGAATTATAATAGTTTACCTATCAATATTTTGAATATTCTGTTGAAGTTCATAAAACTGGTTTTGTAAAAAATAGTTGAATTCTATATAATATTGATAAAGATTATTATAGTTTACCTATCAATATTTTAAATATTCTGTTGAAATTCATAAACTGGTTTTATAAAAAATAGTTGAATACTATATAATATTGATAAAAATTATTATAGTTTACCTATCAATATTTTAAATATTCTGTTGAAATTCATAAAACTGGTTTTGTAAAAAATAGTTGAATTCTATATAATATTGATAAAGATTTTATAGTTTACCTATCAATATTTTAAATATTCTGTTGAAATTCATAAACTGGTTTTGTAAAAAATAGTTGAATACTATATAATATTGATAAAGATTATTATAGTTTACCTATCAATATTTTAAATATTCTGTTGAAATTCATAAACTGGTTTTGTAAAAAAAAATAGTTGAATACTATATAATATTGATAAAAATTATTATAGTTTACCTATCAATATTTTAAATATTCTGTTGAAATTCATAAACTGGTTTTGTAAAAAAATAGTTGAATACTATATAATATTGATAAAGATTATTATAGTTTACCTATCAATATTTTAAATATTCTGTTGAAATTCATAAACTGGTTTTGTAAAAAATAGTTGAATACTATATAATATTGATAAAGATTTTATAGTTTACCTATCAATATTTTAAATATTCTGTTGAAATTCATAAAACTGATTTTGTAAAAAATAGTTGAATACACACTATTCATACCTGCCAACCTTCTTAAGTCAAAAGCAGGAAGACTCGGGTTGAAAAAACAGATGATTTTACAAAAAATCAGCAGATAATTTTTAAAAATAAGAAGTAAGTACAGAAGACTGTTTTCTCCAGTGTATCATCATTTCTCATTATTTATTTTTTTTCTATATCAGTAATGTATGGAAATAAAAACAAAATTAAATAGTAATAGAAAAGAATAGAGCTTATGTGAATTTTTTACATAAAATGAAAATAGATGTAGTATTTTCACGAGAATAAAAACAATTAAATACATGGAAATTTGACTTCATTTTTAACCAAAGTATGTTGAAAAATAAACAGATTAAGAAATTTTTTAGCTGATTCAAAGTAGCTTTTTTAGCTTTTACTAATAGTTCATCAGAAAAATTATTTTCAAACTTTAGTTTTCAACACTAAAAAATTTCCTAATGACTGAGAGAGGAACGAAATGAAGTCTTGTTTTTTGTTTGTTTTTTAACTATCAAGAAAAGATTTGCTTAGAAACGCTTTGACCTCACTCATACAAGAGCATTGTGCTGTTAGCTATCAAAATTACCCTAATAAATTATTTTGAAATAATTTATTAATTTACAATTTTTTTTTCTTTTTTTGCACAGTGTGATACAATTTAATATATCGACTAAAAATTAAAAAACAAAAACAGAGATTTTATCTTCCAGCAGAAGATAGCTTAAAAAAAAACAGAAGTCTTCTGTCAAAACCAGAAGAATTGGCAAGTATGACTATTGATAGAAAGATTATCAAAATTTCAACACTATATTATGCACCCTGACAGTAACTACAAGATAGAGATAAAATATTAATAATGTGGACACTATGAGCGAAATTTTAACTTAGGATAACAAGAGAATGTGCAGGTTTATTTTTGACAGGCAGATATCACTTTAAACAGACGTCTGTTTATCTTACTTCTTAACAGTACTGAGTTAACAACACAGAGAGGGCAGAAAAAAAAAAAAATGATTGCTTGTACCAACAATAACAACAAAAAGCAAAATGTTGAATCATAAGTCAGCACATATTTTCAAACAGAAATATTCATCAAAACTTCTGAGAAAGGCACAATCAAGAATCACTCTAGGCATTTGTGATTTTTCATTTATCCTCCAAAATAGAAAAATTATATTTGAACTGAAAATGTCCCTAAAAGTAATAATATTTAAATCGTGGTAAAAAGTTTGATTTAAATGGTATTTATTTCGACGCTAATATTCAGTTTATAGTTCTATTTTTGAGCATCAATGGATAATTCCCTTTAATGCCTATTACTTTAAAATATAAAGAAAAAATATTTAATTCAATAAGTAAAAACTAGAAAATGAAAGTTTTTATTAACACACATTAATAATCGACAAGCGAGTCTTAAAAACATAACAGTTATGAAAATACATATATAGTGAAACCTGTCTAATGTGACCTACGATGAAAGTATCTTAGTGTTGTAACAATTTAATTTTCATACTTAAAAGACTATAGGCTGGAGTTTCAAAGAATCATTATGAAAGAGAACATGGATATTATTATTTGTTTACAGTTCAGCATGTAAACAATTAAACATGACCCAATACTCTAATAGCTCCATAAACTAAAATGAAAATGTGTAAAAAAAAAAAAAAAATATATATATTAAGACTGGTTAAACATACCCTGAAAATTTTTTTTTAATATCTGCGCAATTCCACAGAAATAGGGAACTGGTGACTCAATTTTAAATCATTTTTTTTTTCCACAAATGAGATACCATTTTAAAGGTTATGAATTAAAGTATAAGAAAATAATAAAAATTGTCACTAAAATTTAAGTCTGGAGGAATTATAGGCCTTTAAATAAAGACATTATAGTGATGCTGCTGACTCATTTTTTTAAATATCATTTTGAAATATTAATGAAGGGAAAAATTTACGAAAATCACGTAACTGAGAAAAAGAAAAGTCACTGAAAATTTGAAAAATAGTATTTTTTAAAACCAAAACAGTATCTCAAGAGGTCAGTGGACACCCTGTTTAAATCGAGACTTTTAATGAACTAAAAATGAAAAATAAGTACTTTTAAAGATCTTTTCAAAAGTAGAAATAAAGCAAAAAATTTCTGAACACTTTGACCAAAACCCGTGTTTGTATATAATTATAAATGCTCATTCAAACTTGAGTCAAGGGTCGTGTTTGGCAGAAAGTAAGCCATTTTAAAATTCGATTCTTTTTGCAAATTTTATTTAAAAGTACTTTTAATTTTTGCAAATAAAATCTTTAAATAGTCAAGTGTCACTTGGAATAATGTCATTTTTTAATTTTCAAAAAGCATCCAATCAGAACTAAAGAACAGTTTTAAAATGACTTTTGGTATATATATATATATATATATTTATTTAAATAAAATCATACCATTCATTTTTTTTAAAGTTCATCACTAAAAGCAGTTTTTAAAAGCATAGATTAGAACAAGTTTGCCATTTAAAATTGGACCAGCCTTATATTTATAGAGAGCATTTCGACACGACGTCATCTGAGTTTACTGCACATGCTCCTATTGTACTCAACCCACAAAACGAGTATCTGTTTTAGTGATCCTTAATCCCCCCAAGAGACATAAAAAGGCTGCTCGAAAATCAAACTTTAAGGTTTGCTTAACCCTTTCAATCATCCAGTTTGAATCCAGTTCCATCCAAGCTTGAATGGAATACTTCTGGTTATTCCCAAATGTTAAAAATTTTGGTTTTCCCACTGAAATGCATTATGCAGGGATGTGCCAGCTAAAATTAAATTTTGGAGCAAGAAAAAAAAATATTTTTGGAGCACGAGAATGCCCATTTTGAAATACAAAATATTTTTTGGGGGAAAGGGAAAAGTCATTAAAGATTGTCAACCAAAAAAAAATGAAAATTAAGGAGGTCTTAAAACCTCTTTGCTAATAGCAAAAGCTAGTTTTTTTTTTTTTTTTTTTAAATAAAAAAAGAAAAGGGGGGGGGAGAGAGAGAAAGAGAGAGAGGAGAGTTGGAAGCTTATGAAATAAATAAAAAATTCAGTTATTTTATACACTGCTATGTATTTATTTTAGATCAAAAATACAATATTTACTAAACTATATTAACTACCATCCTGCGGCTTATAAAAAAATTTGGTAACAAAAAATTACCAATTTATACAAGATTCAATTTAAAACAGGGGTCCGTTTTTACTCTTAACGCATTGGAGGTTTCAACAAAGGGATGCCAAAGAAAAAAATATTCCTTTTTAAGATCAACAGAGAAAAAATTAGAATGTGTGATGATTTTTGTAAAAAATTGGGAGATTTACCAACATTTTCAACGCATATGGAAAATTTTAAAATGTAGCAGTTTTGCTGAATTGGGAGCAAAAAAGGTTCAAAAACGATCTTCTTGAAGCAGATTGGCACAATTTGGAGCAGCTGGCACATCCCTGATTATGAGAGTGGCTTGTTGTCATGCAGAGGGAAGGGCTGGTCGTGTTGGCATGCTCTCTATACAGTACCATGTGTATAAAAAAATTCCGCTTTAAGATAAAGCACTCCAAAAAAGGTTCGTTTTACATACGAGGGGGGGGGGGGCATGGTGAAAAACAAACTGGTACAAGAAGATATTGATTCTTTTTTTTTAATGAAAAATGAGTTAAACACTACGGCATTCAAAAAGTAAGTTACACTTGTTCCTCCACAGATGGCAACATTGCGAAACAAGACCGAAGCTTAATCAGACGATAGTTCAGTGCCACGGCTACCAACGGTACCAATTTCATTCGGATAGTGGCAATCTTTGGTGCGTACTATGAGAAGGAAATGCCGCATAAACGGGAAGCTTACTCCAACGTTGAAGTACGCGGCACACTACGTTTTTGTGGGCAAAACGCTTCAAGCAAAGGCATTGTCCTCTTGCATGACAATGCAAGACCTCACAAGGCACGCACAACACAGGATTTGGCTCGCAGCTTTGGATGGGAGGTCTGGCAGCATCCACCGTACAGTCCCGAACTGGCACCCTTTGGAGTAAGCTTCCAGTTTACGCGGCATTTCCTTCTCGTAGTACGCACCGACGATTGTCACTATCCGAAGGAAATGGCTACCGTTGGAAGCCGTGGAACTGAACTATCGCCTGATTAAGCTTCGGTCTTGTTTCGCAATGTTGCCATCCGTGGAGGAACAAGTGTAACTTACTTTTTGAATGCCCCTTGTAGAAGGTTACCATCGAAATGCGCGATATTTAAGCAAAATTTGTCACTGTGTACCATAAATTTTGAAAAAAAAAAAGGGGGGGGGGATTGCTTTCAAAAATAAAAAGATTGATTTGGCCAGGAACCTGCCTGGACTTCAATCCCATAAAGAATCCATGGGCTATCCGTAAGCAAAGATTCTCAAAAATGGATATTGCAGTATGAAAAATGGCTTCATTTTTTTTTTCATTCATTTAAGTCTGGTGGAAGGCCGAACACATTCTCAACGATTACAAAAGCCTGGCGAAATGTATGCTACAATGTGTAAAAGAGGTTCTGGAAGCGAACGGAAGGTGATTATTATTGAAATGTATTAAAATTTTCTAATAAATTGTTTTTTCTCAAATAGGTGTTGGATTCAAATAATACACACGGTACTGTATCTATACATATATATATAAAGGGAAACTTGAGGTCAAACTATTCTAAACCATGATCTTGTCTCAGTTGAGAACCTTTTATTTAAAAACTACTCAAATATAAAAAATGGAATTTTTTTCCAAATTTGTTCAATTTTTTCAGAAATTCAGATCATTTTTTATAGCTTAGTCATTTCAAACAATAAAATGATTTAGGTCATTCTTTTTCAAGGTTTAGAATTTCGATGAATTCAGAACCATGTCAATTTCTATTAAACGTTTCAGTTTCATTGGATGTGTGTAAGCAACACATTTTATTTTGTAATTTATAAATTAAAAGAATAAAATTCATATGGAAAAATTCATAAGGGAGTTGTTGGAGGAACAACAAGCAGAATGTTTTTGTTACTTTCTGTGATAATTCAGCCCATAAAATGTGAAACATCAAAAAAGTTGTTTCCACATGTGAGTAAACAGAGGTTTCACTTTGATTTTGGAACTTACAAAACTGAAAAAGCAATTTATTCAACAAAAAAGTTAACTAATACCTTTGTACTGGTTAGTTTTAATTTTTTTTTTTTAAATACCTTCTACATTACAAAAACACATTTTAACAACAGCAGGATTTTTGTAAATAAATGCAATTGGCACTAAAGTATTAAAATAATCCTATGAAACACATGCTCAATATTTGTATGGGCTCGAGCCGATCCATAAAATAAGAATAAAAATTAAATTTCAGACCAGGCTATGCCACTCTGATCTTGGCATTTGGACCACCTGACTCCGCTTTGATATTTTTAGCAAGGAAATGGTATAACAAGCTCCATACACTTTCTATGAATGTATGTGTCATTGGACTATCTTAAGTGCTGTGCTTGTGTTAACAGTGGTTAGGATAAGGCACGTCTGAGCATGTAAAGGACACATGAACTGCAAAATTTAAAAAATGCAATCACTCATGTAAGGAGAATTAAGTGTTCTAGGCGTGTAAGGTCGTTCCCCCCATTCATTGTGGAGAAACAAATTCAGGGTTTCTACAGATTTCACAGCTTTTGCTTCCCTGACATCTATCACGCCCTTCCCCGACTTTATCGAGCGTGCTTTCCCGAATTTTGCATTTCTTTTTTTAACATGACATCCTTTAATTAATAATTTTTTATATATTTTGCCCCTTTTTTTACCAAATAATAATAATAATAAAATTAATACATACAAGAATCTTATTGGACATCACTGGATTCGAACAAAAACCCTGTTTGATAATCATTTAGGATAAAATGATTTCAACTGCACAAGATATCCTCATAAAGAACACATTTTAAAATTATTTGTAAGGTTGAATGAGAAAATGAAAATAAAACATTTCTATACTTAGGTTCAAACAGCCAGTATTTTCTTGATTTGACCACAAAATTCAATTTTTTTTTGCTTTTCCCCGACCTGTCTTCAATTTCTGCCAATTTCCCTGACTTTTTTCCAAAATCCCTGACTTTCCAGGTCTGTAGAAACCCTGAAATGACGCTTTCCATTGCATAGAAGTTGAAAAACAAATACAGATGGAAACAAATAATGCCAAAAATGAGTCTCACTTCTGTAAAAATAGACATCCTGTGCATTATACTTTTCATAAATTTATTATGTACAAAAATAGAGAGAATCCATCTAATCACATTGAAAGTAGTTATATGGATATCCAGACATTGAACCACCTTTTTGTCAAAAACGGCTGTCAGCTGACTTCAAGAGTCAAAAAACTTTAGCGCAGAGTATTTTAGCAATACTTTCACAGAACTTTAGGCTGTTCTGTGAAGCTGTAAATTGAAGATTTACACCTTGATTGAAGATTTTTTTTTTAATAATCTTCAATTGAAGATTTTTTTTTTTTTTAAATCTATATTACAAATTGAAGATTTTTTAAAAATCTAAACATGCTGCTGCCCACAAATTCTATGTTTTTAAGGCAAATTCATTTTCACAAAAACAGTCACTTATAGATAGGGTTTCTCAAATAAATATAAACTGAATGTTGCACAACAAATAAATTTTACAAAATGTAATGATTTATTGAGATTTGAAGTAAAAGATGTATAAGTATTAAGTTCTAGAAACATTCTTACGAATTTTCTGTCTTTTTGTGCGACTCTTACATAATAATCAATGAAGATTTATTTATTTATTTCAGCATTTTAAAATTACAAATGAATCAACACATAATTTCCACCCGTCTTTAATTTGAAAAATCAAAATAGGATTACAAATCATTTTTAATTTTGCCTTTAAAAGAAATTTCCAAAACATATTGATTGACTTAATTTTTTTTTTTTAGTTTGATAAGAGCTTCACTTTAAGGGGAAAAAAAGAAATTCAACAATGGTATAATAAAACACATTCTTACACTTTCACTACAAGAATTATTATGTTTTTTAAATATTTTAAAACACATATTTTGGATTGTCTTGAAGTGGTTAAGTGGAGAATTTTAGCTATTGCAATGACGAGAGTCGACAGGTTTTCTTGTGTCCGACCAGAGACCTGCCACATTTCCTTTATGCCTTTTAGCTCTTAACAGGGATACATATTCTCTTGATTTCTTTTTACAAAACTCTCAAAAATACTCATATAGAAATAAACGCTGAAAACTAAAAAAAAAAGGGGGGTGTTAGTGTACAGACAGACACTATGTATCTTAAGGCAAACACTTTCACAAAAAAAATTGAGGATATACATCTAAAGGTTTAATAATAAGAATGTGAAATGAACGTGACTTAAAAGTTTCTATTTCGACACGATAGTCAATTCATATTTATGTATTTTTTAAAAAGTTACATTTATACAAAATGATTTAAATTCATTAAAACATGAATAGTCAGCAATGACTGTAAAGACATTTCATGAGAGACAATCCATTGAGTGTACAATGAGAGAGCAAACAAGAACCTATAGTTGTCGAGTCTCTTATTCCATTTTTCTTAAAAAAACAAATGTTGGATGACCAATGAGTTTTAAAACAAATATTTTCTACAATTTTTTGCTTTGCATTTACACTGAATTCTATCACTTTCATCCGAGCTGTCCCCGGCACGGCGGTCTTTCGACATCTTGTAGTCAAACGTCAGTTCCTCCCCTTTCGAAATCTTCTTTTTTGCGAAAAAGGCCAATCTAGGAAGACGGGGGTCTTGCTGATTGATCCAAACAGCAAACACGTGTAGATTGGGATCACACTAAAAAAGATGCACTCTCATTAAAAATAATGTAAGGGAAAAATATCGTAAACATTTTATACTCTTATCTTTGTAACAGAGTTCATACTTATTTTTTTAAATGAAATTTTCTGAGTTTTCCCAGAAGAAAAGAATTTAAAAAAATAAGTCATTGAAAAAATGAAAAGATAAGTACTGGGTGATTACTTCCAATTTATATATTAATGCATGTCCAGAGATCCCTTTTTTAACCTTCTCACTCCGGCGGTACAACAGTTGTACCAAAAAATAAATGTGACTGAAGAACGGCGTTGGTACAATTGCCGTACCCAAAACTTCTTTCCCCTCTTGTGTCGGGAAATCCATTCACCCTTCATGGAAGACGGATAAGGAATTTCTGGAGGCGGGAATTTCTTTTCTTATACTCCAGGAGAGTAAGCTGGGTTTGTAGATGATTGACTGGGTAGAAAATGACAGTCAATTGACCGGGGTGCTGCATCCACATTTACATTTTGTTTGAGGACTTGTGTAGTCAGTAATATCTGCCCCCACCTGTCAAACAAAAAGCGTAAGGTGTGCTCTTCAACTCAAATGTAGGGGAAGGAAATCTTACAGATTCTGCCGTTTTCTGGGTCAAAAATGCTCCACAGTAAGCTGCGGCGAAAAGGTTAATGCAGCTGGCTGTGAGGCACAGCCAGCTGCATCAAAAAAGGGGTCTCTGGATCTGTAGCACGCGATGAATGTTTCGATCGTCCACCCTCCTTCTGCTCGTACAGTCGAGCAATGGCAACGGCTGACCTTTTTTCAGCATGGGGCCATCTATCCAGCTGTTCTCGTATTCTTCCATTTTTCGGCAGAGGCCAGCGCTGCTAAAAATTATCATGACCATTTTTTTTTTTTTATGGGAAATAACATGCAAGTAAAGGATTCTTGTGGAGTTATGACACCCGCCACTATTTTTATAGAAATCCAATCTTTTCTTCGTGACTGACAACAGTCAAAGCGGCCGAGTCGGGTGTTCCCAGAGCGGGAACACTGCGCGTTAAAGGGTTAAACGAAGTGTTCGAGCATGGAGGGAAGAAAAGTAATTAATATAACTATGCAATTTTTATTAATAAGTAATTAACATTTAAGTGTAGTAATTCTACGGAGGTCTTTTATGGACCTCCTAGAACTACATTACTTAGTTCCTTAAAAAAAAAAAAAAAAAATTGCAGTTTCCTGAGAAAATAAAGAATGAATCCCAAGCGTGATTTTGTATTCCCATGTCTTAGGCAATACTTTCAATTTCCCAATTTCTTTACAAATGTTCATTTTTCCATACACAGACAGTGAACACTTTTGTTCTAACCTAGAAAAATATGTGTAAGACACACACCATCAACATGCAATACTTAGAGGGGAGAGAAAAACTTACGCTATGGTTTATAAAATGAGCTACATTGCCGACGTGTCCTGCATCCACCGTAAAGCATGATTTTTCATTTTCTTTTTCACTTTCTTTTTCATTTTCATTTTCATTCTCCATCGAATAGTCAAGATCAAATAAGTAGCTACGGCCGACGTAGTCATAGATGCGCCCACGTGCTTCCGCAGTATCAAAAGTGATGATCTAAAAACACGAAACACACTTCTTAAGACAGGTTTCATACTTTAACATTTCATCTTATAATGACACCATACCTGCCAACCTCCTTAAGTAAAAAACAGGAAGACTCGGGTTGAAAAAACAGAAGATTTCACAAAAAATCAGAAGATAATTTTTAAATATAAGAAGGAAAAACAGAAGACCCCCAGTTTATCACGATTTCTCATTATTTTTTTATATTAGTAATGCATGGAAATTAGAACAAAATTAAATAGTAATAGGAAAGAGCTTACCTGAAATTTTTATACAAAACGGAGAAAGATGGAGTATTTTCACAAAAATAAAAACAAATAAATAAATGAAAATCTGACTATTTTTAACCAAAGTACATTGAAAATTAAACAGATTAAGATTTTTTTTTTTTTTTTTTTTTTTTTTTTCTTCTACTAATAGTTCATCAGAATAATTATTTTCATAACAAAGTATGTTAGCTTTAGTTTTCAACACAAATAAATTTTCTAATGATGAATTACTGATGGAGGAATGAAATGAAGTTTTTTTTTTTTTTTTTTTTTTAACTATTGATAAAAGATTTGCTTACAAATGCTTTGACCTCACGCGTACTACAGTATTGTGCTGTTAGCTGTTGAAATGATTACCTTAATAAATGACTTTGAAATGGATTTATTTATTTACGAATTTTTTTATAATAGTTGGCAATACAATTTAATATGTCAACTAAAAATTGAAAAAACAGAAGATTTTTATCTTCTGGCAGAAGACCGGAAGATAGCTTAAAAAAACAGAAATCTTCTGTCAAAACCAGAAGGGTTGGCAGGTATGTGACATATTATGACAAAAATAGTTTTTGTGGTGATGACCTCAGTACCTTTTCCTTTCATTCTGCATTTCTTGACAATAATATCCACTGTAAAAATTAGTTTCCAACAAAAAAAAAAAAAAAAAAAATCATTTTATGAGACCTTGGTCAAGTACTGAATCAAAAGAATTTCTTCTCCCATTCAAAATGAAAAGGCAACTTTTCAGACAAGGAATAACGATTTCATAGTTAAAAGGATTATACAACGAAATAGATAAAGATTCAATGCTTGTTGCTACCTTTTCGAGACAGTCTGTATATAAATGCACATATACACAAACAAATAACTTAAAATTATTTTTTCTTTTAAATGCTGTATTACTTTTATGTTAAAAATTTCTTGATGAAATGATCTAAAAATGCACCAAAAGCCGCAAATTGTACCAAAAGCCTTCATGAAAATTCAGAATTTGGTCTGGTATTGACCGTAATTAGTATAATCTTAATCATTATTATATTCATTATTGCATCTGTAGTAAGTTGCGAATGTAAATTTTGAAATAAAATCAACTTTACAAAATTGTGAATCTTTTGAAATGAAAAAAAAAAAAAAAAAAAAACATTAAGTGTTCATGAATGTGGATAATCAATTAACTGCTAATTTTTTAACTGAAATATGCAGGTTTAAAAGAATGATCATAATTTCACTAATACAGTGGAGCATCGTTTATACGACGTTTACATTTATACGACGTTTTAGTGTGGTCCCAATTCATTCGTATTCGTTACAATGTAAAAATAAATTGTTTATACGACGCACAAAATCGGTTATACGTCGTTTTGCTTTAGTATGAACATGTTTATTTTTCTTGTGTATTTTAAGAACACGCGGATTTTTTTTTTTTTTTTTTCGGTGGTCGATTTGTGTTTTCAGGTGTTCCTAAACTTTTTTTAATTCTAAGTAATGTACAGACAACTTTTGCGATATGGGAGGGGGGGACAGGGGAAGGAAATTTCGTGTTGGTGAAACGGTGGGAACGTCTAAGACCTTGACATGCGTACGCAGAATGTAACAGAACAGATCGTACTTTTTTAATTTTTGCATTCTTCACTTTACGGACTGTTTCAGCCACAGCTCTTTCAACATGTCTGGAAAACGCAAATCTATCTCATTAAAAGAAACAATTGAAATTTTGAAAGAATTTGATAAAAGTTCCCCGGGAAGGTCAAAAGCTGACTTAGCTAAAACGGTGGGTATATTCCGGTGTCTACTTTTAAAACGATTATTCACGATCGCCAAAAAATTGAAGAACAAGCGAAAGCCTGTAGATCTTCAGCATCAAAGAAAATGCGTATGTACATTTAAATGGCTTACTATACTTTTTTCCTTTTTATTATTTGTTCGTTTTGGTTTGTTTAATATATAAGTTTATCTAAATCAACACATTAAAAATTAAAATTAATTTAAAAAATAGTTCTAGTTTTAAAAGGGAAAATCGATTATACGACGTTATCGTTTATACGACGTTTTTCGATAGTCCCTTCGGCATCGTATAAACGATGCTCCACTGTACTTAAAAAGGTAGTTAATAATACAAGGTGTGTCACAATTCCCTTCCCGGTCTGGAAGGCTTATAAAAATATATATTACCATTACAACAACAAAGTTGACTTTACTGGGTAAAGAAATGTTACAAGTTTTGTTTTATAAATGTTCAATATGTGAACCTTTTGTGATGCAGCAGATATCAAGTCTGAAATCAAATTCTTCCCTCCCCACACTTGCTTAAACATGTCGCCATCAACAGTAGTGAATGCAGTTGTGTTCCTTTGGCGTAAATCTTCCATGAACTTTCATGAGGCATAAGGGGGCACTAACACACAATCTTTTATGTAACACCATTAAAAAAAAAAAAATTGCATGGAGTTAGCTCCAGAGAGCAAGGTAACTACGAAAGAAAACGAGAGAGATTGTCGGAATCATAACCTCGACCAATCCAACGACGAGGAAGCTCGTTATTTGTGAAACAAAACTTGTAATGTTTCTTTCTCCAGTAAAGTCAACTTTGTTGCTGTATTGGTAATATATTATTTTTTTATAAGCCTTCCAAACCCGGGAGGGCATCGTGACACACCCTGTATATTATTAAAAAAAGCATTTGGATATTAAACTTTGCTGTACTTTAATTTCTGAAGAGTTTCAAACTAAATATTAAATATAGTTTAAAAACAAGCTAATTAAATGAGTCGGAGCACAATCAAAGTTTAATAAATTTTAACCAGATATTTGGTATTCGGCCGAATATTCGGTTAGAAATTCAACCGAATATTCGGTATTCGTTATTCGGCAAAATAGGGTATTTGTTGCATCCCTAGTTTTTGCTATGCCGCCTATTAGTTAATTCTGCAAACTATGCTCTAACTGAAAAATAAATCTTCAATAGGTTTTCTTCGGTGTAGCATTCTTGAGTTCAGAGATGCCACTCATAAAATAGCAAAAAAGAGGAAACTGTGTGAATAAACAAAAATAGTGGAAAAAGAAGAAATAAAATAAGTGGAGCTTATTTTAGAAGAATGTAATGTATGGAGGAAAATTTTAGTTCATTTTTTGTTTGCTTTCATCAATATTTTATTTCTCAATGACAAAATATTTTTTGTTTCAACTTTAACTATTTCACATCCTTTTAATTTATGTCTGAACCTGCTCTATTTTGCGAAGTTTTTCCTTTGCTGGTTTCTTTGGAATCAATCATTTAAATTTGAAGTAGGAGTTCATTTTTATTCTACAGCATTGGAGATTTAAATAAAGGAATGCTAACAGAAAAATACTCATTTTCAAGACAGAAAAAGATTGAAATTGAGAGATGCTGGAAATGAATACTTAAATGACTGCTGGGAAGAAAGGGGAAAAACATAAACACCATAGCATTTTTAGTAAAATTCTACTGCCGATGCAAAATGATTAATAAATTAGTTAATTAAATATAAAAAACAGAAATCCGCCGATTGGAGAAAAAGTGCCATCCCTGTGAGTTACTGCATTGTTATGTACTCTACTGTAGAATCTGTACTGCAACTTTTCCTATTTTTTTAAGATAGCATGGCAATCTATGCTACAGAACAGGGTGCTATGATCCAGAGCTACCAACCTCCAATTGTAGAATATAGGAGCATCCAAATATGGCACCATACGAAAAAAATTAAGGGGGGTTAACTTCATTTTAAAAAATCGAACATTAGTTTCCTAATTTTAGGGAAGTTTTCACTTTTTTACAGGAAAAAAAAAAAAAAAAAAAAAGAATTAGTCAAGCTACTTTATAGATGGAGTGATGATCACACACTACACTGCAGTAGTAACTAGAGCGATAATCATGCACAATACTGCAGTAGTAACTAAGACAACTATTTTAAACGAGTGAAACAGCATGTCATAACATGACTATCTGCACAGGCAGCCATGTTATACTTTCTTAATAAATATTTCCAGGCATGTGCCAGTAGAAATTAAATTTTGGAGCAAGAAAAAACACATTTTTGGAGCAGTTTGGAGCAAGAGAAACAGATTTCTGGAGCAATTTGGAACACAAAAAAGTCACTTATGGAGCACAAGAATGGCAATTTTGAAACACAAAATTTACTTTTCAAGGGAAGGGAGCAGTCATTTAAGAATGCTAATCTGAAAAATGAAAATTAGGATGGTTCTTAAAACACTTAACAACAAAATCTACACATGCCCTGACAATTCTTA
This sequence comes from Cheiracanthium punctorium, assembly GCA_038373885.1. Classification (NCBI taxonomy): domain Eukaryota; kingdom Metazoa; phylum Arthropoda; class Arachnida; order Araneae; family Cheiracanthiidae; genus Cheiracanthium; species Cheiracanthium punctorium. The sequence continues at coordinate 57,496 of JAWZYV010006648.1, read as the reverse complement.
CATAAAAATGCATCATATATTCACATCTACACTATCTTTTTTTTTTCTCCCCCTAATTTAAATTAAAAATTCCATGATATGACCCATTTTAGTTAGAAGTGGTGAATCTAAAAGTCTTGCAAACAAAAGATTTTTCATTCAATTTGACATTGCTTATATAATTTCAAATTTTATTTCTACAAGGGTGTGTCAGAAATTTCAAAAAATAATTATTAAAAAGTTCAGTTATTTTATACAGTGTTATACTAAATATATATTTTAAATAATAATTTTAAAAAAACCTAATATTTACTAAACCTTATAACTATTGCCAGTAGCTTAAAAAAATTAAAAATTTCATCAACTTAAATAAAATTATTAAATTTAAAATACGGGCCAATTTTTATTCTTCAAGTATTAGAGATTACAAAGGAAAATAAAATGAAAAATTTCCGCTTTTAAGATTGATGGATAAAAGATTGAAATTAGAATGCTCAGAAAGTGCAATGAAATTTTTTATACAAATTTGGGAGATTAAAAGCGTTTTTAGCACATGGAAAAATTTCAAATAACACTTTTGGTGAATTTGGAGCAAAAATGTCCAAAAATGATCTTTTTGTAGCAGATTGGAGCATCCTCATTGATTTGGAGCAATTTGGAGCAGCTGGCACATCCCTGTATTTCACAAACACATTTCAAAAGTAGATTTGAATTTGACCTTCAAAATCAATTGCAACATGCAGAAAATCATAAGTGAATTTTAAATAACTTTCATTAATAAAAATTAATAAATAAATAAAACTCTAAAATAAGGGTTCATTTTTAATCATTAGGTTTTGGAGACTTCAATAACGAAAAAGATAGTCATTTACTATCTTTTTCGTTACTACATGAAAGATCTCTTTCTATTACTACATGAAAGATGTAGAATAGAAAGATTGAAAATTTCTCCCTGCCTCAGTCAATAAATTTTGAAGACAGAAAAATCAGAATTTTTTTTTATAATTATCGGATTTCTGGAGCTAATTAAGATATCGGAGAAACTCGGAACACTTGGCAGCTATGTATGGAAGCGAAATCGGACATAGCTGCCAAGATTTCGCTATAGATTTCTAGGCAGCGAAATCGGAACACTTGGCAGCTATGTATGATCGGGATAAATAACTCTTTAATGGAGACATCTAAAGCAACATACAAAACACATAATTCAGATAGGTTGACAGAAAAAAAAAAAAAAAGATGGGAATTAAGAAAGGCAATCCTACTAAAAAGGTAGCGAGAGTATCTTATAATGCAAATACTTACTTCACCAAGATACTCGAGTACGAATTGTCCTTTATCAATGGGTTCAAGAGTCTTCAACCCCCAACCTTTACCACGTGTTCTAAAAATGGCCACTTTGATCTGAAACAAATGAGATGCATGTAAGAAATTTTTACAGGAGAAACAATTTCATTTATGTTTCAAAACAGGAGGGAGAATCCGTAAGAACTGTACTAATCCCGCTGAATCCCGAACTGTACTAATCCCGCTACTTTTACTAATTATGAAGCGAAGCTACAGACATGAAATTTTAGGAACTTATAGCTTTTGTGCCCAAGGTGCCATTTAAGAAGTGATTTTTAAAAATTCAAACCCAGATGGGGGTGGCGGTCTAAAATGGATTTTTTTTTACGTTTCCCTTCACATCTCACGGGGGGAAAGAGATAGCCGTAAAATTCTTGTTTTAAAATGTAATTAATACAAATACCTAAAAGTCATTTTCAGGATTTTTCAGAATTCGCACCCAAATGGGCATAAGAAGCCGGAACGTTTCTTAATGTTCTTTTCACACTTGCCTTCACATCTCATAGGAAAAAAGAGGCAGCCATAAAATTCTTGCTTTAAAATATAGGTAACAGAAATATTTAAAAATCAATTTTCTCACCCAAATGGGCAGTAGGAGCCAAAACATTTTTTAACATTCTTTTCACGCTTTCTTTCATATCTCGGAGTAAAAAAGAGACAGAGATAAAATTCTTCCTTTAAAATAGGACCACAAAACCTAATGTCACCAATTCTTCCTTTAAAATATGTCACAAAAACCTAATAATCATTTCCAGGCTTTTAGCACTAAAGTGCTATTTTGTTCAGTCCCAGTTTTTTGTTTATGTCGACATGAACTGTCATGGTGAAGATCTTTTGAAAAGTGTTTGCCAGATAACGCATCGGGGATCTGGCAAAGGATCCCCATAGGTTGGGGGGCGGAGGGAGGCATTAAAATCTTGAAAGTCACACAAGGTTTGCAATTTTTGATAACTGATTGCTAAGTTTGTTGCCAAAAAATAACTTCAAAACCGAAGCTGACGATATCTTCCGAATTTGGCTGGAAACTAGGAAATAACAGTTCAAATATGCAGGCCGAAGATTGTAAAATAGTGTTAGCAGGGGTCAGTCCAGGTTTCTTTCCGAGGGTCCTATTTTTGTGAAATTTTACCTAATTTTGTGAATTTATACCTAATTTTGTGAATTTTTTCTGTTTTTGCGAATCTTTCCTTATTTTGTGAACTTCTTCCAATTTTCATTTTTGAGCAAGAAAGCAATCACGAAATAGAACTGAATATTTTTTTAAAAATTAAAAATAAAATGGGTATAGTTAGTTCCCTTAAAAAAATAGTTGGCCAAAACTGAATAATTCCTGTTCACCGAACATCCAGGATAGTCATACCCTAGAACAATATTTAAAAAAAAATTCAATTAAAATTAAAAATATAAAGCTTTAAATCTTTTAAATGATTAAAAAATAGATTTTATAATAAACGTAGGCCATGGTAGTTTTGATTTTAATTTGCAGGTACTAAACACTTATTTACACCCCAAATTCAAACTTTAGTGATTTTTAAATATTACAATGTCTGTCAGTTTCGACTGGAAATACTTTAACGATGTGAAAAATGCAATTTTTAAATCTAGTTAAATTTCATTAAATTTCAACGATTGAAGGGAAATCAAAAGTAAGTTGCAGATAATTACAGATAGGAGAAATTAGCTAACATTATATTTTTAAAAATTAATTTCAACTTGTACCATTAAAGAAAATTACTTGTCAGTGTACACAGAATAGCCCAAAAACACTGACCTGGGATTTTATTCCTATTTTTATGATAAATTAATATTGACTTTAAAATCTTGAAAGTCACACAAGGTTTGCAATTTTTGATAACTGATTGCTAAGTCTGTTGCCAAAAAATAACTTCAAAACCGAAGCTGACGATATCTTCCGAATTTGGCTGGAAACTAGGAAATAACAGTTCAAATATGCAGGCTGAAGATTGTAAAATAGTGTTAGTAATCGATTTTAATATAGATTTCAGTTCCATGGTTTGCGCACACACACACACACACACACACGCAATGCAATAGTAAATGTATTTTTACTGGAAACCACTGGATTCTGGACAAAGTATAAATGGGTGGTAGTTCTACTAGACAAGATTTGTGATTTTGATTTGATTGATTTCGTGTGATACGGCAACGCTACACTAGGGCGATCTACGAGGGGGGGGGGGGCTAGGTAGGAGGACTTTCTAAGGGGTTCTAATGCGTATTCACGTTACATCTGGAGAAAACCTACCAAACTCCAAACCGTTAGATCGACAGCCGCGCGATGGGACCCGAACCCGGGGTCTTCACACTTCGGCCATCTACCATTTTCAGTGGCATAAATTTTCATACAGGAGACATTTTAAAATTGTGTCTAAGAAAATGAAATAAAACAATTTCTACAAAGAATACTCACATGATTCTATCCGATTTTAATTTCATTTCCAGGACATGTGTCGGTTAAAATCTATCACTATAGAGTGGGTACTTCCCGGTTCTAACCTTATACATCACTTGAGATGGGTCCAAGGAATTTCAAAAGTAAATTCTAGTTTAATAAAACAGCCCATTTAACGATGGAAATGGCTCGCTCGAACATTTTCAACATTTATGCAATCGTGTTTGAGTATTTATTCAATCATTTTTGTCAAGTTGATTTTACCATGTACAAAGCGTGCTTTTTTAAAATTCAATTCTTCAAACAGGGGCTGCACTGCCCTTTTTTAAAATTTTGCCAGACAGACGTACAACTGCCGAATTCACTGCAACTTGCAATGCTGGTGGTGGACAGCATGAACAATGCTTACAAAAAAAAAAAAAAAAAAGCCCTCCTCCAGTGCATCACATGGGCAGTCCCATAAGCTCATCCATTTCGGCTGCAGATAGCTGGGAAATTTCATTGTAACAAGCTTTTCCAAGTAGATCTAAGGACCTTGAAAAATATTTTCAATTCTAAGCAGTTTCCAAGGATTCTAAGGAAGTGTACGCACCCTGAAGTTAAATTTTTTGGACAGTTAAAATGTTGCATGAGTTGCACCCAACTGAATGCATACTAAGATGATGGGTGATCCTATAGTCAAAGACCAGAGCTCGAAATGAGCAATGGACTGGTGGCCCCGCATGATGTTTTAGACACTTTTTTTTTTTTGCAAACTTCCTCATTGAGACCCAAATGGCATTGTCTCATTTTACAGATACATGTTCTATTTCATACAGTAGTTACTTACATTTTTAACCCGTAAGCAGATGCGCCTACTTTATAACTTAAGCACTCGCGTGGGGTAAATCCTACCCCATTTTGTCTTCTTTATATTTTTGACTAAAAACATTTGAAAAACAAATTTATGGACTTAAAATGTAAAATACGTCAGTTCTATTACGTTTCGTGGGAAGAAATAGTGTTTTTCATATTTATTTAGAGATTTTCTAGCAGTTCCAATAAATATCATGCTTTCTGAGAAGAAAATTTCATATGATATGTTTTATACCTAAAAACACTAATTACTTTATTAATAGGATATTAATTTCACCTAATAGCCTTTTGTCAATACATACCAGTAGTGTAACATCAATTTATATTTAATTTACATTTAGTTTACGTTAACAACGTAATGAAACTTTGTTAGTCGCGTGGGAGTATTTTATCCCGAAGTCAAATTTTCTTCCCATCCCGATAACGGAGAAACGACAATATTTCACCCACCCCTACTAGACCTTGACCTTGAAAGGTAGAAGATGGGGCAAACTTGTTCCCAAAAAATTTCTCCCATTTTACGAAGAACAAATGTCGCTGGGGTGAGATTTACCCCAGCGCGCCTGCTTACGGGTTAGATCCGGTTCTTGAAATCAATAGAGACTGCTCATGACACTTCTTTTACTTTGCATGATTACTATTTTTTTACATCCTGTATATAAACCAGAGAAGTCATGGAGTCACAGGTCCTTTGTACCAATATTCTAAATTCTATCGTATTCTTTAATCTATCCATGTATAGCGACTCCCAACTTCAAGTAATATCCAGTAGTAAAATATTGAAAAGGATTTAAAAATAATAAGTGCATGTAGTAAAGTATGGACGAGGGAACAAAATCTTCCCGCCTCTGAATACAGGGCTGCCAACATCTTTCAACCTTTATGTGTAGTACAAAGAATAAAAATGTGTAGTTTTCAATGTTTCATGTGTAGTTGCGCGCTTTTGTTATACTAGATGCGCCTTCGGACCATGATATTTTGTATCACCTACACTAAAACACCCTGAAGTTATTGCCCTTAAAAACTAACTAAAAAAAAGTTACATTGAGAAAATAAAAATATGATACTTATTAATTAACAGCACAAATGCTACAAACAGATTCATTTTCTACATTATCAATTGCTAATTGGCCCACATTCAAAATACATCCTACTTTGATTTTTGGTGCAAAAATGCCGTTTTTGACGGCGCCAAAGAAACAAAGTAGCTGTGAGCATTTTCAAACGTGTTTTCCAACTGAATACACTGCTAAAATTTGAATATTTGTTATAAGAATTTAGGGTAAAGAATCTAAACAACACAAATTTAAAAAATATTAACTAACAATTGATTTTTATGTGTGTGTGTGTGAATAGGGGAGGCTCCGCAACCCTCAATCCAGCGTTTCATCTTAACGATAAAAATTATCGAAAAACTAAAAAATAACAACAAAAAGAATTAAAAAATGTTAAGAAAACGTTGTGAAAAAGAATAAAAACGGAATGTAGTGCAGAATTTATTCGCATTTCCAGAAAAACGTCAAATACATTTATCGCTAATTTTGGAGCCAAAAAAAAGTAGGATGTATATTGAAGCTTAGCCCTTTTGGCCCGCAATCTTTTTTTTTTTTTTTCGCCTCAACTGTTACGTTACTGCAGTACTCAACTGCAAACGTTAATTCCGTTATTTTAACATAGCGATAAACCACGGAGTCCTATAAAGTAGCACATGCACGCGGTATACTAAACCAAAATGATAACAGCAACGGATAAATAAACTATACGTCTAAAGAACGCCAAAGCACGCGACTTAGTTCGCAATGATAGTTCAATCCGTTCGCGCGCAATTCATATTTATTTCCCTACAGCACAAAGTAGAGAGGGAACTGAGAAGTTTCAGCGCACGCACGATCAAGGAAAATAGATGATGTGCGCACCCCGTATTTCTGTTGCCCAAGCCCAACGGGAGCCCAACATGGTAGGAACGGTAGCTTTCGTTGACGTCAAGAAAGCCTTCTGAGCAGAGTCATCCCATTGGCCAAGATCCGTTAGCGAACGTTTCCGTGGCTGGGAAGAGAGCCAAGGAGTCGAAAAATCTTACGGCCAGCTAACTTGCGCCAACGTCAAGTCGATTACTTGGCAGGGGTACGCAGATATCTTTCTATCCACGTACAAAAACATAAAATAAGATAGGGATATTGAAATATAAAAAAATACCAAATTTAATAAGATGGTACATTTTTGGCTGTAGATTTCTTTACCTTGAAAAAGATGGAAAAAAGCGTAGTTCTCAACATGCGTTGCGTAGAGCGTAGAAAAAGTAAACAATGCGTAGTTACTACGCCAAATGCGTAGTAGTTGGCAGCCCTGTGAATACATACTGGAGGAAAAAAATAGACATAAACTAAAAGCAGAACTACCTTCTGTCCGTGCTGCACAATTCTGTTGTTGCAAGTTTTGTCGCAGCTGCACCTGTCGTTGCATTCAAAAACAGGGTACCCGGGCTCCAGGACCAGCCTCCTGCGTCTATTGTACGAGAAGTGTCCTTCCGACTCGCTGGGACAGCAGAATTCTTTGTTTTTGAAGCACCCTTGCTGGCAGTTGCAAAACGTGACGGGTTCGTTTGGGAATGGGACATTGGTGGCATTGATGTAGTCGTCGATGAACCTGAAATCCGTCGGTGGGTACTCCAAGTCCACGTTGTTCTCCACGGAGACTAAGTCATTCTCAGTTAAACTCCTGGAATTGATTTCGTCCTCCCACTCTTTCAGACTGATGAGCAGCCGCTTCCTCATGTTTCCGTACTGCATGATGCGAAAAAGCTTGCCCTCGATCGACCTCAGCTTACTGGTGGGGATGGTGAGGATCTGAAGAAATTTCATTATTCCGAAAATAAGTACAGGTATATTATATATAGATCACAGGTTCCCAACGTGGGCCATAACGCCCCCTTGTGGGCGTTTGGGGCTTTCAGGGGGGCAGTAAAAGACCCAGAGAAAATGAGAGGGCGTTGATGTGGCACAGAGGGACGTGGGAAGATTAACCAAATATAGTCTAAAAAAGACTTAAAAATTACGCTGATAATATTTTAATAAAAATAAATTTTAATATAATTAAGTATGCATTTTGATTGTTCTCTGAAACTGTCAATTTATTTATTTAGAAAGCAATAGTTTATTATCTATAACTTCATATTATCAAAACAACTGCCTGTCCTTATAACAGGTTAGCTAAAACTTTTATTCCTCTTTTTTAAATGAAGAAGAAATTGAGTAGCGTTTCAATTCCAACAATATTCTATCTATTAGTAATTTTTTTTATAAATTTAATTCTTGTTTTCACCATGCATTATGTACGCTCTTGTTTCTCTGGAGTGGGAGGGGGTCCAGTATTGAAATATTCACTAGAAAAGGGGGCACACTTTCGAAAAAGGTTGGGAAACTATGATATAGATGCTTAATACAAACTTAAAAGGTTATAAAACTTATAGGAACAAATGTTCCTCTTTTTGCTGCAAAGAAAGAAGAACTGCAAGACGATCTGCAAATTGATCTATAATGCATTAGATCTATAAGAAGAACTGCAAGTTGTTTTTAGCAAAATAATATTATAAAAATTAATATTGGTATAGTTTAAGAGAGGAGAGGGACAAATGATTCCCTCTACTCTCTTTTAAAACACCTCCAACAAAAGTGTTGTGAAACATTATAAAAATTCTTTGTTCATTCAAAATACAGCATTAAAATAAAAGTGAAATGTTAATTCAAAACACATAAATTTTCTTTTGGTGCTATAATTAAATTGAGATGTCAGAAATTTTCTTAAAGTTATTACTCAGATACCCATGGTGGTTCCAGGCTTAAACTTTCAGATATTATCCACAATAAGCAGAGTAATATATATATATATATATATACATATATATATATATTTCAAAAAATTTGATGTAGTTTTTGAAATTTTATAATTTGAATATTTAAAATGATGACCTTAAAATTTAAAGTATCTAGTCGTGTAGCATATCCTATGAAAGGGCAACTTGTGTACTTTCTCTAGGCACTTAAACTAAGTCTCTACTATGATTAGAACTATAGTTAAAAATTAGAGTATTTGATTAATAGCCAGTGGCGAGTAACGTCCATTTTTTTAATGGCCACTTTTTTGAGTTCATCGCCACACACCAGCCAAAATTTTTTTTGTTTAAAATTTAAATCATTTATTTTATTATCATTAAAATCAATTTATCGTATTACATTTATTATAAGTAAAAATTAAATTGTATTAAAAAGTATTAATTTATAAAAATAAACAACTTTTTATTATGAATTTGAGTCTTCAGTCTGAAAGAATCATTAAAAGAAATTAATGTCTCTTTGAAAATGTGCAGAATAATACATATCTAAATTATGTTTGTTTAATAAAATGCTATGAATAGATTTAGATTACATTTTTACTTTATTTTATACTAGCTGCGTGCCCGTTCTTCGCACGGTAGGAAACTAAAATTTTCCTTACATGTGTAATTCGAAATTATTCGTGATGTGGAATTAAAAAAAAAAAGAGCAAAATTATTTGACTCTTAATGTAAAGTTTGTGTCATGAGTACTAACCTGATCATTGCAGTATAATGACTCAAAAAAATACGTCAGTGTCATTCACTATCAAAAAAGTGGAAAGCTTAATGGTTTGCAGAGAACTCCTGGCTTTCAAAATGTCTTATTTCTACATAATACTGTTTTTTAGGCTCAAGTTGTAGCATTAAATACCTAAGACACTACATGAAATGGAGCACCATTTATTTCTTTCCGAACATGTACCATATAAGGAACGTATTGTAATCATGAAAGAATTCGACTTCGAGATTTTGGTGTATTTACACGTTTTGAGGTCTTCTGAATTCATTCATGCTATTTTCAAGAGATGTTTTTAAAATAGCTGTGCACCCGCTCTTCATACGGGAAGAAGGGAATATTTTACTACCAAAATCATATCTGCATGTGACAAAACAGAATTTCATTTTTAAAAAAGTTCAAGTAATCTCCTCTGTTGAAATGACTGCGGGATATATTAAAGCAAATTAGAATTACTTTTCATTTAGTTGGTTGTAAGACAACCGTTGAAAAAGGATAAACACTTTTAATTTCATGAAATATTTATTAACGTGGTACATTGCGATTTATTCATATTATCTTTACAAATCTAATAATACTACCTATTACGTACATTAATACTATCTATACTCGCTTCTCCCTCTTCAAGGCTCCCTTAAAAGAAACAGCTTAGATTATTTGGCCTCAATGGGATCTTGTGATTCTGTGGCGATTCTTTGCAATTTACGCATTAGCATAAATAATAATCATTTCACATAATGGTTGCCATTAAGGAAACTCTCCATATATATTTAATTTATACATAGTTTTATAAGATTGGCGTATTTAGCGCCGCAAACCATTTCATCTTACTGTGGGGAGAAAATATCCAAGGGGTGCCATTTTAAATATCCATGTATCTAATATAGCGATATCTTTTATGTCCTCCATAGTCCTGTCTCCTGAAAAACATCAAACTGTGTAATCTCGAGGAGCTACTTATTCCCATTTTAATTGTGACAGGGCGTTAGAGTTGCAGAGTTTACAAATTTCACGCATTTTTTTTAATTTATGACGTCACTGTTTGACTGCCGTAAAGGATACCCCGGTAGATTGAGGGAGTTAATTTCGATATTTCGCATAATTGTTTTCAAACGGTATCATTAAAACTTTGCGTTGGACCTTTATGGAGGAACGTAATTCAACGTTAAAATAAAACTATACTCGCAACCTGCATGCGTATGTTAGGCAACGCCTACGCTAAATTAAATGCCAAAAATAAAAATAGTAAATAGAAAAATTTTAATATATCGCGCTTTGTAACTTTTAAAATGAACATTTTCAGCGCCGTGAAAACATTTCAATTTTTAAATAAGCACCGGATTAAAATACCACTTCTAATAATAATAATCGCGAATTTCTTAGTTTATTTCTACAGTAAATTTTAATCAAAATATCGTCTCCCTGTGTTGAAAACAGAGCTGGAATAAATGAGTTAAAATTATGGCGTAATTTTTACGTATCTTAAAGCATTTGACGTCATAGATCCTCACTTGCGAATTGAAATTCTTATATCCCATTTAAAAACTCGATTGGTTGAAAAACCCCTTTTTTCTAATCCTTTCTGTGGCAACAACCGAACATAAATTCTCGTGCCGTGATCGCAATGTAATGAATGGCGTAAGATCGCGTTGATGCTATTAAATTCTAAACATTAGGCTGCATTAAAATTCGTAAAAAATCATCTAATTTACATAATTTTTTCATTTTTATTTTAAAAGAGGGAGAAAAGAATGTTTCACGATTTGTCAAGATATCTAAAAGTTATGACGGATAGAATTCAAGATGCGACAGTTTTAAAATTATTTTACGAAAAAAAATCGCGAAGCAGATGTTTAGTAAAAAAATTCCTAAAAATCGGTAAATCATGTTACGTATTCAGAACAAACTGTTTTTAAAAGAAAATTTTCTCCTCTATCCGATGATACAAATGCCGTTTTGCTGCGAGCGTAATTTCTGCCGTCATTACGAATTAGGTGAGAAAAAATGCCAAAAATCGCATAAAACATAAAATAAAAAAAAATCTAGGTCGAATTTTGAAAAAATCGCTTCGAGGTGCACAACTACATATTTACATCTTCCCGAGTACCAAATTTGGTGTTTCTAGGTGTAGCCGTTTGTCCGTAACGCTGCAGACAGACACACCCACCCACCCACACACACACACACAGACACCTTCTTTTATAATAAGTAGAGATTGCTGAAAAAGATATGGCAGTGGGAGAATGGCGACTGAAGTGGCGACCACTAAATTTTACCTATAATTAGAACAGAAGTTGGAGCTAATATTGTAGTGCATTCCTAAAATTGGATGAATTTCACTCATTCGAAAGTTAAACATTTCAAAAACTAATAGAGATAAGTACTTCTAAAAAATTCCACATTTATTCATTTCTGTTTAGATGTACCCAATTTCATTGGATTCTGAGGTGGACGGGTTGAAAATCCCAATTTTTTGGTTGATTGGATATGCAGGGATGTGCCAGCTGAAATTAAATTTTGGAGCAATTTTGGGAGCAAGAAAAACAGATTAGTGGAGCAGATTGGAGCAAGAAAAAGTCACTTTTGGAGCACAAGAATGTCCATTTTGAAATACAAAATTTATTTTTGGAGGGAAAGGGAAAAGTCAATAAAGAATGCTAAACTAAAAAATGAAAATTAAGGAAGTTCTTAAAAACTCTAAGCTTAGCCTTTATTCACGAGTATTGAGCCTCAATTCCACAAAACATTTTAACATGACCCAGTAGGATGTTGACATTTCAATTTTTATACATACTGATTTCAAAAGAAATCATCCCTCGCTCAAGAAGCTGACATCAGAAATTTATCTATTATTGCTGGTATTCGCAAAAATCAAAGAAAGTCTCAAAAATATCTGGGTACAAATGGGTTACCAACCATCAGTGGCTTATAAAAATTTGGTAACAAAAAATTAGCAATTTATATAAACTTAAATTTAAAAAAGGGGTCCATTTTTACTCTTAAGGCATTTTAGGTTTAAACAAAGAGATGCCAAAGAAAAAATATTCATCTTTAAGATTAATAGGGAAAGATCGTAATTAGAATGCTTAGAATGTGTGATGATTTTTGTAAAGATTTGGGAGATTTACAAACGTTTTCAACGCATATGGGAAAATTAAAAATGTAGCAGTTTTACTGAATTGGGAGCAAAAATATCCAAAACCGATCTTTTTGTAGCAGATGGGCACATCAGGATTGATTCGGCACAATTTGGAGCAGCTGGCACATCCCTGTACTATGGTATGTGATTAATCTGGTAACTATACATAAATATACATTCAATAAAATATACAATAAAATACATACAATACATACAATAAAATTCATTTTATATTATTTGTGTAGGTACTTAAAAACATACAACAGTATCATTACAGTTATCTGTAAAACTAAAAATCTTGGTCATGAAGAAATACTTTTTACAAAGTCAAACATTAACAGTAGCACTTATATTTTACGATATTAATAATTTAATAAATATGCTATGCTAAATGTAATTAATATGGTAACTATGTTAATCATATGCTTTGGGTTTTACAGCCTCTGGGCAAACATATGTAGCAGCTTTTCAAAATTATGTTTGTAATGGAGCATCTGAAAAGATACCTCCTACCCCCACCCTATAAAGAAGGTAAAAAACGAAGTAGAGTCAAAAAAGTAGAAAAGTCTGCATTTCTGTGACATTATTAAATACATTAAATTATGTTTCATTCAGCTTAAAATTCAATGACTTAGGATAGTTTATAATATAAAATTAGCATGTTAAAGAATAATTAAGCAATATTATTCGTAAATGCATTAAAAAATACATGTACAAAAAATATTTTTTTCTCTATTTGTTCTGAAATTATACAGCCGAATCGGTAGCAATATTCGGACACAACTATTCGGCTGAATATCTGTTCAGTATTTGCCTGACCAAATATTTGGCCAACTTAATATTTGGTCTACCGAATATTCGGCAAAACAGCCGAATAGGCCAAATACCGAACAGTGGCTGAATATTCATTACATCCCTAATTCTGAGGTGGGCGGGTCGAAAATCCCAATTTTTGGTTGATTGGATATGGAATGACCGACAAATTAAGGGGTTAGGGGTAGTCAGAATTTTCAAAAAATTTTTTTTTTTTTTTTTTTTTTTTTTGCATTTTCTTAAAGTATAGTATCTTAAAAATATTCTCTGAAAGTTTGAAGTGAATCCGACAAATATCTTTCGAGTTATTTAGCGAAGAATAAAAGGCTCTCGAGCGGTCTAATATTTCCGAGAACAATTAGCTAGCGGCATAATTCTCCCTTACCTCCTGAAGTTTTAAAAGCAATCAAGCCTATTTATGAAGATCTTAGTCATGAAAATTTACTTTCAAGATGTGTAGGTGGATTTAATCAAAATAATAATGAGAGCTTCAACCAACTAGTGTGGAAAATATACCCAAAAACTATCAATACTAGTTTTACCATTGTTCAAATTGCTGCATACGTAGCTATGAGTCTATTTAATGAAGGGACAAAGTCATTATTAGTAATAATGAACACACTGTGACTTAGTTGTGGGCCTAATTCGCATCGGTATACTGAAAAAACCGATAGTGCACGTGTAAAAGTAGCTGATCAGCGCGCTAACGACAACACTCGCGAAGGTAGAATGCGACGTAGACAACAACAAATTGATGTTTTAGAAAGTTCTACAACGGCTGAAGAACTCTTATATGGTCCAGGAATAGATGACTCAGTGTAAGTATTGAAATTATTCGTATTACTGTACATCAATCGACTGTAAAACTTTAAATGCGTTTTTCTCAAAACTATGTTTTTTGAACTGGTGACCACTGTAACTCAAAAACCGCTCGATAGATTTGAATGAAACTTATACAGCTTTTAGAAAACATAAAAAGCTAGTGCCTGATCGAAGGATTTTTGTTTTTTTTTAAACTTCGATTTTTTATAAACAATTAATTGTTGGTTTTTTCCCGAAAATCTGCAAAAAAAATTTCCAGAGACCGCCATTTTGTTAATTTTGAAAAAAACAAAAAAAGCTTCGATCAGGCACAAGATTATCTATCCATAAAAATAATCTTTTTTGTTTCATTGATTTTAGATGAATCTCCAAGGAGCTGTAATGGTCACCGCAAGGACCCATTATTAAAACCTGTTCAACTTAGACCACCATAACTTGTAAAATAATTATTATTTTTTTTTTTTAAATTTAAGTGAAGTAATGTTAAAGTATGATGAAATGATACTATACTTTTACTTATGTGAAATAAACTTAATTACTAGTAAAAAAAAAAATTAATAAAAAATGTCATTTTTTCACGCCTCTGACTACCCCTAACCCCTTAAAATTCAATGAAAAGGGGATAACAACAAAATATTGCATATAATAATACCTCCTTTGCCTTCGACTTGAGCATCGTCAACGGCAACTTCAGAGACTGGACATGCTTCTCGGAGGTACCGAAGCAGACGGCGCACAGCTTGGTGAGGGTGAGCACGTCGCAGGGCTTCCGGGTGAGGAGGTCCTGCACAAAGTAGTTCAGGGTGGTGTGGGTGACGACCTTCTTGGAACTCTGCATGGCGTAGTAGAACTCGATCATGCTGGAGCAGTTGGGGACCAGGTGCTCGTAAGGTTCCCATGTGCTGGATGATACCGGATAGTTCTTCCACTTTATCAAAAAATGGAGGTCACCCTAAATGGAAGGTATTTTAAACTTTGAGTGTTAACTCTTCGTAAATAAAAAAGGGAACAGTTTTTATAATACAGAAAAAAAAAAAATACGGATTGAGCATTTTATGACAGAGCAAATGAATCCGAGACAGGGAGAAAAAATATTTTCAAACTTCAAATCAGGGTTCATTGATTTAAATCAGCTTGATTAAAATCACGATTTAAATCAAGGGATTTAAAAAAAAAAATAAATCAGTGATTAAAATCATTTTTCAAAAATGGATTTTGTATTGATAGAATATATTCTAAATAAAAATCTTCAACACTCAAATGAAATTAATTTCTTGTAATAGCATTAGATGGCACTGCAGTGGTTTAGGGAATCCTTCAAGGTAAGGGGGGGGGGAGAAGTGACCTTTGAGTGTGACAGTGTGAGAACAAAAGAAATTTGATCAGGAAAATTGGCATTACTAGAATTATTTCAGATTTTAGAACACACTTGTTAAGGATTCTGTGCTCAGAGAGCTATTGCTAAAGTACAAGGATAATGGCAGGAAGGAAGAAAGATAATATTTGGATGTACTTTAATGAAGAGCACACAGTTTCTGGAAAAGGTGTTAAAGCCAAATGCAAGAACTGTGGAAAAGTTATGATGGGATTATTAGTAGCCAGAATGAAAGCACATGTAGATAAATGTTTCTCCTCTGACAGAAATGATATTAATAGTGATCAACCTTAAGAAACAATTGAGAACAATTTAACTTATGCAAAATCTGAGGCAGCCAAACCTATGAAAAGAAAAATCAGTGAGATAGAAAATGATGTTGGTGTTCTTAAGAACAGCATGAATGATTATGTCATAAAGACCACTAAAACTCAAAAGCAAATATTAGATGAGGAAGTGGCAAGACATATTTATGCCACCCATTCTGCTTTTCATCAGGTTAATCATCCCCAGTTTTAAAAGATGATTTCTGCTTTAAGGCCAGGGTATACTGCTCCAAATAAAGTAGAAGGAGGTGGAGCATTACTCGATAATATATAGGATCAAGAGAAAGAAATTTTTTCATATTAAAATTTGTTTATCTAAGCACTTATTATAATAATAGCTAAAATAACATAAAATATATTTTATATTGTTTAAAATGCCATACTACTTTTATAATATGCAAAATAAATTCATATTAGGAATTTTTAAAACATCTTTAAAAAAATCAGATTTAAATAAAAAAAAATCTGATTTAAATCAAATAAATCCGATTTTTTTTTTTAAATAAAAAAAATCACAAACCCTGCTTCAAATACAGGATGACTTATAACTTGGAGGGGAGGCCCAACAGGGCACTGTACCATCCCCAAGCAATATGGAAAGTCCTGAGAAGACTAGAGATGTAACGAATAGTGATTTGGCCGTATGGTCAAAAACCGTGTATTCAGCCAATAGATTGGTCGAATACTAAATATTCGGCAGCCAAATATAACATTTTTTAAAATTTCATTTTAACTGTCAATAAAATATTGCCTTTCAATTTTGTAATTAAATATTAAATAAAGATTAATTAAAATTCATTTTATATCATTTGT
This sequence comes from Cheiracanthium punctorium, assembly GCA_038373885.1. Classification (NCBI taxonomy): domain Eukaryota; kingdom Metazoa; phylum Arthropoda; class Arachnida; order Araneae; family Cheiracanthiidae; genus Cheiracanthium; species Cheiracanthium punctorium. The sequence goes on along the minus strand of JAWZYV010006648.1, from coordinate 41,004 downwards.
AGATACTTTAAAAACAAACAACAGTATATTATCTGTAAAACTAAAAAAAAAAATAACCCTTAAATAATAAATTAAAATTCCCATCTCTAGAAGCTTGTTTTAATGAGTGAATGACCCCCTGAAAGACCAAATTATCGCTTATTTCCTAAAGCAGTACAGATCATTTTAGGCAACATTTTAATTTCACATATTTGAACGGGTTTAACTGCTTTTCCCAACAATGGGATCTTTACTTATCTTTTATCAGCTCACAGTTTGTCCCCCAAAGTAAATATTTTTTCGCCGGGGGGAAAACGGATGCCAACGCATTAGGTAAACCGTTGTAAGTCCTCATTTTCAAAATTAATTTTCTCGCTAACTATTCCACGTAGAGACACGGGATTTGTTTTATTCATTTTCTTAGGCAAAGAGCAACCTTCTTCTCAACTATAAAGGGTAGGAAAAGAGGGACCGTATAAAAATTAAATTTCATATTTTAATAGGTACACAACCCCCAATAAAAAAAAAAAAGAATGCCATATCTGAAAGCTACTCTTAATTGGAAGAACTTTTCTAATTAGAAGTATATTCCGATCACTTACAATTTAAAAAATAATCGCCTTAACATCTATTTTGAATCACCCAGTATATATAAAAAAACCTTCCAATAGATATTTTCTTTTTACTTCCTCCACAAGACAAACCTAATGTAATAAAAAGCAATAACAGGTTCTAGTTCTAGAAGCCCTAAACTTTCCAGTGATTTATCAGGGTGTCTACCACATAAAGTAAGCTTGATTTCTTGACGACCCTTTCTTGAGCATAACAAATACGAAACACTAATATCAAAAATACATTCGTGCCAGGGATGCAGAATATGTACGATCCGGCAATCTAGGATAGGGGGAAATTTTGCAGAAAATATACAACTGATTTCGATTTTAACAATGAACTACAAAATTCTTCGAGTTATTCTTTCCCATTCCTATTTTTAAAGCGATTTTTTTTCACCAATCAGCAGTTTGCTTTCTCTTAACTTGGACCCATTGCTATTTAGTAAACATGTATGTAGTTTGTACATTGCAAATATTTTTACACTTATGGTAATACAGAACTTATGCAAGTCTATAAACATATCATAAAATTTGGGGGAAAATTGCATATGGATTGAGGGAAATGTTGAGAGTGAAAACAGTTTCTGCACCCCCTGCATCATACTGATAGAATGAAGAAAATTTATGCTTTTAAATTTAACACTATTAATATACAGGGTGATCAGGGAATAACCCCCGATTTCAAAATTAAATATCTCTACAACAAAGATCGATAGAATTATGTGGTAAACTATACGTTTATTAGCAAAAGTGTAAAAATGGTGCACAAAAGTTTAGGAAATTTAGTTACGAAAATTGTCAACTAAGAATTTGAATGAAATGGGAAAAGGGAGTTGAGTCGCTAATCGTGACCTAGTGCTTCATTTCTTGACTTTCGTGACCTTTTTTCCAATTCTTGACTTTTCCGTGACTTTCGTGACCGGACTATATTCCGTATACGGTGCTTTGTTTACATGTCAATGGTTTGTTTACAAATCATTGGCGAACAATGTGACGCGAGAGTGAGCGATGCACCGCCAACTGCCGGTGGTCGTTGTGACTGGCAACCATAAAGAATATGTGTTTCGTCAGGTTTGGGAATTTGAAATTGTTTGCGTTATTGATGGAAGGGAATGAAATGTGTTATGTTAATATAAGAAAAGAATTTGTGGGTGTTTGTTAGAAATATAGTACGTTATAAGCCGGTGGGTGTTGGGGACGTTTCTGAGCGGTTATTTACCAAAAAAATAGAGGTAAGTGTTCTTTTTTAACGAATCTTTCGATGTTTAAGGTTTTTAATGTGAATTTTAAATTGATATTTGAAGTGTTTATGTTTTCGTAAGTGCTATTTACGTGCTATTCTAATCATACTGACTTTATAAGAGGTGTACAACTAGGTTGTTTAATCCACCGATGTTTTTTTGAGTTGAAAACGGGCCAGTGTTTGCCCAGTTTACATTAGCTGTACAACTAGATTGCTTAGTTCACTGTTGTTGTTTTTTTTTTAGTTAAAAACGGTCCACTGGTTGCGTAGTTTACATGCTGTACAACTAGGTTGCTGAATCCACTGAGGTTTTTTTAGTAAAAAACGGTCCACTGGTTGCCTAGTTTACATAGCTGTACAACTAGGTTGCTGAATCCACTGAGGTTTTTTTAAGTAAAAAACGGTCCACTGGTTGCATAGTTTACATAGCTGTACAACTAGGTTGCTGAATCCACTGAGGTTTTTTTAGTTAAAAACGGTCCACTGGTTGCATAGTTTACATAGCTGCACAGCTAGGTTGCTGAATCCACTGAGTTTTTTTAGTTAAAAACGGGCCACTGGTTGCCTAGTTTAGATAGCTGTACAGCTAGGTTGCTGAATCCACTGAGGTTTTTTTTAGTTAAAAACGGACCACTGATTGCCTAGTTTAGATAGCTGTACAACTAGGTTGCTGAATCCACTGAGGTTTCTTTAGTTAAAAACGGTCCACTGGTTGCTCATTTTTAGTGGAATATATGTGCAATTTTAATGTGCTGATAGTGGAAAATGGTTGGCGACAGTCGCTGGAGCTTGGCGCCATGTTTACATGGGGTGGGCACCGGCTTGTATGATTTTACCTCGTGACCTTTGCATGATGGTAGACACCCTGCTTATAACACTTAAGGATTTGTTTAAAATGATTTTCTTCCCTCATGCTAGGTGAGAACTCACCCTAAATAAAAACACCTAACAAACGAGTCATAACAAAACTTACATCAATCTCTTTGTGTTCATAGATTAAATCCACTTCATAATCCCTCTCTGCATCTGGAAAAGAAAAAATGTCTGTACATTACACAATTTTAAACAAAATTGGACATCGCATTTACATCTTTTTAGATCTATAAACAGAAGCAAAATGACTACAGTGATAACTTTTTCAGAACCATAAATTAGGACATTTCTAAACCACAGAGTCGGGAGGGGTAAAAATCAATTCCAAAAACCCCCCAACCCAACCCCACAAGATTTTTTTTTTCTACACATAATTTGATTTTTTACTTTTATGAGAAAAATGAGTTGAAAAAAACATAGCGAACATACAAATAAAATAGGGATATTATATAAACTTAGGTTTTAAATAATTTTACTGTTAATTTTTGGATAACTTTCCAAAATAGTTTGCTTTCTAACAATAAATAAAGAATCACCATCCATTGACTATAGGTATATATTAATACATATTATAAAACAATCCTTTTCATTAGAGATGTAATGAATAGTGATTTGGTCGAATAGCCGAATACCGAATATCTGGCCAATAGCTCAGGCCGAATACCGAATATTCGGCACTAGTTTAGGCCAAATACCAAATATTCGGCGGCCAAATATTAAATTTTTTAAAATTTCATTTTATTTGTAAATAAAATGTCGCTTTTCAAATTTGTAATGAAAGACTAATAGTGTTGACTCTAGATTAATTTGGCAGGGCGCAGCGCCCGGCGGCCTTTTTGTTATCTTTTTAGCGCCCGGCGGCCTTTTTGTTATCTTTTTAGTGCCCGGCGGCCCTTTTGTCGTCTTTTTAGCGCCGGGCGGCCCTATTTCTCTTCTTTATGCGCCCTCCTGCTTTTACATTTTTATTATTATTAGTAAACAACCAGCACTTTTTATTTCCTACATACCATTTGCGGCCCATCACGATAATACGTTAATTAAAATGGTTACGATTGAGTACAATAATCCCATCATAAAAATAAGTTCGATTGAAAACGGCCCTTTCACAAAAACCGTCTATGAAATCCGATCTTTCCCCACAAATGTAATTTATTAAAATGCTTTTTTCAAATATTCTACTCTTTCAGATCGAAATACTCCTACTATCCTTTTCTTTGTTTTCTTTTGCGCGAGCCGAACAGCCGAGTAACCCGAAAAGGCCCCACTTGTATGTTTTGTTTTTGCTGACTCAAGCGAGAAGCCCGATCGGCTTTTCACTTAGGAGTTGGGGGAAGAAAATACGGTTGGGAAATTCAAAATTTTCTCAAGTTATCTAAAAATTTCTGATTCCATCTGTCAATCCTCAAATATCGGTGGCTACGTTTGATAAATATGTAGTTGCGAATTATCAAACAATCATTATACCAGAGTTCGTCGTGAGCTGTATATAATTATTGCTCTTCTTGATGTCTTTAATAGTTTCGCAACACTAGCAAGTCCCCCCCGCCCTAAACGATTTGCTCTTTTTAATCGGCTTTCTTAGTACATATTATTCGTAATGTATAACAGTTATTTACTAATCATATATAATTACAGATGATACAGAAAGAATGCCTTAGCAAAACCACGTATTGCGATTCGAAAATTCGCGGGATTTGCTTGTTTGTTATGGCAAGCTTAGACAAGGGATATCTTCTAAGGGGGGGGGTGCCTTCGTTGAGTGACTTTTTAAGGAGTTCTAATGTGTATTGACGCGTACATCTTGATGAAACCGACCAAAACTCCAGACCGACAGTCGCGTGGGCGGGGCCCGCCGAACGTGGGAACTTCAACACTTCAGCCATGTATCATGTTCAGTGGCTTTATCTACTCAAATCCATCTGAAAATCGAGGGATTTGCGACGTTTTGGGAATACAGCAATTGAAACACATTATGCTTTTGCCAAAATCAGAGCATAATAATGATCTTTTTCTTTAGCAATGTAGTGCTAGGGTTATTGGCGCCCGGTGCGGTCTTTCAGTTTGCCGCCCCATTCTTTCTAAGTTTCAGCATTCTGCCCCCATTTCGGTCCTTTAGTTTTCCACTTTATTATTTCTAAGTGTCCTGCCGGCCACCATGTTTGTTTTTTTGCCGCCGGGGCGGACCCCCCCCCCCCACACTTATTACGCCACAGTTTTAATTACATAAAAGTGGAGTAAATGCAGAATTTAGTAAATCAGACTATTGACAAGATTTGGTAATCTAAATATTCATATTATACACCTTCCGATTTTAAAATTCTCAACATTTTAATGAATGAAGAAAGGAAAAAAAAAAATAATAAAAGCAAAAGAAAGCTAGTTCTGGAAAAGGATGTCTTCAGAAAACAAATTGTGTCATAAGTTAACAGCTAGGTTATTCATAAAACAAACTGTCATCAATTTAAGCTTATTTTCAGTTGAAAAAAAAAAAAAAAAAAAAAAAAGAATTCTGGAAGGTTTATTAATAGATAATTTGCTTAAGTACTTTTGGCACCAGGATGTTGATTATTTTAATTATATTAAGCTGAATGAAGAAATTAAAAACATTTGATAGTTAAAATAAATATTGATTAGTACTATTTTTATTTTAAAAAGATTACAGCAAGGTTTAAGAAAGAAAATTTAGTGTTTTTAAAGAGAGCTTTTTAAGTATGTTACAAGAAATTAAAAATAAAGCTTTATGAAAAATAAATTATTGAAAATATTTTAACTTTATTTCATAACATACCTTTGGAAAATTCTGGTGAGTTTAAAAAAAAATATTAATTTTATACCTGCTAAAAAACTTACATGTAGTAATTATTTTTATTTATTTTAAAGAAATAGTACTTTTAAAAAACTTATATTCACTTTTTCATGAATGAGCAGGCATTAAATTAGAAGTGAAAGAGGAATAACAAATATCTTTCAGTGATTTGATTTGATATGGTGTTGTACATTCGCAACCATAGGATGTATTACAAACATTTCGCTATGACCATTGTCATTTTTTCCCAGGCAATCTTCTGAGTGTTCTGAATTAAATTTTCCCCCAATTTCTGTAGTTATCAATTGATGGGTGGTGATAGAGAAAACCCTGTCTTTACAAACGAACATTAGCATTTTATATATATATTAAGATTTTTGGATAACTTTCCAAAATAGTTTGCTTTCTAACAATAACTAAAGAATCACCATCCATTGACTATAGGTATATATTAATACATATTATAAAACAATCCTTTTCATTAGAGATTTAACGAATAGTGATTTGGTCGAATAGCCAAATATTTGGCCAATAGCTCAGGCCGAATACCGAATATTCGGCACTAGTTTAGGCCAAATACCAAATATTCGGCGGCCGAATATTAAATTTTTTAAAATTTCATTTTATTTGTAAATAAAATGTCGCTTTTCAAATTTGTAATGAAAGACTAAATAAAGACTAATTAAAATTCCTTTTATATTATTTGTAGGTACTTAGAAACACACAACAGTGTATTATCTGTAAAACTAAAAAACTTGGTCATGAAAAAATATCTTTTACAAAGTGAAACACTAATAACAGCATAGTCATGTTTTGAGATATTCATAATTTAATGAATATGCGATGGTAAATGTGATTCATCTGGTAACTAAACATCATGCGATGGGTTTTACAGCGTTCGGGGAAAACATATGTAGCAGAGTTTCAAAATTATGATTGAAATTGAGGATTTGAAAAGATTCCTTCTACCCCAACCCCATAAAGAAGGTGGAAAGCCAAGTCAAATAGTGCCACCAAATAGAAAAGTCTGCATTTCTGTAATATTATTAAATACATTAGATTATGTTTCATTCAGCTTAAAATTCAATTACTTAGGATATTTTATAATATGAAATTAACATATTGAAGTATAACTAAGCAATATTATTTGCAAATGCATTTAAAAATATTTTGTTCTCTTTGTTCCGAAATTATTCAGCTGAAAATGTAGTAATGTTTGGCCACAACTATTCGGCCGAAAATCTGTTCAGTATTCGGCTTACCAAATATTCGGCAAAACAGCCGAATAGGCCGAATACCGAATAGTGGCCGAATATTTGTTACATCTCTACTTTTCATCAATTTAAAAAAAAAAAAAAACTGGTGTTCAATACAAATAACAAAAAACTTTGTAAATAGCACAATCCTTTTCATGTGAATTTATTCTCAATTTGTTTTACATTTATTTATTTTTCATAAAGCAGGACTTTAGCAGGGACTATATTCCGTATCCGGAGCTGTTTACATGAGTTTTCATTGGGTGATCGTTCTGGCTCCGTCATGGGCGATGCACAGCGGGAGTGAAGTACCCTGCCGGTGTACTTTTGACTTTCAACCATAAAGAAATGTGCAACGTCTCTGCAGTTTGGGAATTTGAAATTGTTTCATGTTATGGATGGAAGGGAATGAAATATGTTATGTTATTGTATGAAAAGAATGTGTGTGTGTGTGTTTGTTAGAAATAGGGTGTGAATATAAAGCTAAATAAAAGAAAGCATGTTGGTTTTACGTTATCAGCCGGTGTGTGTGTTTGTTAGAAATGTAGTGTCAATATAAAACTAAATAAAAGAAAGCATGCTGGTTTTACGTTATAAGCCGGTGGGTATTAGGGACATTTCTGAGCGCTTAATTAAAAAAAATAAAGGTAAGTGCTTTTTTTTTAACGAATCTTTGCAATGTTTAAGGTTTTTAATGTGAATTTTAAATTGATATTGGATGTTTTTATGTTGTCGTAAGTGCTATTTATGTGCTATTCTAATCATACTGACTTTATATGAGGTGTACAACTAGGTTGCTTAATCCACTGTAGTTTTTTGAGTTAAAAACGGTCCATTGTTTGCACATTTTAAATTGCCTATTACTGAATTTGCAGATGTTTTTTGGTTAAACATGGACGGTGTATTTTGTTTTAATGTTTTTGTTAGTAGAATATATGGGCAATTTTAATATGTTAAAATACTTTGCTGATCATGCAAGATGGTTGGCGGCAGTCACTCAGGCTTGGCAACTGCCAGGCTCCAGCAACTGTCGCCGTGTTTACATGGGGTGTGCAACGTCTTGTATGATTTTACCTTTGGCAGAACAGAAATGGAAAAGTGGGACATTCTAGGGTTCTGTGGGAACAGAGGACCTATAGGTAAGAATCGGGCCACAGGTAAAGTCCCGCCAAAAGCAGGACGTCTGGTCATTTTAACCCTCTCGTCACCAAATTATGAAAAATCAGAGAAAAAAAAAATCTGTCTAGCATTGAATGCATCTGAAATACTATTAGAAATCATGCAAAAATATTTTTTTTCTAATGTCGATTCATAATATATTTTTCTAATATTTATTTCTGCATTTTCGAAGCATTTTGTTACGCTAAAATGAATTTAAAAGGGTGCACCTATTAGGTAAAGGTTGAGGAATAAAAAAAAACTATACACTTACCTTAAAAAGAAAAAAAAAAACAGTCAAAAAGCAGCGCAAATATTTTCTTAATTTTTCTCCCAAAACAATGAAGCGAAAACTGTAAAAAAATGATCTAAATGGACTATTACTGCAATCTAGGCACGATTTATGCATCTAGTCAATGCCTCCTATACTTTCTACATGAATGAATGATATTGATATCAGTGAAAGAAAAAAATACTCAATTCAACTGTTTTCTCTCCAAATATTGCTATTTGAAGTAGGAGCCTCCTATGAGGTTCAGGGTGATGAGAGGGTTAAAAATGACTACTTACATATTATACCATCAACCATTTTACCAACATAAAAATTTTCCTCCTTAATCTAGTATTTGTTTTTTAAAAAATTTAAAAAAAAAATTGAGGGACATAATTTACTGTTAAAACTTCCTTTGAATTAAGTTTGCCATTCATAACTATGCACAACCATTTATCCATTATGCCAGTGACAGACAGAAACACAGTAGAAACATCTTATGTAACAAGAACAAATAATGGTGCTAAAATAAAAACATGGATTTATGATTCATTTTTCTTAATGCATTGGAAGAGAAATAAAGATCCGTCTTTCACGTCAATCTGTTATCACCACCGTTTTTTAAAACTCTCAATTTTGTGCATGTGCAACGCCAGTTATCGCTACACTCAACTTCTGACAACAGTTTTTTTGGAACAGCTTAGTAATATGGGTCCTTTCAATGATTTTTTGAGATTGCAACAAAATCTTGTTGCCTACTTAAGCAGGGTTTAAAAAAACCCGGGTTTAAAAAAAAAAAAAAAAAAAACGGGTGGTTTTTATTGGGTATTTTTGGGTTCTTTGGGGTTTTATTAAGATTTTTTTTATAGTATAATACTTCTTGGATTTAAATTTTATGGTTTTATTTCAAAATAGAATAGTTTTAGTGTAAGAGAAAACTTTCATTACAAAATAATAATTAATTAATTAAAATGTAAAAATAACTTCAACTTCAATGCAGTACCATCTTTTTCTGCTGATGTTTATAAAGGGCTCCTAATTTGTTTTATGACCATAGATAAAAGTATATTATTATTGTTCACACAGAAAAATATGTTGTTTTTGATTGGCTGTTTTCTATTACTTTCAAATTTAACTTTTTAATTTTTTTTTACCTTTATGTTTTTTAAGTCATAGCTATATTTTCTAGTTAGACTGTAAGTCAGTAAAGCCTTTGCAGGCCAACTTACTGCAGAACTACTATTTATTGAATAATTTTCTTTATAGTTATTCATTTTTGCTTTGAATATATTTTGAATACATTTTTGCTTTGAATATTTTTACTTAAAAAAATCTAGAATTAATATGTCTGATATTAAATCCCACATAAACAATGTGTAATGCCACATAACAGTGTAATGAATCGATTATATTTCTCAGTACTAAAGTGATGCAGCAACTCATAGAATACAGGATGGTTTCCGGAACCTGAATTCATTCTTGAGATGCATGCTTGTTAGCTGTAAGAGAGAGACATGTCCCATTTTTCTCTTATCTGGGAAAGGATTTTTTTTTTTTTTTTTTTTGGTCACTATACTGATAATTACATATTTTATTCGTATTTAAAAGCTTATTCAGTAAAGAGATAAATTACTAAGTTATCCCTGCCTGCATTCTACACCTGTTCATTTCAAAACAAAGATTGCAGATAGAATGGGCTCAAGGTATTATTTTTAAAAAGGTTATTATTCTTTAAATTGAAGTTGGAAAAATAATTATAAAAAAATTAAACTGGCATATTTATATTTATCTAATATAATGCACAAGTTATGTAGGTAATATTATATGTATTTAATGTCAAATAACAAATTATTTAAATGAAAGAAAGGAAAAATTTTGATAATTTTTAATAAAACCCCCAAAAAACCACTTCTGCATGGGTTTTATTGGGTTTTTTGGGGTTTGTGGGCGAGTCCGAAACCCTGTACTTAAGGGTGTATGTCGAAGAAAAAAAACTCTTGTTTTTAGTCTTGGTACACACATTGAAATAAACTAATAGCACTATAGTCTCCAAAAAATTCCAGAGGGTCCTTCATAAGCTGCTTGACACACTGCAATAAGCGAAAAAGCTGTGGCTTTTGTGAAATTTCCAGAACAATTTCTTAAACATGGATCTGAGCTGCAAGATTTTTCGAAGAGTGACATGCTTTGCAAAAATTTCCAATTTTTAAGAATTTTTTCAAAAAGTTTTGAAATGGATATAGATTTATCGTTCATTTCAATGTGTAATATAGCTTGTAAAGAGGCAGTTTCAAAATTTTGAAGTGCCTGGCATCATTAGTTTATCGGTACTTATGTACCAAAATCACATGATTTTTTCGAACAATTACGTTAAGGCTGTAAGGACAGCTGCCATCTTGGATTCACTAATCCCAGGTTAACCTTCGGCAGTGATTCAAAATCTTTGAATTAGTTGTTCGAAGATTTTTTCAGAAGAGTAAAAATACTCCTTAACCTTTTTAGAAAGAATATTTTCCTATCCACAGGAGTCGTCAAAGCAACGGACAATTATGCTACATTTTCAAATGCATAATTAAATTGCATTTAACGCATAAATCATAGATAATAACTGATTACACAATCTAGGTACACTGTTAGTGTTAACTGTAAATTTCAGTTTACATTAAAAGTTATCGCAGATTTCAGAAAGTTAACTGTAAATAAAAATCATTTTTCAAGGGGAAATCTCGCTGTAATCACCGATCATAAAACGGAATTTGACATGAAAAAGCCATGCGTAAAAACATGCATTCCGAAATTCTTAAGGCGTATTCTAATTTTCTAAGGAGTGAAATACGCATCTAGAGCTGTTCTCGCGATCACTGACCTTCGGGAAATATTTCTCCCTCCTCAACAGGATATTTAAAATATTTCAATTAAAAAATGACCGTCGGTTATTCAGAAGACAATTGTCTGTGTAGGAATCATTTTATTTTTTACAAAATCTCATTACAGTTCAACACAGTTAAATTTCATCCAACCACAGAACTTTATGTTTGTATAATAAAATGTTATGAATAGATTTATATTACATTTTTATACTTTACAACTCTATGTTATAAAATAAAACATGGCATTAAAGACAGGTCCAAACTATAGGTTTTTAACATTTTGGGCCAAATTTTGCAATTTTGCCTGACTTTTTTTCCAAAATGAAATTCCCTGACTTTTCCGGGTTTTCCCTGACCAGTGGCAACCCTGAGTACATTAATTAAAATTTAAATAAAAGTGTGCTGCTCATATCTAATTCCTATTGAACCAATAAGCATTCAATCACTTCAAAAGTATTTTGGAATTCTGTTAACACTAGAACCGCAGTGTTTCAGAAATACCTAAAACCGCGGGCTGGGTCAAATGGACCCAACTTGTAGAATTCACGTTGCAATGCAACAGTTATGTTATATTTCAACGGTCATGACATTAGTTCAGTCTTAACATTCATATTAAGTTTAATATTACATTAAAAGTAGAAAAATATTGTTGCTATAATTCTTATTAGAGCAGCGTCGCTTGAGATAGGTCTATCTAAAACCGCGGTTAGGGTCCAATTGACCCGACTGGTAAAATGCACGTTGCAATGAAAATGACATAAGGGTATGATATTATACCATTTACTATGTCATTATCGTTCATTTTATGAATGATAATGACATTTATTTAATTTGAACTTTGGATTCCAGACTCGTGGGAAGTTTTGGGTCAAAATGACCCATTCCACGATATCAAGTATGCATATTAAAAACAAAAAACGTATAAAAGTTACGAGCTTAAATTTTTTACAGATAACTAATAACCTAAAGTTAGGAAAAGTCACGATTTTTTCAAAATTTCAGTTCGTAACTTTTTTGAAAAAAATGGAATCAAATCTGGTTTTGGGTCAAAATGACCCATCCCGCTGTTGTAGTATTCATAACCTTGAAAATTCATAATTTCAGTTCGTAACTTTTTGAAAAAAATGGAATCAAATCTGGTTTTGGGTCAAAATGACCCATCCTGCGGTTGTAGTATTCATAACCTTGAAAATTCATAATTTCAGTTTGTAACTTTTTTGAAAAAAATGGAATCAAATCTGGTTTTGGGTCAAAATGACCCATCCCGCGGTTGTAGTATTCATAACCTTGAAAATTCATAATTTCAGTTCGTAACTTTTTGAAAAAAAATGGAATCAAATCTGGTTTTGGGTCAAAATGACCCATCCTGCGGTTGTAGTATTCATAACCTTGAAAATTCATAATTTCAGTTCGTAACTTTTTGAAAAAAATGGAATCAAATCTGGTTTTGGGTCAAAATGACCCATCCCGCGGTTGTAGTATTCATAACCTTGAAAATTCATAATTTCAGTTCGTAACTTTTTGAAAAAAATGGAATCAAATCTGGTTTTGGGTCAAAATGACCCATCCCGCGGTTGTAGTATTCATAACCATGAAAATTCATAATTTCAGTTCGTAACTTTTTTGAAAAAAATGGAATCAAATCTGGTTTTGGGTCAAAATGACCCATCCCGCGGTTGTAGTATTCATAACCTTGAAAATTCATAATTTCAGTTCGTAACTTTTTGAAAAAAATGGAATCAAATCTGGTTTTGGGTCAAAATGACCCATCCCGTGGTTGTAATATTCATAATCTTGAAAAAAAAATTTTTTTTTTTTTCAAAAGGGTGCTTCAATTTTGAAATGACCCATAAACAAAATTGGAATGAAACTAACCTTCCCTCGATTCTGTCGAAGGACACACGTTGAATTTCCATCCATTCGTTTCGCAGATCTTCTGCAAATCTTCAATCGTCTGCAAGCAAGGAATTTTTGGATCAGGATCCGTCGATGCCTCAACGATGCCGCCGCCGATTTCTGTCGATGCCTCGACGATGCCGCCGCCGATTTCTGTCGATGCCTCGACAGCTTCTGATGGAGGCGATGGCTCATCGTCCATCACCACCAATTCACTTTCTTTTGATTCTGGCTGAAGTTCTTTCATGGGCACATCCGAATCTGGATGATCTTCTATTTCCATTGCATGGACATCGGGCATTTCAGGAGGCAATGGTTCGATAATATTTTGAGATGATAGCTCAGAGTCACCGAGTTCGCTGAAGCGCATGTTTGTTTGCGAATCAGATGCAACAGAACAAGAAATCTGATTCAGCGAACGATTAGTCAAACTTTTATAGTACTTATCCAAGTCATTGCAGTTTAAATATTCATCAGTAGAGTCACCTGCTTGTTTGGGAAACTTAATGTCCTCGGGAAGGCACCCTAAAAGCATCTCCAAACAGTTTTCCCCGGTTGCCATGCCGTTCATGATGAGATTCCACAAAATATTATTTGACTATCAAGATTCATCAGATACTGCATTATAAAATGATGATTTAAGCATATAATTTCGAAATTATCAACACATCTTGGGTAGGTTTATAAGTAAACGAAATATTGGCGGGTGGAATTACGATGTGGTGTTGCCATTCATATTTGAATTTTTCTATAATAATAAAGTAAGTTCATATGTGAATCGTTCTAGAAATTTGAATCCGGAATGAAGCATCTTGTGTGGTCCACACATTACAGATGAGTTCGGGCTCACTTTTCTGAAGCCTGAGGACTTTTAATCCGAGCCCGAGCAATATTATTTACCCTAGTAGCAATGACTGCTTGTTTTCTGCTCGGTCGTTCATCGACTCATTCAGTCATCGGCAAGTGCACTTTTGTTTTTCTGCAATAGATGAATTTTTATTCATGGATAGAAGTGATCTAGACGAGCAGTTTCGCCGATGGGATACCGTCAAACAATGTCTTATCCGAAACTGCAGCTCTATAGACATCGGGCCGTGCAGGTGTCCGAGTGGTTTAATGTGCCTTTTCTAATCTAAGGGAAATTTTGAACAATTCTTGAATGAATGACATAATTTACTTCAAGTTTCTTATATTGGAGTTGGGACGGGGCATAGGGGGGTGATATCCCCCCTTGCCACCTCCCCCCCCACACACACACACACAAAATTTAAATGAAATATTTACAAAAAAAGTAACTGTTTATTATATAAAATCATTTGTAATATTTAAATACTTTTTAAAAATGTGTTTTTTAAAAAAAGAAAAGCAAATCTGTTTGAGCGTCAGCTAAGAATAACGAAACTTCATTAAAATGAGCAGCTCTTTTGAAACCTCCTTAATGTAAACAGCAAGAAGAGAAATCAGTTAATTTTTAAAAGTTATCGAAGACATATGAAAGTTAAAATCACACTAAAATTCCTATACAATTTGCAATATTGTTTTTGAAGTAAAACTTCTTTAGTGGCAACTAGGAGTAACTCAGATTTTTTTTTCTGACGGAAGTAACGCTCAGTAAAGGAAATGACGTGTGCTCTCCGAAAAAGAAGAACCGCCGAAAAACTTACCTTTTCGACCTGCTTTCGCCGTTCCCCGAATTCATTGTGTAAAAATTAAGGTGACCAGATTTTTGTTGTCAGAATCGGGGACATGTCCCCGATTCTGATAACAAAACTGGGGACATTTATAATTAATGCAATAATTAACAGTAATTTAATTGAAAAACAATGCAATAATTAAAAATTGTCCCCAGTTCCATTTTTACATTCTGGGGACAATTTGAAAAACGTTCTGAAAATGGGGACGTTTGGTCACCTTAGTAAAAATGCGTGGAACCTGTTAGAGAAAAACAGTCAAGAGCCATATCTTAGAGACATCAATCTTTATTTATATATCAATAAGCGTTTTGAAGGTACATCCAAAATAATATTTTACATGTAATCCCAACCTCACAGGAGGTTCTCGATAATCCTTATTTTTAGATGAATAGAATTTTTAGAGGAAAATCACAAAAATAATGGAACCTGCCTGCAGTCAGGGACTGATTTACGGCGGGGCATTCGGAGCACGTGCTCCCGATTTTTAGGGGGCCCCCAAACTTCCTTTTATGTAATCATAAGAGCTACTAAAATGATCTCTCAAGAGAAAAATTTCTGATTACTTCATTTCATCACAAATATTCAAAATTTTTAATTTAATGTAACTTGTAACGCTAAAAATTGTGCATTCGATTCGACATTCCATAAATTCGATATTCGCAAATTCGTTCGGACACCTCAGCATGCTCCTCCTTTTATCTTTTCAAAGGTGTGTGACGGCTGTAAATACCCATAAAAACATTTCAAAATCGTAAAATTCATATAAGAGGTATCTGCCGTGACATTTTACTGATTTGTAAATGTTTACTTATGGTTAACTTAGGAATGATAATTGGTTTTAACTTAATTTAGTCTGCGGAAAATTTTTGTGCAGGCGCCCCCAAAAGTATCTGTGTCCTGGGCCCCCAAGTGTGTAGATCGGTCCCTGGGAACAATAGATGGAAACGTCAGTTTAAGAACACTTTTCCTGGATTCTAACCCAACTTCCAGACAGAACAAGGGGGTGGAAATTTCTTAAAATACAGGGAGGATTTCCTAAATTTTACCACGATTAAAGGGTCAGTGGCTGCTAACGAACCTAAACAGCAGAGGCAAATTTTCGTTTAAGACCACTGTTGGAGGCTCATACTTCGATCCCACGAAGGTAAATTTATAGGAGGGGACACTTCTCTTAGAAAGTTGGATAACGCCGTAGTTGCAAACAGATGGCGCTACGCACACTGGGTAACTGCGCATCTCAGGTTGTTTATATTTCTACCGAGGCGAAGTAAATGGAGAACGTTGAATTAGCAGAACTTAAAAAAATTAAATACATAAACTTAAGAACGTGATATATAGCAATTACTGGCTTCAGATGTGTTTGAATTACATAATGTCTTAGAATACTATTTCGTAATGACTATAGGCAATAGTTTCGAAGCGAAGTGATATTATTATTTGTCAAATGCCAGTTACATTGGCCGTTAGGCCATTAAATTCCTAAATATTATGTATGGCATGTCTGTTATTATTTTGCCAAAAGCTGTATTTTAAGAAATTTAGTAAATTTAGAAGAATGTAGTTTGTGTGAACGCAATATTTATAATGATATATATTGTTATATCTAGTAATGATATATATATATACAACGATTTAAGAATACGGGTATGTAACATCACAAAGAAACCAACACTGGCTGCAAACTGTTTAGTAACAAAATAAAAGAATAAAAAATGGACGCTCCGTAGATTCTAGCCCAACCTCATGACGGAGCAAGCAACAGTTTAACACGGGGATGGAACACCTCAAAGAAACATACCCTGGCTGCAATCAATCCCAAACAATAGATAGAACCTGCAGTTAAAAACACGGATACAGAATAATAATTCGAAACCTACCAGCAGACGAAATCAACGCTTAAGAATACTGTGATAGAAAAAAAAATTACACTACCTGCATTCGAACCCAACTAACAGAGGAAAACATCAGTTGAAGTATGATACTAGACTATGGACATTCCCCCATTCAAACCTAACCTCCAGACGAAACAATGGTATAACAAAACAATTAAAGACTAATACTACAACATGGGCACTTCCTGGACTCTAGTAATTATCATGAATTACCGATGATTTTTACTGGAGATTTTAATGTTAATTTTCGGTTCAAGAATCTCAGCCGTTAGTTGATTTTTTAAAAGAAGAATTTGATCTAATTATGAATACTTCTAGACTTCAATCAATAACGCGTTTCGGTACAACGATAGATACTGTATTTTCAAGAAAATTAGCAAATTTAGAGAGTAAAATTTTTGTTTCACATTATAGTTACCACAAACCTATAATTTCATTCATAAAAAAATACGATGATATTCAAGTACCTATTACCAATGAATAATATGAATATAACATTTATATAATAAGTAAAGTACATGAAAGTACATGAATAATAAATGTAATGAAAGTACATCTTTGTAAAGTACATGAATAATAAATGTAATTAAATTATAATGTGATATTTATTTTAAGTTAAAGTTTAATCATTTCAGTGATATGTGTCGTAAACGTCAAAGAAGTTTTACTTCAACCGCGCGTAAAGATTACATGCATACACTTTTTTTTAATTATTAATTTTGAATGTTGTTGCTGCTTACATACATTGGTAAAAAGTGAAATTAATTTGTCACCAATTGAATAATTTGACTATTATTAATAATAGCTGAACAGCACTTTGCCAAAATTTCACCCAAGTCCCATTCTGTCTAGGCTTTGATTCTGCACGCTCAGGGTTCGGCATCGACCTTTCACTGGTCGATGGGGTCGATTTCAAGGTCGATGGGGTTCGGGATCGGTGGAAGAAGATTTTTTTTTCTCCAGAAAAACGGAAAGTTAGCATCCAAAAACCGAAAAGGACATTTTTTGAAAATTTTGCTGCCAGTCGTTTACTTTTTATTAACAAATATATTTTAAACAGTTTATCGGTTCCTTTTAGTTATTTAATCGGAGTTATCGGGAAACGATGATCGGCTTTATGGCTCCCCAAGCGGACATTTAGTACCAGTTGCCGATGAAATTTCCCCTTTTTTGGATGAAAAGCCGTGATCGGCCATTGCTTTTTCTCCTCGGATTAAACTCACCCGCCTCTCATCGACCGATGGGTTATTGCTACTAGGGTAAGTCGGAGCCCAAGCCCGAAATTTCAGCTAAAGATTAAAAAAATTCAATTACCTCTTTGATAGAATACAATAAATTTTGCCGTTTGTGCCAATTAAAGACAAATATGGTTGCAAACTCTCAATGCACTTTCTAATTCTTTATATCCATGTTTATCAAATAATGTGCGATCTCATGACTCACTAAGCAATAGAAGCCGCCGTTCTGAAATACCCAAAGAGCTTCACGCACCTTGTAGGCGCCCGTGCCGCTATTTTTTTTATAAGTACTTTTATTTTCCTCATGAATCACTTTTTAAAATTTGCTTCAAGGAGTATATGTTCAATAAAGGAGAAGTTTTACACGAGCTCGAGTGCAATCGTGAAATGCAGAGCCCGAGCCCGTCTCATCTCTACTACGCATACGACATCACTGGAGTCCAGGGACAGGCTGTGCATAGCAACAAGTGAAACAACGCTGACTGTACGACAAAAGGTGCACTCGTAGACGACAAACTTGTTGCAGGAGTTTCCTAAGGAAACTGGAATAGAGCATTTCGACGTGACGTTTCCGTGATGTCCCGTGAGTGACAGCTTCGTGCATCGTTTTGTACATGATATTTCTTTACATAATTTAGCGATCTCTGGGCCCGTTCGAGAATTCACCGGTCCGTTAGGCACCGGTTGCGGTCATTCTTCGGTTAAGTGACGTCACGGTTGTCAACCGGTTTTGGTCATCCTCACCACATCGGATTCTAGGCCAAGAAAACAAAAATAAAAATTGGCAACACTACGCTATTAACCGGAATAACCCAACTCGCTAGCAGGGTAATTCTGGTCACGTTGAGCAGACAACCGCTACATGACCGAAACGTTTTCGAACGCGGTTATTTCCAGAGCTCCGTCCTAAAGGTGGATTCATATCTGCCGCACCGCACCGCGCCGTACTGTTTCGCCGTTTTGGACCGTTGGCTGTCCTCGCGGCGAGCTTGCGTTGCCGCAAGTAAATACACCAATGCTCTTCTGTAATTGGCTGTAGCTGTAAAAGCTCTTCTGTAATTGGCTGTAGCTTTGCGGTCGCTGCGGAATATCTGTTCTCGCCAGATAATGCGCAAACCCTCGGCGCTCGCCGCGCGGGCGCCGTGTTGCTCCGCCACGTGACGTCATTGCGGCGTCTTAGCGGTGCGGTACGGCCAGTATGAATCCGGCTTAAGGCCGAACGCTCCGCCCAACGCTCCCCACCCCAACACCCAACGCTCCGCCTTTTCGAACGCTCTGGTCACCGGTGCACAACCGATGAATTCTCGAACGCGCCCTCTGTAAAGCGGCTATCAGACGGCAGCTCTATGCACTGCACTTCCACGCTGCATTTCGCCCGTCAAAAGCAAGATAAAAGGTTGCTTTCAGTGCAAAAATAAGACCTAGCGGAATGGCGCAGAGTTGTCAACTTGACAATGTTATCGCTCTTTCTGTGACAAATACTAATTATTTCTCGCTATTTTTGCGATCAAGCAAAATTAGACAGATCGGGGATTTCATGTATTATGCGTGTGTGTGCATTCGCACTGTAGTTAACTAAAAGAACGAACGATTTGGAGCAGCAAAGGCTGTCTTTTCTGCTCCAAGTCAGACAAAGCCTTGCCCTCTTCGTGGCTTGTTTCACCAGGGTAAATACTTCAAATTTTTGTAAATTAAACCTTTTAAGCATTAAAAAAAATTTTAGTACGAAATAAACAAGTTATGAAAAAATTACTCTCTCCGTGTCTTGTTGGAAGTTGAAAAGACCAGAGAAAAAGTTCGAAATACTGTACAGAAATTCAAATTATGTATATTCTCTCAAAGAGAAGAGATTGATAAAAAAATATTTCTATGGACTGGTTAAATAAATGGAATTATCCAGACTTTCAAATTAAGCAAGTTAAAGCTATTCAAGCTTCACTGCATTTAAAATCAGATATGTACAAACCTCATAACCGCACCAAGGCACTGCATCCAAATGATGATGGAATCAGGGGCGTAGCCAAAGGGGGATGTTAGAGGGGTCATAACCCTCCATGAATAATTTTTTGCCATACAAAATGAGTATTCTTCTCTCCCTTGTCACACACATGTATGCATATATGTGAGTTGCAGTACTCGTAACCCCCATGAAAAATTTCTGGCTACGCCCCTGGTTGGAATCAAGATGCAAAGTGACATGCAATAGTTCGATAATTATATCATCATGCAGGATAATAATATTTCAAGGATATTATTCGATTTCAATCGTTCATTTCATTCCGTATTTTTCAAGTAACCTTTGTGCGCAATAATTTTGCGTTGGGTGTCCTAAGTTTATATAAAAGCATTAATGGACGATATCGATAGGACGTCCTTTTTCAACCAGCACGTGATCTTTCGGCTGTGTTAATGAGTAGCCCTGTAATCTGATTGGCTGAAGTGTATATTTTTCATCGATACGTGACTGAAATAGCCTCGTCTCAGTGTAAGTTTTAATAGGTTAGCATTTTCCAATGGGAATCTGTGGAAAGATATCTTTTTGTTGTCATGTATAGGTTACAGAGAGTTATTGAAACATCCACAGACAGCACAATACACAGGCATCATTGTCGTTTTTTTAATTTTGCACTTATTTCCGAAAGCCCAGCACATAAACCTATTTAGAAAATGGTGTCTGTTTTCCACCGACACGTGACTTTTATAGTCTCGAGCCCAAGGAGTCGATATCCCCCATTAAGCAGAACAAGCTTACAGATGTTTTTAATTGTGGATTTTTTTTTTAAAAATTTACGCATAACTGTTATACGACTGTTTATCGAACATATAGCAAACAAGGCAAAATACACGGTGCTACATACTGCAGCATCTTTTATGTTTCATTAAAGAAACAAAGAAAAAAAAGAGTTTCAATTATAAAAAGTTCTACTTTGATCAAATAAAACAATTTTAGTTACCTAGTTTGTTATTTGATTATTTCTGAAAACTTTTAAAATACGCCTTACATTTGCTTTTACACTAATTTTACAACCAAAAGCAAAATGATTTTCCTTATATAACATGAATATGCGAAAAAACCACATCTACTTTTAAAATTCCAAATACACCTTTCTAAAATATATATAGAAGTTTACAAAACGTGCTATTTTTTGAAAATATTTACATTTTATAAAGCGATAACTAAAAGGCAAAAGTACTAAGGAAAGCATTTAATCAAAATTATTTAAGATACGTAACTTGAGGTAATCAGCACTAAAAAATAAGCGGTCTGTTTATGTTTGGTAATCGTTATCCCGTGGCGATTTGGCGATAAATTTTATCACATGGCACTAAACTTTTAACAAGATACCTAGGAGATTATCTACAAGCATTTTTGCTTTACATTAAATGCAATAAAATTTTATTATAACTTTCTTATTTCGTACTAATATTTTTAAAAATTATAAAATAAAAACTTTTTAACAAAAAAATTAAACCGCCGAAAAACTAAAAAGCAAAAAATAATAATACCTAAATAATATACCTAAGTAAATTTGAGTCGGTGCCAAACAATCAATGAACAAAGATTACTAAATTGCCTAAATCTCCATTGGTTATAGGCAGGGGCGTAGCCAAGGGGGGGGGTTAGGAGGGTCATAACCCCCAATGAGGAAGTTTTTGCCATACAAAATTTATATTCTTCATTACATTATCATACACACGTATACATATATATGAGTTGTAGTACTCGTAACCCCCCCCCCCCCCCCCATGAAAAATTTCTGGCTACGCCCCTGGTAATAGGGGTAATTTATTGTTCACACACAGAATTTAATGCTGAGTTGTGTATTAAAGTAGACTTCTCTGCATGTCACGTTGCATTGTTCATTTGATTTGGTTATTTCTTTAAATTTAGAGTAAATTTAGGGAATTTCTTTAAATTAGGGTAATCGCCAAATTTGGCGATATTTCGCCAAAACTCGCCAAGAACGATGACAAATGGCGATATTTTGGGCATGGACCAAATGATTGACTATCGCCAAATTTGGCGATATTTCGGCAAAACTTGCCAAGGTCGACGACAGACGGCGAGATTTTCGGCATGTACCAAACAATGACTGCCAACAGTTGTATTATATTGAAAATGTCCATAGACATTAAAGTATTGAAATTCTTTTCGGTGTTCCTCTAAATAAACTCTCCAGTAGATTGGAACCAAAAATCGAGATGCTCAACAATCTTTTATATGAAATTTCAACGTTCTACGACTAATAGTTTTTAAGATTTGAGAGTTAAATACGTATACACGTACACCAAAAGTCGCCAAGCTTGGCGACTTTTGGCGTAGTTTATGAGGGAGGCACGTGAACTTGGTCGGACCATTACCTAACTTATATGGTAGGACGATATTGTGCTTGAAATGGATGAATGCCCCTAAATTACCATTGACTATAATGTATTGGAAATCTTTTGAGTGTTCCTGTAGCAGAACTATAAATGATAAAGACACTTTTGTGAATGGAGAAATTTATTTTGTAACTGTTAACAGCAAATATCCCATCTGAGTCGTTTGAAGTAGCCCAATACCAATAAAATACGATTTAATGAATTTCGGCCCATAGAGCGTAATGTATTTCGAATTTTTGTGCGGTCCTGTAGATAAACTATCCAGTCGATTGAGACCAAAAAGGGAGGTGCACAACTAGATGTTAGAACAATCCTAAATATTAAATTTCAACATTCTACGACCGATAGTTTTTGAGATATGCGAGTTACATACATACGTACGTACGTACGTACAGACGGCATGGAAAAACTGGCCAAAATAGACTCGCCGCTGGTCAGAATGAGTTGCATACGCCTTTATATGATGCTGCATGCTGGCTTACGATGAGATGCATCGAAAAAATTCTTAAAAGTAAATTTAGAGGTAGCCAAAATCGTTTTTTTTCGTCTAAATTTGGCCCCTGAAATTTCTCGGGATCACATTACTTCCTTACACTCCATACAAGGAAGTAAAAATGTCACACTAACTGTAAATATTTATTTAAAAACCAGCATCCTTTTTAAAAAAAATCTGGAATGACTCCACTCAACTTTCGGAACACTTACGATTAAGATCATTACCAAGCATTTAAATAAATTTTAATCGATGAATCATTCAAATATATATACCTAATTGAAGCTCAATCGAATGTACTGTTTAAACGCTAGTGCACTTTCAAGAATTTCTCCCCATAGGCCATAATGTAAAAGAAATCTTTGTTTTAACCCTGTAGAAAAACTGTAAGTCCTATACACATCAAAATCAATACCAGTCTTACGATGGTGGTTTATAACATGTATACCCAATTTGAACTCAATCGAATGTACCGTTCAGGAGCTATCGTGTTCCCTCACACTCACACACAACACACACACACACA
This sequence comes from Cheiracanthium punctorium, assembly GCA_038373885.1. Classification (NCBI taxonomy): domain Eukaryota; kingdom Metazoa; phylum Arthropoda; class Arachnida; order Araneae; family Cheiracanthiidae; genus Cheiracanthium; species Cheiracanthium punctorium. Next base: position 17,812 of record JAWZYV010006648.1, on the reverse strand, counting down.
CACACACACACATACATCTCGTAAAAATAGCATGAATGAATTCAGAAGACCTCAAAACGTGTCAATACACTAAAATCTCGAATTCGAATTTTTTCATGATTACAATACTTTCCTTACATGGTACATGTTCGGAAAGTAAAAATAGTTTAGAAATAATTTAAAAACAATTTTTAAAGCATGAAGCATTTTAATTTATTTGTGACAATTTTCAAAGCTTTTCAGATCTAAATTTCCAGCTTTAGGGGGGGGGGGGTTAGCCCCCACAGCCCCCTCCGTGGGTGCGCCTATGGTACTTATTATACGTCCTTGACTTTTGTTTTGACAATTTATTACCTCTGCAACAGGTCAAATTTTCGCACTCACTTTACAACCTTGTAGAAAACGAGTTTGAAACTTTGAAAAAAAAAAAAAAATCTGGAGTGACTCCACTCGACTTTCCGAACACTTACGATTAAGATCATGACCAAGCATTTAAATAAATTTTAATTGATGAATTATTCAAACATATATACCAAACTGAAGCTCCATCGAATGCGCCGTTTAAACGTTAGCGCACTTCCAAGAATGTCCCCCCATAGGCCATAATGTAAAAGAAATCTGGGTCGTAGCCCTGTAGAAAAACTGTAAGTCCTATACACATCCAAAATCAATACCGATGGTGGTTTATAGCATATATACCCAATTTGAGCTCAATCGAATGTACCGTTTAAACGCTAGCGCACTTTCAAGAAATTCTCCCCATAGGCCATAATGTAAAAGAAATCTTTGTCGTAGCCCTGAGAAGAACTGTAAGTCCTATACACATCCAAAATCAATACCGGTCTCGATGGTGGTTTATAGCATATATACCCAATTTCAGCTCCAACGAATGGACCGTTTAAACGCTAGCGCACTTTCAAGAATGTCTCCCCATAGGCCATACTGTAAAAGAAATCTTTGTCGTAGCCCTGTAAAAGAACTGTAAGTCCTATACACATCCAAATCAATACAAGTCTTGCGATCTTGGTTTATAACATATATACCCAATTGGAGCTCCATCGAATGAACCGTATAAACGCTAGCGCACTTGCAAGAATTTCCCCTCATAGGCCATAATGTAAAAGAAATCTTTGTCGCAGCCCTGTAGGAAAACTATAAGTTCTATACACACGAAAATCAATACCGGTCTGGCGACGGTGGTTTATACCCTATATATCCAATTGGAGCTCCATCGAATGCCCCGTTTAGGAGCTAGCGTGTTCACTCACGCACGCACACACACACATACATCTCGTAAAAATAGCATCAACGAATTCAGACCTCAAAAAGTGTCCATACACTAAAATCACGAAGTCGAATTTTTTCATGATTACAATACCAGTATACTACTTACAGTATTGTAATCATGAAAAAATTCGAATTCGAATATTTGGTGTATTTACACGTTTTGAGGTCTTCTGAATGCATAGATGCTATTTTTACGAGATGTATGTATGTACGTGTGCATGTGTGTGTGTGTGTGTGCGTTTGTGTGTATGTGAGTGAACACGATAGCTCCTGAACGGGGCATTCGATGGAGCTCAAATTGGGTATATAGGTTATAAACCACCGTCGCAAGACCGGTATTGATTTGGGTTTGTATAGGACTTATAGTTTTTCTACAGGGCTACGACCAAGATTTCTTTTACATTATGGCCTAAGGGGAGACATTCTTGAAAGTGCGCTAGCGTTTAAACGGTACATTTGATTGAGCTTCCATTTGGTATATATGTTTGAATTATCTATCGATTCAAATTTATTTAAATGCTTGGTCATGATCTTAATCGTAAGTGTTCGGAAAGTCGAGTGGAGTCACTCCAGATTTTTTTTTTTATTGTGAAAGTAGCGGAGGTCACTCACAGGTCTGCGATCCCGTATCGATAGCTCAAACCTATGATGTGCGGTCACGAACCCGCCCAAATCTCATTTTTGTCCACGTCCCCTGCAGGCGTGCTTGTAACGACGTGACCGTAAACACACACACGATGTATCTCGTATGTATCGCCCATTATCTGCCGAGTGTTCATGGAGAGCACGCGAAAGCAGCATTATTTATACTCTATATCGATTATCGGAGGCCATTATCTGCACTGTTTAATGTAGAAAGGGCATGGGAAATGTCATTCTCTCGTATAAATACCGATATAATTTCTTCTTTCTCGTTAAAGGAATGAAATATTTCGTAAATAAACATCGAGACATTTTGTTTTATCTCGGGCGGTCGAAGGTAGTTCGTGTATTTAAATTTTAAATTTCGCAGGCAACGCATCTCGCATCGAGCAGGGATAAGCGATTGAGCGAGAATGCCTCATTTCTTATCGAGATCCTTTTTGGAAATCTTATCATTTTACAACAGCTTTTTTTACTAAAATAAATAAATAAATAAATGAACGGCGATCGAGAATCGGCAGAATTTAGAAATGTGTCTCGACACGTTGTGTATTATGTGAACTGTTATGAACCATGAACCTACTGGAGGGATCGAAGCAGTGAGAGGGGGGGGGAAATGCTCAACCCCACAGAATTTTGCATTCTGAAAGTGGCATAGACCTATAGCTCGACTGTCAGTATGAGTCCATAGCGCTGCATTGAGTGAAGAAGCGTGACTTATTTGGGAAATGCTCAACACTACGGAATTTTGCATTCTGAAAGTGGCACAGACCTATAGCTCGACTGTCAGTATGAGTCCACAGAGCTGCGTTGAGTGAAGAAGCGTGACTTATTTGGGAAATGCTCAACACTACGGAATTCTGCATTCTGAAAGTGGCACAAACCTATAGCTGGACTGTCAGTATGAGTCCACAGAGCTGCATTGAGTGAAGTAGCGTGACTTATTTGGGAAATGCTCAACCCTACGGAATTTTGCATTCTGAAAGTGGCACGGACCCGTAGCTCGACTGTCAGTATGAGTCCATAGCGCTGCATTGAGTGAAGTAGCGTGACTTATTTGGGAAATGCTCAACCCTACGGAATTTTGCATTGTGAAAGTGGCACAGACCTATAGCTCGACTGTCAGTATGAGTCCATAGCGCTGCATTGAGTGAAGAAGCGTGACTTATTTGGGAAATGCTCAACCCTACGGAATTTTGCATTCTGAAAGTGGCACAGACCTATAGCTCGACTGTCAGTATGAGTCCATAGCGCTGCATTAAGTGAAGAAGTGTGACTTAAGGCCTTATTACAGGGACAAAATTTAGAACAATTTTGGTTGCAGCAACCGTTCTGTTTCAGAATAACTCCCTGCAGTTTAGATCTTTCACAAAGACACGCCTTGCAACTATTGGAACGTCCAATGTATTTCAATTTTTACTTCGTGATCGGGTGAACAATATCGCTGGCAAACGTGAACAGAGATCTTTCAGGAAGGATTATGCGTAGAAATGAACGTACATCGAAGCTTACACTAAAGTAGTCGTCGCTTATTTCTAAATTGACGAGCAAAGAAGAAGCTGTAATGGCCTTATCACACTAAAGGGAAAATCCGAGCCACTTCGCGCTGGATCCACTTTTCTGACGGACTTGAAGGCGTGGTTATCTTGAAGGGTTGCAAAAGTAAACAAACTCTCTCCGACGCCCAATAGTCATCGCATCGCTGATTGGGCGTGCAGGTTCTTATTTTACGGATCGTGCGTTGGTCTATTGACATCGGATCGGCAGCATCGGATGGGCAGCCATCTCTGATTCCAAAGTCCACTTGAACGCGGCCATCATTTTATTGACACGTGATTCTGACATCGATCCAAGCTTCGAACAGAGTCGCCATGGCTCGAAATGGCTTATGACGTAGCAGGAAGAAGTACTATCTGATTGGCCGAAATTTCGTCCTACTCGGATTTTTTCCTTCGGAAAGGAAAAAAGTTGGAGTTCGCGGTCGGCCAGGTAACGGCGGAGAAAATCGGCCGGAAACTTGATTTGCAAGGAAAGTGGATCGGATTTTTTCTCAGTGTGATAGCCCTATAAGAGATTCCACTTGAACGGACGATGGAACGTGGGAAAATGTTTCCGAATTCGTTGAAAGTTGCCACCATTCGCACAGATCCGTCGCAGAGCAACGCTCTTAAAATCGGGGAGAACGAAACGGCGTACGTGGTAGACGGAAATTTCATCGGCCTGCTGTCGGAAGTCCTCGCTTTCGGCCTCCAGCTGACGGTCCCTCCGGACGGTCAGTACGGAAGGGCGCAGCCGGACGGCAACTGGACGGGCGTGATCGGCATGGTGCAGAGGGGAGAATCGGACCTGGCCGTCGCCAAGCTGATCCTGTCCGAAGAGAGGGGGACCGTCGTGGACTTCAGCTATCCCTACCTGATCAGCCAAACGACGTTCGTCACGGACAATCCCGAGCCCCTGCCCAAGAGTTCAGGCCGTCTTCAGGCCTTTCGCCCCGCATGTCTGGGGCACCCTGGCCGCCTCCTGCGCCTGCGTGGTCTTGGCCTTCTACCTCCTGCTGCGCAGGAGGGTGCCCCACCACTACGTGCTGCTGAACGTCCTCGGCAGCTTGCTGCTCCAGCCGGCGAGCGGCCGGCTGGAGAGGAGGAGGACCAAGGCCCTGGTCCTCTTCTGGTCGGCCGCGGTCCTCTTCTTGACCAGCGCCTACCGGGCCGTCCTCCTGTCCTCGCTGACCGTCCCGACCTTCGCGGGGGTCCGGGACGTCCGGGAACTGGTGGAAGCGGCGGCCCGGGACCGTTCCTTCCGGTGCTCGACCTACAGGGGCAGCTTCATCCTTGCGGCCATAGCCCAGAGCGGCGCCGCCCTGGAGCCCGTCTCCCGCTGCCTGTCCAGGGGCGGCGGCGGGGGCACCCAGGACACGGCCGAGTTCCTGAGGCCCCGGACTCACCGGAAGGCGTTCATCGGAGTGAGGGCGCACCTGGACTCGTTCCGGAACGAGTACTTCGTGTCCCCGGACGCCTTCTTCCCCAACGCGATCGGCGTGGCCGTGCGCAAGACGTTCTGCTGCAGGGGCGCGCTGGACGACGCGCTGGTCAGGATGGACGCCGCCGGACTGCTGCGGAAGGTCGCGACGGACGAAGACTTCTTCGCGACGCTCGGTAAAGTGACCGCCGGCGACGGAGCGGGGGGGGAGGGGACCCGCCCGAGCCGCGGGCTGTCCGTGGAGGACACGTCCGGGGCGTTCGTTCTGCTCGCGTGCGGTCATGCCTTCGCGCTTCTAGTACTGGTGATGGAGAGGGTGTTTTGGGAAGAACGCGAGACAAAAGTTCCCCGAGCGACGCAAGATAGTTCTCTCGGTTTGTAAACAATGAACCGTGTCAGACCGACTGGCTTGTTAAGGAAGAATGCCGACAGTCGTATCGAACAAAAACTATGCTTCTGGGGACGACGAAGGAACGGGACCGAGTTGCCATTCTTAAAAGGGACAGCCATTCTTAAAAGTGACTGCCATTCTTAAAAGGGAGTGTATTGCCATTCTTACAAGAGACAGCTTCAGCGGACGGGTGACCGAAAAAATGGCGATGCGATAAGCGGACTGACGTCTTATCCACGTGACTGACTAACGAGGTTTGACTGTTTTAGTAGGTTGAGTGAGATGTAATGCACATAAATTGCACAGGCACATTGAACCGCCTCAGACCGACTGGCTTGTTAAGGAAAAATGCCGACAGTCGTATCGAACAAAAACTAAGTACCGACGCACTCTCCATCTCTACCTTCAATCGCACATTGATAAACTAGAGCGTTGGCTACAAAACTGGAAGATCAAGCTCAATCCCAGCCAAACGTACTGCCCTTGCTGTCGGAAGGAAACTTCCTCCTTCCCTACTCCCAAGTCATCAATACCGTTCTGGATTGGGCGGTATCTTGGCATCACAATTGACAAGAACCTGACCTGGAAAAGGCATATTGCCAAGACCAGGGGCAAGACGAGAGCTGTTTTCCAAAGCCTCTCCTGTTTGATATTTACACGTAAACTTGACACCACCAACAAGATACTACTGTATAAAACGCTCATTCGGCCAATCGCCACGTACGCTGCCCCTGTGTGGGCCTACGCGGCGAAGTCCAATATTAACCAACTGTTCTCAATGGAGAACAAGCTTCTACGCACCATAAGGCATGGCCACCCCCTGCCTTGCGAACAACATCATACTTAAAGATCTTTGCATGAGATCCTTAAAAAAGCATATTCTGAAGCTTGCCAAAAAATTCTACTCCAACATCCGCAACGGGACCAATGAGATTATTACCACCTTGACTGATTGCGAGCCCTCTGACCCACTGTAGAAATTAAGATATTAAAGTGAGGTGCCAATGGCACCCAACTATTTTATCTTAGTTGCCAAAGTGATCTACTTGGGCGCCATTTTGAAATGATGTAGTGTAGTCATTTAAATATCAATTCATAATAGCCAAGTACGAATACTAATTAAAGTTTGTTTACTCAATATATACATGTGAAAGTAGGAAAGTAAATATGTAGAATGTTAAATGCTGCTAAAGAATTAATAATAATAAAGAATTATTGCAATATAAAAAAAATGGAGCTGCAAAATACTGTTCTTTTATAAAATTCTGCATCCCATGCAGGCTCCCAGAGCAATCCATACGTGCAAGGTCATGTGGCATGCGCCATCGCCAAGCTAAAAAGGCACTGAGCTCTAGCCTTAAAGGGGGGAAAAAAGGAAACAAGCAAACAAAAGAAACCCAGGGAAAAAATTATTTTACTGAAAAAAAAAATAATGTAACATTTCATTATAGTTATGGCAAAAACAGAGCCTGACTATCACATTTGTAAGCGAGGCACTAGCCTGGGGTCTCAAAATCAGATAAATTACCCTATATAAATGAGATTGTGATAATAATGACTTATTCCATGTAATTCGGGAAGATAATATGGTTTGAAGGGTGATGGGTGATAAACCTTTCGTAAAATTACGAATGTGCCAAGTATGATATAGCGATTGACGTTGATCAGTATGCTTTGCTAAGATTTAAGTTAGGCGTAAAAAATGACGACCAGGTATTATTTCATGGTCGTCAAACTTAAATTTCTGGGTGCAAAATACGACTAACGACCGCTTATTTCTAACCCTGCGCAGAAGACCCAAGGTCTTCAAGTCTAGCCTCACCCATCGTTTCACACACTGTTGAGCAACCCTTCCTGTGAAGTCCACATACGTGGAGGGAGGAAGGGTCAAACAATTCCACCACATCACGACTCTCTGTGCTGATTATTCGCAGTCTTAGTGCTGCATCTTCTTATTATCTCTCAACACATAAACATCCATTTACACATACACACTGGAGGTACTCCGATAACATGGACCTCAGTCAGTCAAAAGCCAAGTGTTTCTGGAGACGACGAAGGAACGGGACCGAGTTGCCATTCTTAAAAGGGCAGCCATTCTTAAAAGGGACAGCTTCAGCGGAGTGGTGGCCGAAAAAAGTGCGATGCGATAAGCGGAGTGGCGTCTTATCCGGGTGACTGACTAACGAGGTTTGACTGCCCTAATAGCACCGTGGCCTAAATGTGACGTGACGTCACTGTGACGTGCAAGACCGTCACGGGACGACGCGAATGAGTCACAAATAAGTCGCCTTGACTGTCTAATGTTCTTCTGCGGCAACGTCACAACGTGACGTCACCATGAAGTCCCATTGTGACTTGTGCATGACATTGTGACTTCAACATTGACAGTCACATGACATTGCAGCGCCGTCACATTCACAGCACTGTGACTTAAATGTTTCACTGATTTAAAACTGAAAAAAAACTTTTTTTTTTGAGAAATTCGCAAAATTACTTAAAATTCACAAAAAAAGTAGCAAGAAAGTAGCAATATCGCAAAGTCAAAAAATTTTGTCGCATGGTGCTTTCAAAAGTAGCAAAAATTGCGAAAAGTCGCAATGTCTGGCAAGACGTCACCACCGATCCGTCACGTTGACGTCACAAAGAAGTCACAAGCTATTGTCACTGGCAAGTTACACTGTGACTTCCAGTTGACATCACTTATGGTCACCAGTGGGACTCCGACGTATGTGACACACAGGGACGTCACGGCGACCTCATTGTGACGTTCCGTGCTATTAGGGTGTATTAGTAGGATGAGGGAGATGTAATGCACATAAATGGGCGATTTTGTAAAGGGTTCTAAAAAAAAAATTTCATCTATTACAGTGCGAATTCTTGAAAGCGTGATAGCGTCTACAGGGTGCATTCGATTAAATCAGGTACGCATATTATAGGTCACTATCGTTCAGATTTCTTGTGTGTAGGCCTTACATTTTTTTTACAGAGCTACAAAAGAGTATTCTTATACAGTGCGGCCTATACACATTCCTATTATTGGAAGTGCACTACCATCCGAACACGACATCCGGTCGAGTTGAAAGAAATGCATTGAAACGCTCGGTCAAGATCCAGTGTTCGGAAAGTCGAGTGGAGTCACTACAGATTTTTCTCATTTCCGATGTTGGTTCAAAATATTTTCGGGAAATGAAAATGTAACGGATGGGGCACTGTCCAATTCTTCAATACCATGCTTCATCAGTCCATGCCTCAATAAATATGAGAATAGAACAAAATACTGAGTTCCCAAAACAACATTTTTGCTTTGTTATTATGAGTTGAACACCCATGAAGCGAACAATACAGTCATAACAGTTTTAATTCGTTGTATAAAGTTTCATTCATATAATAAAAGAATGATATAACACGCTTAAATCTATTGATTAAAACTAACACTCCTTTATTGATTAATTTTCTTATCGGCTGATTTAAATCCTTTTACGCTAAAAAATACTCATTAAAGACAATAATTTGTTATCTCCTCAATTCGCCCAATGCTCCCGATTCGCTAGATTCTACTTGGGTCAATTTTCACAATGTTTTTGTCTATTTGAGTATTCTGGCTCTTCTATCCCACGACCCATATCCTATTACTATCACGTGACCAACGCTCTTCAACGGATAACGGTTCATAGTTACAAACGCGGGATGCTTAGTTGTGTGTGTATTCGCTTGTGAAAATTTGGTTTTATATCCGAATACCAAATGCATCTTTTTCATATTCAGAGTTGTGAAATAAATTCAGCCTAGATAGGGAGGAGATGCTTTAGGTAAAGATTTCGCTTTTAATGACATAATTTCTTACGATTGGATTATAAAAAGCTGTTGTAAAACAAATGAAGTTTTGAAATCTCCACTCAAAGCGAGTCAGTAGTATTTTACCTTTTTCATGTCAATAAATTGGGTTGCTGCTTTCATTCAATCTCACAGCTGGTTTAACCATGATTGCATTTCTGCATTCTGACTGTACTGTGAATTCGTTTTATAACGAGAGACTATAGTGAAATTATATTCTATTTATTAAAAAAATACTTTTTTATAGTGTATTAAGATATGCGTAATGTATTTGCCTCGATTTAAAATTTATTTTCTCGGGCTTATAATAATAGATGACAGCTCTGATCATAAAAAATGAAGAAAACGAATCATTCAATATATGAATAAAAAACAGCCAATTTTAATAAAACACCCTTTTTATAGCTTAATAATCTTAATTGAGTACAGATCTATTAATTAAAAAAAGGGCTGATTTTGTAAAAACGTTCATTCTATAGCTTCAATAATAATCCTAATGGAGTACAGTTATATGAATCAAAAACGGACAGACACTCCTCATTTTTGATGATTATTGAGCCTAAATGGAGCTGTTGTAGAATGCTCAAAAATGGAGAATTTTTCGCTCCATTGATTTTCGTCGATGAATGGAGCCCATTGGACTCCATCGGGAGAATGGCTGTTTGAAGTCAAAAATTGAGTAAAAATAGACTCCGTTTGATTATTATTTTACTCAATTAAGCGTGAAGAGTATACATATTTATTAAAATATATAGAAAGTGATCCAAAGGTATTCATAATTAAATTTTGGATATTAGGTGAACATAATACAGCAAAACATCGTTAGCACATCACTTTCGATGTTCTGCTCAGCAAAAATGAAGTGGTTTTGGTAGATAACCTTACCGAAGAAATGGGATCGAGTTTGTATTTTGCTCACTTAATAATAGCCACGCAAAGTTATGTGAAAAGACGTATTAAAAAGGTTGGGAATTTTGAAATATGATGTATGAGGTGCGATGTCTTATACAGGTGACTTACTAATGAGGTTTTTGGTATACTCATTGTAACTGATTTTAAAAGCGCAATTCTTGGCATGAGGTACGATCTGGCAAAACGGTATCTTTCCAAACAGGGGGGAATCTGAACTTCGAGTTCCAGAATGTTAGAACCCAGTATCTTGAAAATGAAAAATAATTAAAATGCAGATTATTTGAAAGCCGGTTCGGTCCAGCTGGAGTATTGGCTACCCGTAGAAATATTGGGCGGCCTTCACTATGCTATTATAGCAGCTATAGAACACTTTGGATATTGCCCAGCGCCGCGAGATGATATCATTCGTGGCAGGCGCGTAGCCAGGAAAATTTTTCGGGGGGGATATGAACTTACATGCGCATAAATAGACGGAATTTCATCACTAATCCAAAAATTTCGGGGGGGGGATATATCCCGATATCCCCCCCCTGGCTACGCCCCTGATTCGTGGTGCTCAATACGCCCATCTGCATCGGATTATGTATATGAAAATAGGGATAACGGTTTTCCGGGATTCTTAAATGAGCAGTCATTCGCCCAATAATGAAAAGTCGCCATGGGTGGCAAGCTATCCTAGCTGTTCCGTAGTTATGTATTATTAACTGTACCTATACTCAAGTCGCCCAATTATGAAAATTCGCCCTAATTGGCGAATACGCAAGGTGTTCCATGGGTTTCACATACTTAAAAAGAGTGCGAAGTTTCAATTTTTTAGTTCCAAGGAACATGCAAGAACCACAAGCAATGTGTAACTCTGTCGGCTCTGTCGGTAACATTCTATCGAATCCAACCTTTGGGTTTTGTATATTGAAAGGATGCCTTTTTTACGAATAAGCGTTATTAGGGGCCGAATGCCTCATACGAAAAGCGAGCGTAGCGAGTCTAGGGGCCTTGGCCCCCAGTCTGAGAAAAAATTCTACAAAAATTAAGAAGACGAAAGTGGCCGACATGGAATCATCCGACACATCGAACTAAATCAGAAATAAGCGAAGCAGCCACTAAATGAAAAAGAAAAACATTTTTTAAAATACAATTTTAGATGTTTTGTTCCTTAATTTTCCTATAAATTTTTATTCACATTGTCAAGGCCTCGTAGAAAGTTCGCATGAGCGTGCATAATTTGTTGTTAATCTCTATTGTCAAATTTACCATAGATCTCTACAGTTCTTCGACGTCGTGATTTTGTAAGGATGACAACAAACAGGTGATAGGGCAGCATTAGTCTAGGCGCATTAACCCTTTAAGGCGCAGTGATCCCGGTCTGGGAACACCCAACTCTAACGTTTTGACTGTTGCCAGTCACGAAGAATAGATTGTATTTCTATAAAAATAGTTGCGGGTGGCATAGCTCCACGAGATTTCTTTACTTTTTAGCTCGTCATTTCCCGTCAAAAAATGGTCACGGTTATTTTTAAAAACACTGACATCTTCTGAAAAATGGAAGAATGCGAGAACAGGTGGATAAATTGCCCAATGCTGGAAAAAGGGCAGCCGTTGCCATCGCTCGACTTAACTACCAGCAAGATGGCGGACGATCGAAACGTTGATCGCGTGCCACAGATCTAGAGACCTTTTTTTGACGCAGCTGGCTGTGCGCGAGCACAGCCGGCTGTCGTCAAGAAAGGGTCTCTAGATCTGTGGCACGCGATGAACGTTTCGATCGTCCGCCATCTTGCTGGTAGTTAAGTCGAGCGATGGCAACGGCTGCCCTTTTTCCAGCATTGGGAAAGGGTTGCGCCTCAAAGGGTTAATCCATAACAAAATCATGTTTTATTCGCAATCCAGACATAAAAGTGATCGAATTTTGTAAGTCATTTAACCCCTTCCTTCTCGCTCACGTCAAAATCACGGGCTGAGCTTTTCCCCCCTATTTCTCGTGCCCGTGATATTTCCGGGGTACAATGTTCAAAAGATATTCGCCTGAAAGATCAGAACATTTCAATTCTTTTGCACAGTAATTTTTTATATCTCATTTTACACAACAGATCACAGTACTAGACTATTTTTAAGTTAATTGGAGTTAGTTTATTTTAAAATAGATGGTAGCAGTACGGTTACTTCTGCCATGCATTTTACACATTTAGCTCTCACCTATGTCCAAAGAACACGTTACAAATATTTATGTATATTATGAAGTAAGTTTAATAAAAATCTCTTTTAGTGTTTAAAAAATAGGTTTTTAATTTCCACTGAAAAACACACATTCAGTCACAATAACCGTAAATGTTGGCTATTCCTAGAAATTGAATTTTTACTTTCCGAACATGTACCATGTAAGGAAAGTATTGTCATCATGAAAAAATTCGAATTCGAGATTTTGGTGTATTGACACGTTTTGAGGTCTTCTGAATTCATTGATGCTATTTTTATGAGATGTATGTATGTATGTGTGTGTGTATGTGTGTGTATATGTGTTTGTGTGTATGTGAATGAACACGATAGCTCCTGAACAGGGCATGCGATGGAGCTCAAATTGGGTACATAGGTTATAAACCACCGTCGCAAGACCGGTATGGATTTGGGTGTGTGTAGGACTTACAGTTTTTCTACAGGGCTACGGGGACTACTTAAAGATTTCTTTTACATGATGGCCTAGGGGGGGAAAATTCTGGAAAGTGCACTAGCGTTTAAACGGTACATTCGATGGAGCTCAAATTGGGCATACATGTTATAAACCAGCGTCGCAAGATCTGTATTGAATTTGATGTGTATAGGACCTACAGTTTTTCTATAGGGATAAAATAAAGATTTCTTTTACATTATGGCCTATGGAGGAAAATTTTGGAAAGTGCGCTAGCGTTTAAACGGTCCATTCGATGGAGCTCCAATTGGGTATACAGGTTATAAACCACCATTGTAAGACCGGTATTGATTTTGATGTTTATAGGACTTATAGTTTTTCTACAGGGCTACGACAAAGATTTCTTTTACAGGATGGCCTATGGGGAGAAATTCTTGAAAGTGCGCTAGCGTTTAAACGGTATATTCGATCGAGCTTGAATTTGGTATATTATTTTGAATGATTCATCGATTAAAATTTATTTAAATGCTGGGTCATGATCTGAATCGTAAGTGTTCGGAAAGTCGAGTGGAGTCACTCCAGATTTTTTCAAATTCACCTCTAAGTTTTTCATTAAAATTTTCAAGTGACGTCAAGAGGTTCGAGGCTTTCAGTAGTTCGCTTTCCACTGACTGCAGAGATTTGCTTGTGCAATTTACTCTTCCCAGAATTCTATTCCAAATGATTGTCATCAGAACAGTTTCGTACTTCTCAAATTTTTTCTTGGGCGAATTTGCCTCGACTGCTGACCACCTTATGTCAGAAATTCTCTTGACTGAGACAACATCTTCAGGAATTTTCAGCTTTTTGCATAAAAACGGAAATCTTTTGAAAAAATGGCTATCATTATTAATTATTTTTGAATCAATTTCTATGCCAAATTCGAAGGAGTTTCTATGGTATAATGAATTTATTTTCCACGGGAGGTGTTTGTTGATTGTGTTTACAATATAGACTATTGCAAATGGTCAATTACATTTAAAAAGTCATATTTTCTTCTTTATTAGCAGTCAAATTCTATGTATTATCGATGGATAACAATAAAAACAATTATGAAGGTAATCATTTTGGTATTACATTTTATGTTATTAACAAGACTTATTTTTATTATTTTTGTTTATTGTTAAAAATCTATAAATATAAATAAATAATTAATGATATAAATAAATAATCATTGTCAAAAGTTTTTAAATTAATATTTTTCTAAATGTTATACACAATTTAAAGATGGAGAAATATCATAGTTTAATGTGATACGCTAATTTTTAATAGAAGTGCTTAGCTTAAAATTTATAGCAATCGATTTTCACTGTTAAAAAAACACCGAATGTTTTATGATACTAAATATTCTCAAATGCTACATTAAAATTAACTTTATTTTCAACATTATTACTAGAACCACAGATAGCCAGGTTACAATGTAAATCCTGCTATTTAGTTACGTTGATCCCTGACTCACTGAATCTGGAACAATTTCGGTTCAACCACTCCAAGATAAAAACTTTTACCATCATCACCCCAAAAAAATTAAAAAGTTAAGCACAAAAAAGCGTAGGGATGGACGCGAGACGAAAAATAAGCGTCTCGCGTCTCCGCAAAATAGCTAAAAAGCTTGTCTCGTCTCGCAAAAATCCCTATATCGTAATGTTAAAAAATGTGTGTCTCGTCTCGCAAAAATCTGTAAATCTCTGTCTCGTCTCGCAAAAAAGACGTCTCGCGTCCATCCCTAAAGCGTAAAAAAATCTACATCGTTTGTATGATCTACTTGGGATTTTTCATACGTATAAAAATAAAGAAAAAATCTGCGATACTTTAAAAATCTGAAAATCCATCCGTTCCCTAATCTACAAGCGATTTTCAGCTGCATTTTATTTTCGAGAGTAAAAAAAGTTAATAATTTGCGTGACAACATTAGGAGTCGCAAGTGATAACAACGTCATACTGAAGTCACGGTTATATTAAGCTTTGAAGGGTAAGTTTCGACTGCAATTCGTTTAAAATAGTTTTTCTAGATTACCCAGTTTGACTTTTTTCACAAATAAAATGATTTACTCATAAAGCATTGATATAAGAGGGGATGTTCCCAGCGAAACAAAATCTTTCGAATGCGAAAAGTTTTCGCACGTTTTTAGAAGAAAATAAAATTCCGATTATTGGTATATAATAACAAATGAATATGAAGCCATTTATATTAAGTGGACAAAGATTAGGCTGTTCGGCAGAGCCAGCTGCGTCCAAAAAGGGTCCCTCGATCTGTGGCACGCGATGAACGTTTCGATCGTCCGCCCTCTTGCGGGTAGTTCAGTCGAGCGATGGCGACGGCTGCCCCTTTTTTCAGCATTGGGAAAGGGTTGCGCCTCAAAGGGTTAACATGACTTAGTGAAAGACATACCACAACAATGATTTCATTGAGTCACTCGAGCAATGACAGCCGTTGTACAGAGATTATTCCGTGTTTCCCCGTGACCTGCCTGAAAGTGCCAGGTACGCCGCCTGGAACATGAATCGAGCCTAAAATAAAATTTATTGACAATTCACGCAGAATTACAAATTTTAAAGAATGGGCAGATCGAAGCCTCGCCACTTTGCCTAATGATGGCTGTCACGGATGGGAAAAAGGATTAATAGAATGCAATTCAAAGGTTTATGAATATTAATAACGCAGATTTAAAAGTGGATTGAATTTGAGACGATACTGGTCGCAAGTCAAGTGCTTTCAACAGAATGAAAAATAAACAGGTTGAGCTACATTGTGCCAGGCACGGACGTCATCGTTGGATTTACGTCACTTCCACGTCATTAAATTATCTTCAGTAGTCACATTAAACATTCATAGAAGGAAGATATAAGCAATCGATTATAAATGCAATGGGTGTGTTTCGATTCGTACCCAGTGAATCATCATCAGTGTGCACTAGGCAGGTTCGAAGACAAACCACTCGCGTTTTGCTAGTCGAAAATTAGCCACTTGAAATCTTCAAACGAATGCTGCACAAGAATCCCGCCAGTGAAATCTACGGGATGGTGGCGCGATGTAATCGTGCCTTTAAAATTTGGCTGTAAAATGGTACATAAAAATCCTTGCACAGTGTTTAAAAATTAAATAATTCAAAAAATTAATAAATAATAAAAAACAACGATCGTACAGTGAAAACTATTGTGCTAAAGGAAAAAGATATCGTTCGTGGTTTACAAGATTACAGAAGCTGGAAATGTGTTGAAGTGTTTCATTGAGTTTACCTCTTTTCCATTTCCTTCTACAAATCTCTCAGTTTACAGGTTTGAGTAAATGATGAGCGACGCCAATGGTATAACCAAGACGTTTCTTCTTAGTCATTACAGTTGCACATATATTATTTTCCTATGAACATTAACTTACTACGTACTGAATATTTGACATTTTACAATGCCAGTAATATTAAATAAATTTATAAAAGGTAAATAGATTATTCTTATGAAATACCCGTATTGGATGTAGTTGTGAGTTATGGTCTCTGTAAAAACTGTTCATACTCAATATCGCCTAAGAAGTGTTCCAATAAACATTATAGATTTGAATTCGGTTTAGCCAAAAAAAAAAAAGGAAATATGTCTGCGATGTACATTTTTTCACTCAGCTATAAACTATAAATGAATAAAATTTTAGTGAAATCAAAACACAGCCTGGTACATTTATTTAATTTCATCTCATTCACAATTCTTGAAGGAAAAATGTGTCAATATTTATGAGTCCCCAAAAACTTTCTGATGAAAATTTCACTCCTATTTTACGTGGTAATCCAAATTCAGTAATGCAAAAGATCGGACATAAGTAAAATTTCAAAGAACGATCCAAGTAAGGGACGACATAAGAGACTATGGAGAAGGATCCGTCCAAAGTTGTCCGATTCGCCACCCTAACTGCACCCAAATGACCTCTGTACAGCATCGTCAACAACGACGGAAGGCAAATGTACGTCTACGACGCCAACCGGATCCGTCTTTTCTCGGTGGGGCTTCGAGTCCAGCACGAGATACTCACGCCTCCGGGGCGGAGGATTCGGTTCGAGACAGCCGGACGGGAACTGGACTGTAATCCCTCCTGGAAGAAAGGGTCGAAACGATGAACTTGAACGTCTCCTACAAGCAGTCCAGGGTCACGTTCATGACGGACAATCGTACGAGATATGGCTCACCCTGATGGTGCTGTTGGCTGCCGTTGCTCTCCTCTTCTACCTCTTGACGGGCAGGAAGACATCTCTGCAGAGGGTGGTGTTCATAAGCGTAAAGTTTTCAAATTATTGGGGGGGCCGGGCCCCACAACCACATATATTCACGTCAGTGGCGTAGCCAAGGGAGGGTGTTAGGGGGGTCATAACTGCCCATGAGGAGTTTTTTGCCATACAAAATGTATATTCTTCTCTCCCTTATCATACACACGGATACATATATGTGAGTTGCAGAAGTCGTAACCCCCCCCCCCCCTTCCATGAAAAATTTCAGGCTACGCCACGGATTCACGTACATATAACTTACTCATAGCTGCCAACTACTACAGAATACAATGAACCCCTTTTTCTACATGATTTTTCGGCTTAAAATATATACTGTTTACAAAAAGTGGTTAATTATATTCCGTAGTAGTTGGCAGCTATGACTTCTTATAAATAAAAATGAAATTCTGTTTGTTTGTTTGTTTGTTTGTTTATTTGTTTGTTTGTTTGTTTGTTTGTGGATTTGATTCGTATACAAATCCACAAAAATGGACCTATCGGCCTGAAATTTAGCACAGATATGTAAAATAATATAGAATAAACCACTGTCCACTTTAAAACTTTGAAAGTCCACCCGTTCCCGGAATTTAAGAGATTTTTTATGCTCTTCACGCAAAAATCTTTCCTTAATTGTAACCCCTGTAGTGAAAAAAGTGTGAAATAAGGATCCTGGTTGCCATGTGTGGCGATTTTGCCGAATAAAATGTCGTTCGTACACAAATCCACAAAAATAGACCTATCGGCCTGAAATTTAGCACAGATATGTAAAATAATATAGAATAAATCGTAGTCCACTTTAAAACTTTGAAAGTCCACCTGTTCCCGGAATTTAAGAGATTTTTTTATGCTCTTCACGCAAAAATCTTTCCG
>JAWZYV010006640.1:0-17868 GCA_038373885.1 Cheiracanthium punctorium | reverse complement strand
GTTCTGCACGCAAAAAGCTTTCCGTAATTGTAACCCCTGTAGTGAAAAAAGTGTGAAATAAGGATCGTGGTTGCCATGTGTGGCGATTTTGCCGAATAAGATGTTTTAAATTCTCAAAGTAAAAATAAAAGAATAATAATGATTTTTTTTTTGTTAGTTTATATTCGTAAGGTTATATTTTTTTTAATTATAATATCGTGTGCATGGGAAATCGGAGCAGGAATGAAATGTTTTATACGCAAAACAATAAGAATTGAAGATTTCCGAGGCTAATATGTTAAAATTTTTTAGTTTGGCGAAAAAATAAAATGGCTCAAATGCCGAGAAAGTGAGTTCTAGCGGTTTGCACAGTTTCCGGCTTGGCGAATTTACTGAGAGCTTAAGGAAACTGATTTTTGAAAACAAGTACAAAGGTTTTATTAGAATACAGCGTTAAATTTTAATGATCCCTGCGAAAATAATGCAGTTATTAAGGGATTTCAAGCGATCTATCTTCAGCATTCTCGCGATTTTGAGGAGGATTCTAACGCTTGGCGCTATTTATCGTAATTTAATCGTCTGCTATTTGGGTTATGAATACACCTGCGTATAAGTTTTTGAAATTTTCATTCAGTTGGAATTGTGCATTTTTCTGAGCAGCTTTTCTGCATCTAATGTATTACATCCAGAAAAAAGGATGTTAGAAATATCATTTTTAATTTTGTTTAAACACACTCATGAATAATGATACACTTTCCAACTTAATGAAAGAAGGAACGAAAATAGGGAAGACCCATGGATTATAACTCTTTTTATATATAGCACTTTAGTGCGTATTTAAAAATCTGAAAGTGTGTCAGATTTTCTATGATTCTAGCGCTTGGCGCAATTTAATGAGAGGGTATTTTTAAAAACAAGCGTAGGTTATCTTATAAATAAAAATGAAATTCTGTTTGTTTGCTTGTTTGTTTGTTTGTTTATTTGTTTGTTTGTGGATTTGAGTTGTATACAAATCCACAAAAATGGACCTATCAGCCTGAAATTTTGCATAGATATGTAAAATAATATAGAATAAATCATAGTCAACTTTAAAATTTTGAAAGTCCACCCGTTCCCGGAATTTAAGAGATTTTTTATGTTCTCCACGCAAAAAGCTTTACGTAATTGTAACCCCTGTAGTGAAAAAAGTGTGAAATAAGGATCGTGGTTGCCATATGTGGCGATTTTGCCGAATAAGATGTTTTAAATTCTCAATGTAAAAATAAAAGAATAAAAATGATTTTTTTTTTTGTTAGTTTATATTCGTAAGGTTATATTTTTTTTAATTATAATATCGTGTGCATGGGAAATCGGAGCAGGAATGAAATGTTTTATACGCAAAACAATAAGAATTGAAGATTTCCGAGGCTAATATGTTAAAATTTTTTAGTTTGGCGAAAAAATAAAATGGCTCAAATGCCGAGAAAGTGAGTTCTAGCGGTTTGCACAGTTTCCGGCTTGGCGAATTTACTGAGAGCTTAAGGAAACGGATTTTTGAAAACAAGTACAAAGGTTTTATTAGAATACAGCGTTAAATTTTAATGATCCCTGCGAAAATAATGCAGTTATTAAGGGATTTCAAGCGATCTATCTTCAGCATTCTCGCGATTTTGAGGAGGATTCTAACGCTTGGCGCTATTTATCGTAATTTAATCGTCTGCTATTTGGGTTATGAATACACCTGCGTATAAGTTTTTGAAATTTTCATTCCGTTGGAATTGTGCATTTTTCTGAGCAGCTTATCTGCATCTAATGTATAACATCCAGAAAAAAGGATGTTAGAAATATCAATTTTAATTTTGTTTAATCACACTCATGAATAATGATACACTTTCCAACTTAATGAAAGAAGGAACGAAAATAGGGAAGACCCATGGATTCTAACTCTTTTTATATATAGCACTTTAGTGCGTATTTAAAAATCTGAAAGTGTGTCAGATTTTCTATGATTCTAGCGCTTGGCGCAATTTAATGAGAGGGTATTTTTAAAAACAAGCGTAGGTTATCTTATAAATAAAAATGAAATTCTGTTTGTCAATTTGTTGATTTGGGTAGTATACAATTCCACAAAAATGGACCTGTCAGCCTGAAATTTTACACAGATATGTAAAATAATATAGAATAAATGATAGTCCACTTTAAAACTTTAAAACTCCACTTAAAAACGTTTTCCTCCTGAAGGGTTCCCTTAATTTCCGTTCCCGGAATTTAAGAGATTTTTTCTGTTCTCCACACAGAAAGCTTTACGTAATATTAACCCTTGTAGTGAAAATAGTGTGTGAAATAAGCATCTTGGTTGCCATGTGTGGCGATTTTGCCGAATAAAATGTTTTAAATTCTTACAGTAAAAATAAAAGAATAATAATGATTTTTTTAGTTTATTTTTTTAGGTTATTTTTTTTAATTATAATATCGTGTGCGCATAAGAAATGAGAGCAGGAATGAAATGTTTTATACGCAAAACAATGAGGATCGAAGATATCCGAGACTAATATGTAATTTTTTTTAGTTTGGCGAAAAATAAAATGGCTGATAGGCCGATTTTTAGAGTGTGAGTTCTAGCGGTTTGCACAGTTTTAGGCTTTTTGGCTCAATTTACTGAGAGCTTAAGGGAATAGCATTTTTGAAAACAAGTGTATAGGTTTTCTTAGAATACAGCATTAAATTTTAACTATCCGTGCAGAAATAATGCAGTTATTAGGGCATTTCAAGCGATGTAGCTTCAGAATTCTCGCCAATTGAGTATATTGATTTAACTTGGGGGAAATCCGCCAAATTTCAGAAAATTGAAATCTTCGCATTTAGTACATCGAGGTAACGATGAATAAAACATGTTATAGTGGATAATTTAAAAAATGCGGCTGTATTAAGGGATTCCACTTTTCAAATAAATGCCTGGCGGTCGAACAATTTCCCATTTTGATTGCTGCTAAGTCAATGCTTCGAATGATTCCCTGAAAAAACTCTTGCAAAATGGCGTATGCTGACACTTTGGCTAGGCTTAGATTTGAAACTGGATTTTACTTGAGACTGGTATATACGTATAATAAGACTGGTTATAGATAAAAATGAATGTTGGTATGTGTGTAGGAGGTTGAAAAACTCCAGCACCGTTTCACCGATCACCATGAAATTTGGTTCACCTAAGTCTTTTATCATGGAGAAGGTTTTTATGCTATCCGTTTTCCTCTAACTTTTCACTAGGTGGCGCAGCAGAACGTCGAATTCTATTCCGTTTAGCCGTTTGCTATGCGAATATCGTCCAACAAATTTCGATTAAATTTGGTACACGCGAATATTAGAACACGGAGAATATTTTTCACTATTTATTTGCTGTAACTTACCGCTAAATAGCGCTGCAACGCATCAACTTCTATACCGTTCGACCGATCGGCATAGAATGTTTTATACTTACACATTTGAGAACGAAGAATATATTCTAACTGCGTTACTTTTGATGTTACTCACCACTAGATGGCACTGCAATGCATTATTATTTTAACTCGCCACTAGATGACGCATCAGCAGGCCAAATTTTTGACCATTCAAACGGTGGCTATGAAAATCAGTATACATAGCTATTTGAACAATGAGAATATTTTGGCGTTATCCATTTTGCTATAACTCGCCACATGACGGCGCTGTAGCAAATCATTACTTTAATTAACCACTAGATGGCCCTGCAGTGTATCACTTCTTGACTGTGCGAATAATCGCTATGAAAATAGGTATACATAGATATTTGAACACGGGGAAGAGTTTGGCACGATCCATTTTTCTATAACTTGACACTAGATGTCGCGTCAACACATGAACGTCAAGACTATTCAGCCGATCGTCATGAAAATTCGTATACATCGATATCTGAATGCGAAGAATATTTTTGCCGTATCCGTTTTGCTAAAACTCGCCACTAGATTGTGCTACGCCGCATCGCCTTCTGCACCGTAAAAACGATTGCCTTGAAATTCAGTATGCATGATTATTGAACACAATATAACGCGATATCCATTTTGCTATATCTCTTTATTACAATAAATAGTAATCACAACAAATATTAATATCAAAAAGTCCATTCATTCCCGTGCGAAGAACGGGTACTTCAGCTAGTATATATATATATATATATTTTCTGGAGGACGAAGGTTTCTGTATTGTCCTTATATTGTACGGGTTACTTTGAGTCAAGATTTTTGCTTTTAATGGACTTTGGGAATCGTTTGCATTTTTATCCACGAAGGCGTCAACAGGATAGCAGCCCCGCCTTTAGTGAAGAAGAATGTAGAGAATGAAAAAAAAAATATTTAAAATGGCGCGATCCTAAATACGTTATATTATCTGTTTATTTTCATTTTGAAAAGGACTGCGTTATCATGATTTTTACGATGGGCGTTACCCAGACGCAAAAAATGCCGTTGGTATAATCTTTTTTTGTGGAGGGATTTGTGTTCCTTATTTTGCAAGTTTTTACTTAGGAGGGATTTTCAGACGCGTTATTATTTTTATCGAGCGAAGTCGTAAGCATGGAACAGATCGTAAGCCTCCTATTCTGAACAGTTTTTAGAAAACTAGAGTATAGATTTTTTTTTTTTTTTTTAATTTTTAACTTTAAATGACGCGATCATAAATACAG
The DNA here is from genome assembly GCA_038373885.1 of Cheiracanthium punctorium. Taxonomy (NCBI): domain Eukaryota; kingdom Metazoa; phylum Arthropoda; class Arachnida; order Araneae; family Cheiracanthiidae; genus Cheiracanthium; species Cheiracanthium punctorium. The sequence continues at coordinate 13,217 of JAWZYV010006640.1, read as the reverse complement.
TTGTTGGTAATAGGTTGCTTATTTTCGCTTTCAAAAGGACTGCGGTCACATGATTTTAACAATGGCTGAAGGCAGCGCATCACGCGAGGCCACGAGGGCGTTGCATGAGGCTAGAAGGGGCGTAGCCAGGGCGTTAGATGAAGCCTGAAGGGGCGTAGTCATGGCTTCCGATGAGGAAGGAAGGGGAGTCCCACTAAGCCACAAAGTCTGGTCCATTTAGAATGACGGTTTGTTGAATTTGCGATGGAAACATCCATTACTGCACAAATCAGCTTAAATCAAAATTGTGGATTCTGATATTTTACTTTTAAAGAAGGATTTTAATTTAATTATAGTAAAAAGCTGTTTTTCGGAAAATAAATATTAGCTAATAATACGAAATTGGATAGGCGCGTGGAGATTGTCACTTAGGGGCTGGAAAAAAAGAGAACTTTACAAGTTTCGTAACCTTCGGTAGGGAGAGAAGGAGCCACAACGATCTTTTCACCTCCCTCTCGATCTCAAAGAAAAGAAAAGGAAAAACTGTTGTGGACTATTCCGTCACAGATATTTTCGGAGCATTTCATCTAAAATTATTCCGTTGGCAAATGAGATGCAATGCCGCAACAGTAATAGCAATACTGCACTAGTATTCAGGGCCGGCTTTATATAAGCAACTGCCTAGGCCGCCGATTAACAATTGAACGCGCAGTATTCCAGCTCTGGGAACACCCAAGTCTGACGTTTTGACTGTTGCCAGTCACGAAGAATAGATTTTGTTTCTATAAAAATAGTTGAGGGTGACGTAGCTCCACGAGAATCCTTTACTTTTGGGCACGTCCTTTCCCGTAAAAAAGGGTCACGATTCTTTTGAACAGCACTGACATCTGATGAGAAATAGAAGAATGCGAGAACAGCTGGATAGATTGCCCCATGCTGAAAACAGGGCAGCCGTTGCCATCGCTCGACTTAACGACATAAGGTAATCACACGATGCAGGGCATGCATATGAGTTTCTTAACCTTTGAGGCGCAACCCTTTCCCAATGCTGAAAAAAGGGCAGCCGTTTGCCATCGCTCGACTGGCAGAGGGTGGACGATCGAACGTTTCGCGTGCCACAGATCTAGAGACCTTTTTGCGCTGCTGGCTGTGCGCTGTATTTCGTTGTTGATGTCACTTTTCTTTTGTTTTTTGGGTGGAGGCCATTCTAGTCCTTATTTTGAATGACTTTTCTTTACAATTTTCGACTTAGGATGCATTTTCAGACCAGTCTTTATTTTTATCCAGCGAAGGCGTAAACGTATAGCAGATGACAGTCCCACCTTCCTGGAAGTTTTTTAAAAATAGAGGGTACAAACATTTTGGAACGTTCATTGTCGTGAGCTTGTTTCAAGAATTGGCTAATAAATCCTCTTCTAGTAAAGAGGGCAGCACAATGAATGTTTATACAAGCTAGGAGATTTTAAAGAACCAGGGGATATGTGGGAACCGAACCCACGATCGTACGCTGAATCGATCGGATCCTTCTTCGTTTGGGTCTACGTCTGGTTGGGGTAGTGGTGGATAGGAATGCTTGAAACTATTCGAGAGAACCGAGTCAATCTATTCGAGTCAATCGATTTTGAAAAATCCATTCGGATGCTCAGCACACAACAGTCGAAGTTTCTAATACTATTCGCATAGTGAAATCGCGATTGTTTTTCCGAATAGCGAAACAGTCAATACTATTCGAATAGAAACCCTTGCTGTTCGAATAGTTAAATCCACGAATATTATGCCAACTAGCTGCGTACCCGTTCTCCGCCCGGTATATAATTTGAATTGATTCCAGTGATTTGGAATCTCAAAATAAGCAAAATGATTTGACACTTGGCGTAAAGTTTCTCATTCGTTATTCGTAAAGTTAGTATAAGTACTGACCTGAGACCATTGTTAATATTATGACAAAAACTATGTCGGTGTCATTCCCGATCAGAAAAAGAAAAGCGTGACGGTTTGTAGCGAAAATTCCTAACTTTCAAAATGTCTCATTTCTACATCATACTCTTTTTTAGTAAGTTATACCACCTTAGATACTACATGATGTGGCGAACCGTTTTATTTTATAGTTAAATAGTTGTGTACCCGCTCTTCGCAAGGCAAGAAAAGAACATTTTCCCAAAATGTGATCATGACCACTTGTGACAAAACAGAATCTCCAAGGAAAAAAAGTTCAGTTACAGTCTTTTCTGTTGAAACTACCGCGGAATATATTAACGTGACGTAGAATTACTTAATGTTTAGTTAGCTGTGAAGTAAGATGGTTGTTGTAAGAGGAATAGAACACTTAGTTTCACGAAATATTTATTAATGCGTTATATTGTGCTTTGATCATTATTGCCCTAGATATCTACTAACTATTACTTATACTATCTTTTATTGATACCAATACAATATATTTTCGTTTTCCAGTCGTTAATACTTAATTTAAAGAAACGGCTTAGATATTTGCCACGAATGTAGTCTTTTATTCTTTGGTGACTTTTGCAATTTACGCATTAGTATAAACGATAATCATTTCACTTTATGGTTGCCACTAATACAGCTGTCCATACATTTGTATGCTTAATTATTGTCAGATTGGCCTATTTAGCACCAGGACCCTATTATCTCACTGGCAAATCGGGACTTTGCCCAGTGCCTCCGGTTCGAAATGGTCCCCAATTTCAAATGTTGTTCTGAAAAATTCTTTTTTATGAACATACTAGCTGAAGTACCCGTTCTTCGCACGGGAATGAATGGACTTTTTGACATTAATATTTGTTGTGATTTCTATTAATTGTAATAAATGCAAAGTGGATATCGCGTTATATTGTGTTCAATAATCATGCATACTGAATTTCAAGGCAATCGTTTTTATGGTGCAGAAGGCGATGCGGCGTAGCGCAATCTAGTGGCGAGTTTTAGCAAAACGGATACGGCGAAAATATTCTTCGCATTCAGATATCAATGCATACGAATTTTCATGACGATCGGCTGAATAGTCCTGAAGTTCATGTGTTGACGCGACATCTAGTGTCAAGTTATAGGAAAATGGATCGTGCCAAACTCTTCCCCGTGTTCAAATATCTATGTATACCTATTTTCATAGCGATCATTCGCACAGTCAAGAAGTGATACACTGCAGGGCCATCTAGTGGTTAATTAAAGTAATGATTTGCTACAGCGTCGTCATGTGGCGAGTTATAGCAAAATGGATAACGCTAAAATATTCTCATTGTTCAAATAGCTATGTGTTCTGATTTTCATAGCCACCGTTTGAATGGTCACAAATTTGGCCTGCTGCAGCGTCATCTAGTGGCGAGTTAAAATAATAATGCATTACAGCGCCATCTAGTGCTGAGTAATATCAAAAGTAACACAGTTAGAATATATTCTTCGTGCTCAAATGTGTAAGTATTAAAAATTTTATGCCGATGGGTCGAACGGTATAGAAGTTGATGCATTGCAGCTCTATTTAGCGGTAAGTTACAGCAAATGGATAGTAAAAAATATTCTCCGTGTTCTAATATCCGCGTGTACCAAATTTCATTGAAATTGGTTTGATGATATTCGCATAGCAAACGGCTAAACGGAATAGAATTCGACGTTCTGCTGCGCCACCTAGTGGCAAGTTAGAGGAAAACGGATAGCATAAAAACCTTCTCCATGATAAAAGACTTAGGTGAACCAAATTTCATGGTGATCGATGAAACGGTGCTGAGTTTTTCAACCTCCTACACACATACCAACATTCATTTTTATCTATAACCAGTCTTATTATATATACCAGTCTCAAGTAAAATCCAGTTTCAAATCTAAGCCTCGCCAAAGTGCCAGCATACGCCATTTTGCAAGAGTTTTTTCAGGGAATCATTCGAAGCATTGACTTAGCAGCAATCAAAATGGGAAATGGTTCGACCGCTAGGCATTTTTTTGAAAAGTGGAATCCCTTAATACAGCCTCATTTTTTAAATTATCAACTATAACATGTTTTATTCATCGTTACCTCGATGTACTAAATGCGAAGATTTCAATTTTCTGAAATTTTCGGATTTCCCCCAAGTTAAATCAATGTACTCAATTGGCGAGAATTCTGAAGCTACATAGCTTGAAATGCCCTAATAACTGCATTATTTCTGCACGGATAGTTAAAATTTAATGCTGTATTCTAAGAAAACCTATACACTTGTTTTCAAAAATGCTATTCCCTTAAGCTCTCAGTAAATTGCGCCAAAAAGCCTAAAACTGTGCAAACCGCTAGAACTCACTTTCTAAAAATCGGCCTATCAGCCATTTTATTTTTCGCCAAACTAAAAAAATTTACATATTAGTCTCGGAAATCTTCGATCCTCATTGTTTTGCGAATAAAACATTTCATTTCTGCTCTCATTTCTTATGCGCACACGATATTATAATTAAAAAAATAACCTTACAAATATCAACTGAAAAAATCATTATTATTCTTTTATTTTCACTTTAAGAATTTAAAACATTTTACTCGGCAAAATCGCCACACATGGCAACCAAGATGCTTATTTCACACACTTTTTTCACTACAGGGGTTACAATTACATAACGCTTTCTGCGTGGAGAACATAAAAAATCTCTTAAATTCCGTGAACGGGTGGACTTTCAAAGTTTTAAAGTGGTTTATCATTTATTCTATATTATTTTACATATATCTGTGTAAAATTTCAGGCTGACTGGTCCATTTTTGTGGAATTGTATACTACCCAAATCAACAAATTGACAAACAGAATTTCATTTTTATTTATAAGATTACCTACGCTTGTTTTTAAAAATACCCTCTCATTAAATTGCGCCAAGCGCTAGAATCATAGAAAATCTGACACACTTTCAGATTTTAAATACGCACTAAGGTGCTATATATAAAAAGAGTTATAATCCATGGGTCTTCCCTATTTTCGTTTCTTCTTTTATTAAGTTGGAAAGTGTATCATTATTCATGAGTGTGATTAAACAAAATTAAAATTGATATTTCTAACATCCTTTTTTATGGACGTAATATATTAGAAATAGATGCAGAAAAGCTGCTCAGAAAAATGCACAATTCCAACTGAATGAAAATTTCAAAAACTTATACGCAGGTGTATTCATAACCCAAATAGCAGACTATTAAATTACGATAAATAACGCCAAGCGTTAGAATCCTCCTCAAAATTGCACATCAACCCATTTTATTTTTCGCCCAATTAAAAAGTTGCACATTTATTTTCGGAAAATTTCCAAATTCTATTTTTGAGTATAAATCATTTCATTCCCGCTCTGATTTCAGATGCACACGATATTTTAATTTAAAAACAACCTTACAAATAATCTAGTCAAAATAGAAAAAATCGTTATTCTTTTATTTTTACTTCAAGAGTCTGAATCATTTAATGAACTGCTGAATGTGGCAACCTAGATAAGCTTAATTGTCGCTTAATGCACTGTGGGGTTACAATTACGAAATGGCGGAAAGCAAAAATTAGCCTTTTGCGATACGTTTTTATCGATATTTCCTAAAATAGTTCGAATTTTGAAAAAATCGCTTCGAGGTGTACCGGGACCTGTCATGGAGAATTTCCGTTCAAAATTTGGAAGGTCTACGATCACCCGTTTGCGAGCTACGCGAGACACAGACAAACAAACAGTTTACACACATTGTTTTATTAATATAGATACCAGTCTCAAATAAAATCCAGTTTCAAATCTAAGCCTCGCCAAAGTGCCAACATACGCCATTTTGCAAGAGTTTTTTCAGGGAATCATTCGAAGCATTGACTTAGCAGCAATCAAAATGGGAAATGGTTCGACCGCTAGGCATTTTTTTGAAAAGTGGAATCCCTTAATACAGCCTCATTTTTTAAATTATCAACTATAACATGTTTTATTCATCGTTACTCCGATGTACTATATGCGAAGATTTCAATTATCTGAAATTTGGCGGAATTCCCCCAACTAAAATCAATGCACTCAATTGGCGAGAATGCTGAAGATAGATCGATTGAAATACCTTAATAACTGCATTATTTCCGCACGGATCATTAAAATTTAACGCTGTATTCTAATAAAACCTTTGCACTTGTTTTCAAAAATCCGTTTCCTTAAGCTCTCAGTAAATTGCGCCAAGCCGGAAACAGTCTAATCCGCTAGAACTCACTTTCTCGGCATTTGAGCCATTTTGTTTTTTCGCCAAACTAAAAAATTGTAACATATTAGCCTCGAAAATCTTCAATTCTTATTGTTTTGCGTATAAAACATTTCATTCCTGCTCCGATTTCCCATGACCACGATATTAGAATTAAAAAAAAAAAATAACCTTACGAATATAAACTAACAAAAAAAAATCATTATTATTCTTTTATTTTTACTTTGAGAATTTAAAACATTTTATTCGGCAAAATCGCCACACATGGCAATCACGATCCTTATTTCACACTTTTTTGACTACAGGGGTTACAATTACGGAAAGCTTTTTGCGTGGAGAACATAAAAAACTCTTAAATTCCGGGAACGGGTGGACTTTCAAAGTTTTAAAGTGGACTATGATTTATTCTATATTATTTTACATATCTGTGCAAAATTTCAGTCTGATAGGTCCATTTTTATGGATTTGTATACAACTCAAATCCACAAACAAACAAACAAACAAACAAACAAACAAACAGAATTTCATTTTTATTTATAAGGATTTTATGAAAAATAAAACAAATTTCATAGTTGGAGGGCCCAAAATTCATCAATGCCCGGGGTCCCTGTTTGCCATAATCAGGCCCTGTTTAGCACCGCAAAATATTTCTTGCGATTCGAAAACGTGTCCCGTTTAAAATCTCAATTGAAAATAATGCTGGATAATTCACTGGTGAAAAAACAGCATTCAATTCTTTCTCTAGCAACGTAAAATAAAATATGGAATTATTTCATGCGTGGTGTATGTTTTGCTTGTGGGTTCGTTATTCTGATTGAGTTTCGAAAGGGGTTTTAAACTCGTGATGTCAAAATGACTCGTGACGTCATTTCACATGTGAAAACTCTGTAATTTTAAATTAATTTTATTTATTTTTTATCAGCTGGCAATTTTAATCATTGTTACTGTTTCCAAGACAACCAAACCGCAAGATATGCCGAAATTTTTAAGCATTTAAGCAGCTGCGATTGAAATGAAAATCCTTCTTCACTTAAAAATTCGTAAAAATTCTCCTAATTTATATTTTTCCTCCGTTCTTCTTTTAAAAGTGGGCGAATTGTGTGCTCCGTCTTTTGCCTAAATATAAAAAAGTTATGACAGATAGAATTCAAGATGCAGCAGTTTTAAAAATATTTTACGAAAGTCAGCGTCAAATTTAATTTGATTTAAAAAATTCCCAAAAATCTGCAAATTACGTTACACAGTCCGAACGAACAGTTTTTAAAAGAAAATTTTCTCCTCTATACGATGATGTAAATATCGTTTTCTTGCGAGTGCAATTACCGGCGTTATTATGTATTACGCAAGAAAAATCGCTAAAAATCGGACAAAACATAAAATAAAACATTTTCTAATTCGAATTTCGAAAAAATCGCTTCGAGGTGTGTCGAGACCCGTCTTGGAGAATTTCCGTACAAAATTTGGTAGGTCTACGATCACCCGTTTCGGAGCTACACGAGACACAGACAGACAGACAGACAGACAAACGGACAGTTTACACACTGTTTTATTTATATAGATAGTGAAAATCACGAACGCCGTTCCAATAGTAAAATTGCTATGACTATCCGGATAGTGAAACCGCGAATACGACTGGCAAAGTGAAAAGAGACAGTATTCACAATTCTATGAAGCGATTATCGATTCTGTTCGAACAGTAGTCATGGATCATGCAAAATCATTCCAATGGCACATCCGTAAGTGAAGTGCACACGTGAGGGCGTCCCTTTTAGGCTCGAGTGGACATTTCTTTTGCAACATCAGGGAAATGCGACCATGGCATTCCCTTCTTCTTAATCCTTTGAGGCGCGACCCTTTCTCAATGCTGAAAAAAGGGCGGCCGTTAGCATCGCTCGACTTAACTACCAGCACGATGGCGGACGATGGTAACGTTCATCGCATGCCACAGATCTAGAGGCCCCTTTTTGACGCAGCTGACTGTAACGCACAGCCAGCTGCGCACGCGATGGACGCTACCATCGTCCGAAATCGTGCTGGTAGATAAGTCGAGCGATGGCAATGGCTGCCCTTTTCTCAGCATGGCACAATCTATCCAGCTGTTCTCGCATTTTTTCGATTTTTCGGCAGATATCAGTGCTGTTAAAAATAATCGTGACAATTTATTTACGGTAAAGGCATCCTATGTTTTGTGTTAATTTTGAAAAGGACTGTGCTTTAACATGTTTTTGACGAAGGGCGTCTCCCAGGCGTCACACGAGGTTGCGAGGGGCCAAACTACTATTTTCACCTTAAGCCACATCGTCCGGTCCAATCCGTAGACCTGTTTGCCTTATTTTGAATAAACACATTCCCTCTCGCAAAAATAAACGGCCGGGCCCCAGTTGGTTGTAATCGGTTTGTAATCGTTCATTGCACTTTTTGTTTGCACTAGTTTAATATATTGCATTCAATATCACCTTAAATGAACAATGTCTGGTGTAAACTGTATGTCAAAAGCAGAGTAAGTTCGTCATTTTATGACTTTTGTTAGCTTGGAATAATCCTTTGAGATCAGCGAGACTGAAATACTGATTTTTCGCGAGATTAAGGACACCAAAGTAGTATTTCAATGTACTGTGGTTCTTCGTTTTTAACCCTCCAAGGCCCACCGTAAAAAATTCCCCAGTAAAAAGTTATTTTTTTCGTTGAAATGTCGTTTCTTCTTTTGTAAAATAACGGAAATATAATAAAGAATTGCAGAAAAAGTTATTATTTTATATTTTTTAATTTTAGCACCATGATTTAAAAACTCTAAAGAACATTAAAAATGGAACTTGAAACAAAATGTTTTGTATCGAGTGAAAAAGTATCTATTTTCTTACCTATAAATGACGATTACTCATGTTTTCTTCGCATTCAGTATTATTAAAACTAATAGGAAAACTTATCGTTGAAAATATGTTTTTGATTTAATTATATATGTTGCTTTTAAAATATTTTTCATCCATGAATGCGGGCATCTGTGCATCCAAACTACTATTTTTCATTTATTCGAAGTACAATGAACGGTTTTACGACTTCAAAATGGCATTTCGAAACATTTTCCCCTTAAAATAAAACCTGAAGCGTTTAAAGGAAATAGCGTTTAAAGGATGGTAGCCTATAGGCTACCGTGCGCATTAGACGTTTAATAGGTCACTTTCAAATTGCAAGAGAGATCGCAATGCGCCATCGCAGAACATGATCGCACTACTTTTGCTTACCTAAAATAACCCTCTCACATAACCCCCACCCGAATATCATTCGAACAGTAAAAATCGCGAACAGCATTCTAACAGTGATACCTCATACTAATCGCACAGTGTAAATAGTCAATATTGACTATTCGATCAACCGATTATAGATTCGTCTCGAGCAGTAGTCATCGATCGTAAGAACCATTAGAATGGCCCATCCCACAGTGGAAGCCACCTATGCCTCTGTTGTCTCCAGCGGATCTTCTCTTTTGCAACGCCGTTTTTTATGTAACTCAGTATTTCACCTATCAAAAACGACTTAAGGAAATCACACGATGCAGGGCATGCATGTGAGTTTCTTAATCCTTTGAGGCGCAACCCTTTCCCAATGCCGAAAAAAAGGGCAGCCGTTGCGTTCGCTCGACTTAACGACCAGCAAGAGGGCGGACGATCGAAATGTTTATCGCGTTGCCACAGATCGAGAGACCCTTTTTTGACGGCAACTGGCTGTGCCTTACAGGCAGCTGCGTCAAAAAAGGGTCTCTCGATCTGTGGCAACGCGATGAACGTTTCGATCGTCCGCCCTCTTGCTAGTCGTTAAATCGAGCGATGGTAACGGCTGCCCTTTTTTCTGCATTGGACAATCTCTCCAGCTGTTCTCGCATTCTTCCATTTTTCAGCAGATATCAGTGCTGTTAAAAAGAATCGTGACCATTTTTTGTCGGGAAAGGACGTGCTAAAAAGTAAAGGATTCTCGTGGAGCTCTGTCACCCGCAACCGTTTTTATAGAAATCCAATCTATTCTTGACTGGCACCAGTCAAAACGTCCGAGTTGGGTGTTCCCAGAGCGGGAGCACTGCGCGTTAAAGGGTTAAACACTTATTTTACTGCCATCTTAATTATTTACATTACATTGTTAAAATGTATTGTACTGAAAAATTAGGAAAATAAATAAAATAATATGGAAATGAAAAAAAAGCGATCCATTAACCAAACACAACAAACGAAGGACGAATTCAGAAGAGATAACTGCAAAAAAGGGTCCGTGCACACACTGAAAATGTGCGAACGGCATGATAATAGCAGCGCCTTTCACCTCCCGTCATTCCATCCACTTCTGTTCTCCGAGAGCGGTTCAGAAGGGCATCTCTCCTACTGCACGTGCGATTGAGGAAAGACCATGCTGTATTAACCTACAATACAGTGCGCTAGTTATGATAAGCTAGCCTTATTTAATAACAGGGTGTGTATGCGGGAGAGGGGGGGGGGTAGAGAAAAACTCATGTTTTAAACTCACAAAAATCTAAAATTGTACGTAATATTTATTTTTTAATTGTGCTAGTGGTTTTATTTTTTAGTGGGGTTCATGTGCTCATGTGCTCAAACAGACGGGCCGCCATTTGTTCTACTGTCAAAATGCATTTTTGTAAAATTACGTGCTACGTGCCGGATGTAAAAAACAAAAAGCATTTGCTGAAATCATTTGTACGTAGCGCCGTCTATCTGTGAAATCCAGAACTGAAACGTCAGACGAGTGATGGAAAAAGAATCAAATGATTTTGAGAATCAAATGTGAGTGCGCGTACTTTGCCCGGCGTTAATAAGAATAAATACTCAGAAGAATTGAAGCGTATCAAGTCCTTGACAGCCATTACGCAACTTATGAAGGCCTTTTCTGCTCATGACGTAATGCATTTTCCCACGATAATTCTTTTAGAGACTTTAAATGTTTAAAATAAACATTTTTACTACTCTTTTTACTTTTCGAATATATACCCTGTAAGGAAAGTATTGTCATCATGGAAAAATTCGACTTCGAGATTTTGGTGTACGGACACGTTTTGAGGTCTTCTGAATTCACTTATGCTGTTTTTACGAGATGTACTTATGTATGTGTGTGTGTGTGTGTGTGTGCGTGTCTATGAGTGAACACGATAGCTCCCAAACAGATCATTCCATTGAGCTCAAATTCCGTGTATATGTTATAAACCACCAGCTCCAATTTTCTATATATGTTTTAATGGCAGAATTGATTGAATAGATTTTTTTTTTAAATCTGAAATTCTTCCAACCGAGTGCGTATATAAAATCTGGCAGAATTTTAGATTTTTTTTATTATTATTATTATTTTTTTTTAAGTGAGATTCTAGTTAAGCATTTCTAAAAGAAGAAATGGATCCTAAAATGACGCCGTTATGCAACACTATTACACGCACCTTACAAGGGGAATTTACTTTTTGGAAATCTCTAGTAAACACCTTAAACTGGCCGATGACAAAACGAGCAACTCTTGTCCTGTTGATGAATTTCTTTAGTCCCCTGTGAAGATCAAACTTCTACCTTTATGAAGTTTTTGTCTAAAAACCTAATAAAAACTACACCGTATGAACGATCCGTAAATATACAATGGATATTGATAACATTTTACCCATCAAGAGTTATCTCACGTCATTATTTTTATCCAGCGTAGGAGTGAACAGATGATAGGCCCCGCCTTCTACGGGAGTTTTTTGAAAAAAAAAATTAGATCTACTGATTCATTAAAAGGAAAAAAAGGAGAATTATATTAAATAGCGCAATAATAAATACAGATGTTGGCATCTTATATTTTGTGTTCATTTTGAAAAGCACTGCGCTTTAACATGTTTTTAACGAAGGGCGTCTCCCAGGCGTCACACGAGGTTGCGAGGGGGCGTCACCTTAAGCCACATCGTCCGGTCCAATTCGTAGAGCTGTTTGCCTTATTTCGAATAAACACATTCCATCTTGCAAAAATCAACGGCCTCGGACCCTGTAGGTTATAATCGGGCCCTGTTCATTGCACATGTTGTTTGCACAAATTTAATATATTGCATTCAATATCAGCTTAAATGAACAACGTCTGGTGTAAAATGTATGTCAAAAGCAAAGTAAGTTCGTCATTTTATGACTTCTGTTAGCTTGGAATAGTCCTTTGAGATCAGCGAGGCTGAAATAGAACTCAACGTAGTATTTCAATGTACTATGGTTCTTCATTTTTAACAATCCAAGGTCCACTGTAAAAAATTCACCAGTAAAAAGTTTTATTTTTTCGTAGATATGGCGTTGTTTTTTCTTTCTTTTTTTTTGTAAAATAACGAAAATATAATAAAGAATTGTAGAAAAAGTTACTATTTTATATTTTTTAATTTTAACACCATGATTTTAAAACTTTAGAGAACATTAAAAATGGAACTTGAAACAAAATGTTTTGTATCGAGTGAAAAAGAATCTATTTTCTTACCTATAAATGACAATTACTCATGTTTTCTACGCATTCAGTATTATTAAAAATAATAGGAAAACTTATCATTGAAAATATGTTTTTTGTTGACGTATAAATGTTGCTTTTAAAATATTTTCCGTTCATGAATGCTGGGCATCTGTGCATCCAAACTACTATTTTCATTTATTCAAAGTACAATGAACGATTTTACGACTTCAAAATGGCATTTCGAAACATTTTCCCCTTAAAAAATAGCGTTTAAAGGATGGTAGCCTATAGGCTACCGTGCGCATCAGACGGTTAATAGGTCAGTTTCAAAATTTAAGAGAGATCGAAACTGCGTCATCTCAGAACATGATCGCACTACTTTTGCGTACTCTCTCCTCTCACACAACCCCCCCACACGAATATTATCGGAATAGTAAACATTCTTAACACTATTCGAATAGTGAAACCACCAATACTGTTTGTTCACACATTGAAATCAGTCAATATTTACTATTCGATGAACCGATTATGGATTCTGTTCGAGCAGTAGTCATGGATCGCACGAACCGATAGAATGGGTCTATCCCTCAGTGGAAGCCACCTATACGGTAACGCAGCC